>JAUNZO010003244.1:0-525331 GCA_031894775.1 Chloris gayana
GCGGAAAGATAAAATTATTGAAGTTTAACATCCTACGAGTCTTTAGCGGAAGCTTATTTATAATACAACTCAAAAGGTTTCACCGAACGTCGTGATGTACTCGAGCCCTTCGTACATCACGGTCCTCTCTCATCAAGGTGTGGGAATACGTTCCCACTGCAGGGAACCTCCCTCCGGACATTGCTCTTCCTCGGAAAACTGCCGTACAAGTCGTGATAACACGACTCATTCCCCGTGAGGTAACGAACAAACCGTGAGTATTCTAATACTCAGCAAGACCGACCCGTCAACATGGCACGCTAAGGCCGACGCCTAGGATGCAAAGGCTTTCTGGCTGTGGGGTTTACTCCTTTGCGAAAAACAGCATTAAAGGGTGGGTCCTTACTTTCAGTATTTTAGCTCAGCATTAAGTTCATTAACTTGGATGGTTGCACCTATCACTATTTCAAACAAGTTTGCAAGACAAGATTATATAGATCAGTTATCCTTTCAACCCTCATCTTCATCTTCCAGTATTATTTACTACGATGTGACGAGCTAAACAAGCGGTACTCATTACTCGCGAGGGACAACGATTCGAATCGATTTATACCAGCTGGCAAAACCCGACTACACGACGTATACGCATCACACCGATCGTATACGACAACTTTTCCCGCTAGCACTCGACAGCAGACTAGCCATTTCCAACTCCCCGGAAGTATGGCGAAGCCACGACTATCCTCGTGGTCGACCCATCTCCCTCCCGTGAGACTATCCTCTCACCGACAGCCGGCAAAAGAGAGCCGGCTACGCTACATCTCTCGGGGCGATAGGGTACATCAGCTTGCTGGGCCCATGATACCAGCATGTAGTACGGTACGTTCAAACTTGTTCAACTAAGCCGACAACGGTACGGTCCTTGACCGACACGGACGGGGCTACCACCTTGCAAGACCTCTCCGTCTTGCCCTTTCTCCTACGGGGCCCGTCCGGTCTCAACTTCATTAACATTCTCATCTCATCATCTTTAATGTCAACACACAAACGCTTAAAGCCTCCATGCTTTAAGTGCCCTAACCAGCTACCGTGCCACTATGAGTTAAGCTTAGCCTCTATCGAGCTACCTGTACCAAGATAGGATATAAACAGATGGAAACCTACCAAAATGCATCTAGGGTGTCAACCAAAACCCTAACACCTAATGCACAAGGATAATCTGTACTATGTGATAAAAGAAAATATTTAAAAACATAGGTAGGATGCACCGGGCTTGCCTTGAGTTTGGTCGAAGTTAAACTCCTCAGCGGTCGGGTCGAATTCGAGATTCCCGCCTCCGATTCGCCTCGGTGGAACCTCGATCACTTCGAACCTAGTCGACCAGACAACGCATCGCGAATCACGATCATGCATGCATGAATGCATATGATGAGAGGATGCAAAAGTTCATAAGTTAA
This sequence comes from Chloris gayana, assembly GCA_031894775.1. NCBI lineage: Eukaryota > Viridiplantae > Streptophyta > Magnoliopsida > Poales > Poaceae > Chloris > Chloris gayana. The sequence goes on from JAUNZO010003244.1 coordinate 1,437, forward strand.
GCCTTGTATTAACATAATGATTAACGTTTAATTACCTTGGTTAATTAACGAGTTAAAGATAAGTCTATTTATTAAACAATGAATTAACAATTACTTAAGCTGATTAATGTTGTTTAATTAAGATTAACATTAATTAATGTTGTTCCCTTAATTTCTTAATTAAGGTTACTAATTACTTAGGTTGAATAATTAAGGAATTATTCTGATTTATTAAGCAATAATTAACTAATTACTTTAAGTGACTAAAGAAGAATAGATTAGAATTACATAAATTAACATTGTTTAACTTTAATTTTAGAAAATAAAGTTTATTATTAATTTCGTCTGCAGTATCTTCTTTATTAATAAAATCATTTTTTAAACATTTTATTTACACAAAATAATAGCCTTTCTTCAATCAAAGAAAGTAATTAATTACTAATTAATAAAATAAATTACTCAAAATACATATTTTATTTCACCACTGGGTAGATCTCATTTTTCTGAGTTAAACAAAGTTGGTTTGACATTTTTCTGAATTTTATTGAATTTTCTACGAATTTTGAAGTTTGAATCAATTCGAAAAAAGATTAAATTCGAAAATAAGAAAACAGCGCTATCGGGCCGAAAGTGATCCGGCCCAACGGTCGGCAGCCCAGAGAACGGCGCCGGCCCAACGGCGTTCGGCGACTCCCGGCCCACTTCGGCCCAACAACCCGAGCGCGGCCCGGCTCGAGCTCGGCTCGTGCGCCATGGCGCCGAACGGCCGGATCGCGGCGGCGGGTCGCCGGAGACGGTCCGGAAAGCTCCGAAGCTCGCCGCGGACCCTCCGGAACGCTCCCGGCGCGAGGCGACCTCTCTAGCACCGACGCGCTCACATGAGCTCCGCCCTAGACACGCCGGCGGCGAGGTGCGGCTCCGCCGAGCGTTCGGCGACGTCGCACTCGGTCCACGGTGCACCAAATCCCTCGCCGATTCTTCCTACAGCACCACGGGAACAAGGGCTATACCGGCGCCAACACGGTCGACGCCAAATATGGCCGGAACAGTGCTCGCACCGGAGACCGGCGGGGAACTCGCGGTCGGACTCGGGAGAAACACCGGATTCCGGCCATCGTGGTGGGAAAAATGGAACAAAAGATGGCCTAGATACTAGAGAATAGTCTTGCGCACAACATGGAAGAAGAAAGGGGGATGATAACGCACCGGAGCGGAAGAATTTTGGAGTGGCGGCCGGACACGTCGGAGATGGCGGCTTCGGGGAAAACGGCTCCGCTCGTCGAGGTTAGGGCCGCTCGTCGGGAATGGAGACCGGGTGCAGCTCCGACACCGGCGGGCGGGGCGACGGGTGGTGGTGGCTCGCGGAATGGTGGCCGGAGGCGGCCGAGCGGGGTGGAAAGCAAGGCACGGCCCGAGCGGTCGGAAGCCAAGGGAGAACAAATGGATGAGCTCGCCGGTTTTATCTCCTTCGTACGTCGGTTGGAGCGACCGCCGAGCAGCTGCGTGGCGGCAAGCTTCTGCGTGGCGGGTGGCGTGGCGGCCTGGCCGGAAGGCGGTGCCCGGGGCGGCGCTGCGTCGGTGAGAGAGGGAGAGAAGAGAGATTGACACAGGGGCCCGGTAACTTTACATAAAACCCCCTGGGTTTTTAACTAATTGAAAAACTGATTTCCGGGGCTCTAAAAATTCCGTAAAAATTCAGGGAGATATTTGAAAGTATTTTAAACGTTTTTCCTTTTAGGTCCAGGTTGAAATTCCAAACTGGTTTTGAATTAAAATTCAAGTTCAAAATGAAAACATAAGCTTTCATTATTTCTTGTAGGTATTTTTACAAATTACTATGACTTGGTAGCAACTTCAGAAATTACTTATTTTTATGCTTAAACAATAGAGAATGTTAAACACCATAATTTACTTTTATTTACTGACTTCTTTTAAGACCTTAATTTTACTTAAGTTAAATTGTTATTTTATGTGCCTTTCTTCACAAAATTTAACCTTTTCTTTTCAAATGCACATGATGACATGATGATACATGACATGAAATGCGTGTTTAATTTTAGAGTTGTTACAGCCCTCCCCCTTACAGGAATCTCGTCCCGAGATTCGCGGTCGAGACGACTAAGCGACGGTACCAAGGAACTCCGGGTAGTTGGATCGAAGGAACTCCTCTTGCTCCCAAGTAGCTTCAGCTTCCGAGTGATTACTCCATTGGACCTTATAGAATTTGATGGTCCGATGACGAGTCACTCTATCCTTGCTATCGAGAACTTTGATCGGTCGTTCGTCGTACGTCAAATCCGTCTGTAATTGTTCCACTTCAGTCTGTCGGTATATCAACTGGTGGTTTCAAACATTTCTTCGCTTGAGACACGTGGAATATGTTGTGTATGCTCGCCAAATGTGCCGGCAACTCCAACCGATAGGCCACAGCTCCACATCTTTCTAGGATTGGAAACGGTCCGATATATCGTGGTGCTAACTTGCCCTTGATTCCAAACCTTTGAACACCTTTGGTAGGAGATACTCGAAGATAGACTCGATCTCCAACCTGAAATACCAACTCTCGACGTCTCTTGTCGGTATAACCGATCCGTCGAGACTTAGCTCTCTTGAGATTCTGCTGGATTAGACGGACTTGTTCCTCGGCATCCTTTACTAGGTCTGGCCCGAAGATCACTCTTTCTCCACTTTCGGACCAATTCAAGGGCGTACGACAACTCGCGTCCATATAGAGCTTGAAACGGTGACATTCCCGCACTCTCTTGATAGCCGTTGTTGTACGAGAACTCGCCAACGGTACACATTTCTCCCAATCTTTACCGTAGGTCAGAACACATGCTCGAAGCATATCCTCGAGATATTGATTGATTCTTTCCGTTTGTCCATCCGTTTGGGGGTGATAAGCCGAGCTTCGTATCAATCTAGTTCCCAAAGATTCTTGCAATTGTTCCCGTAATCTGGAGACAAATTGTGTTCCTCGGCTCGATATAATGGTCTTCGGTACTCCATGCAAACAGAGAACTCGAGCAATGTAGAGTTCTCGCATACTTCTCGGCAGTGTATCGAGTGTGTACCGGTATGAAATGAGCAGACTTCGTCAACTCTGTCGACAATGACCCGCATTGAGTCATGCTTTCGGGGACTTAGTGGTAATCCAACGATGAAATCCATGCCGATGTCTTCCCACTTCCATTCAGGGATACTTAAAGGTTGTAAGGGTCCCGCTTGCTTTAAGTGTTCCGCTTTAACCCGTCGACAAACATCACATTCATTGACATACTTGGCTATTTCTCGCTTCATGCGCGTCCACCAAAATCTTCGCCTTAGATCTTGATACATCTTGTTGGTTCCGGGATGAATAGAATACTTGGACATATGAGCCTCATCCATGATTTTCTTGCGAAGGGGTTGGTCTTTTGGTACCACCAATCGATTCTTGAACCAAATAGCCCCCTCGTTATCTTCTCGGAAACACTTGACTTCACCTTTCTTGAGTCGTCTTCTTATATGTCCCATACCAACACTCTTCTCGCTGAGCTGCTATCACTTCCTCGCGCAAGGTAGGAATAAGAGCCGATTGGTTAATGCTCCATACGGAATAATCCGAAGATTGGGCTCATCATTCTTGGGTGAGGATGCTTGAGTCACGAATCGAGCCATAAGGTTATTGCAATGAACCTTGCGACTTAAGGCATCGGCTACTACGTTTGCTTTGCCTGGGTGATAATGGATCTCCAGCTCATAATCTTTGATTAACTCCAGCCATCTTCGTTGGCGCATGTTCAAATCAGCTTGAGTGAAGATGTACTTGAGACTCTTATGGTCCGTATATAAGTGTACTAAGTTGCCCAAAAGATAATGTCTCCGACTCTTTAATGCAAGTACCACTCGCTGCTAGCTCCGGATCATGGGTAGGATAGTGTTCTTCATGACGCCTTAATTGCCGAGATGCATAGGCAATTACTCGTCCTTCTTGCATTAGAACACACCCAAGTCCCGTGCCCGATGCATCACAAGTACACATCAAAAGGTTTCGTCGGATCTGGTCGAGCAAGTACTGGAGCCGTAGTCAACAACTTCTTCAATGTTTGGAAAGCTTCTTCACATTCTTTGCTCCATACATACTTCTTATCCTTCTCCAATAGCTTAGTCATTGGCTTGGCGATCTTTGAGAAGTTTGGAATAAACCTCCCGTAGTAACCAGCCAATCCCAAGAAACTTCCGATCCGGGAGACAGACTTCGGTGATTTCCAATTCAATACATCTTGAACTTTGCCAGGATCAACCGCCACTCCTTCACCTGATATAACATGACCTAGGAATGGTACTTTCGTCACCCAAAACTCACACTTGCTGAACTTAGCATAAAGTCGATGATCCCTTAATCTTTGTAACACCACTCGTAAGTGATTGGCATGTTCCTCTTCTGACTTAGAGTAGACCAGGATGTCGTCAATAAACACTACGACAAACTTGTCCAGCTCCGGCATGAATATAGAATTCATGAGGTACATGAAGTGTGTCTGGGGCATTAGTCAATCCAAAAGACATCACCGAGATACTCATAAAGTCCATACCTGGTGGAAAATGCAGTCTTCGGTATATCTTCGGTTCTCATCTTAATCTGATGATATCCCGACCGAAGATCTATCTTGGAGAAGACTCTAGCTCCCATTAGTTGATCAAATAGGATATCAATCCTTGGAAGAGGGTACTTGTTCTTGATAGTAACGGCATTCAAAGGCCTATAATCCACACATAGTCTTAATGTCTCATCCTTCTTCTTTACAAACAAAGCCGGGCATCCCTGTGGCGATGAACTTGGACGTATGTATCCTTTGTCCAGCAATTCCTTTAGTTGTACTTTCAATTCTGCCAACTCATTGGGTGGCATTCGATACGGCCTTCCGGAGATTGGTGCGGTTCCAGTGCTGTAACTCTATCTTAAACTCTACCGCTCGGTCCGGCGGTAGTCCCGTAAGTCGTCCGGAAAGACGTCCGGATACTCACAGACTATAGGTATATCCTTCAGACTCTTACCCACAACCTTATTGACCATTGGCAGCATAGTTTGAGGGAAGGTTAAAAGCAAGCAATCTCGACCATGAACAGGAGAGTTCAGATATACGGCTCGGGATGCTATATCCAATACCGCCTTATGGAAATCCATCCATTGCATGCCAATAATTACATCTAACCCTTGCCCATCCAGAATGATTAATGAGGTAGGATAAACCTTGTTACCCAACCTTAATGGCATATTGGCAGCCTCCTTATCGGTAAGGATTTTACCCCCGTGTGTTGAAATGATATGCGTCCATGAGCAATTTGGATGGTATGATATGATGCCTAGTAACATATGACTGGTCGATGAAATTATGCGTAGCTCCCGAATCAAATAAAACCATAGCAGGATGATCAGCGATAGAAAACATACCCGCTAGGATTTGTCCTCCTTCGGGTAGCTCTTCCGCCGTAGTAAAGTTGGCACGGCCGTCTTCACTTGTGTATTCTTGGCTGGTGCCCTCTCGCTGGTTCTCGCGGCTGCCCTTGAGGTCGGGGTGCATATGGTGCCTTCCGGGGATATGGGCAACTGCGGTAATAATGTCCCGGACGGCCACAATTGAAGCATGGCGGTCCATTCTGCTGTGGTGCTTGACCCATTGGTCGGGGATTCTGGAAACTCGTTGCTGATAGGGCGGTCGGTACCGATTCGGCCGCCGTTGTCGTGGTTGCTCGGGGTGGTTGATTCTGTCGGTAGAAATTGGGACGAGAGGGGGTATGCTGATAACGCTGACCCGAGGGTGCAGTGTAAACCAGCCTGTACTTGGATGGTCCTCCACTTCCTTGTCCCGTAGCCGGCCTCTTCTTGTTCTTCTCCGTCCGATGAAGACGGATAGAGTCTTCTAGTGCAATAGCGTCACTCACAAAGTCGGTGAAGCTGTCGGTCTTGTTCAACACCAAGCGAGACCGTAACTTAGTACTCATTCCCTCCTTGAACAAGTTCTTTTTCTTGGCATCGGTGTCCACATGTTCAGGAGCATACTGGGCAAGGCGGTTGAATACCTTGGAATAGGCGTGAACATTCATATCTCCTTGCTTCGATGAGAGAAATTCCTTCCGCTTCCGATTCATTAAGCCTTCGGGAATATGATGCTCTCGGAAGGCTTTAGTAAACTCTGCCCATGTAACTTGATGCCCTGCAGGAAACATGGCTTTGTAGTTGGCCCACCAAGCTCCAGCGAACCCTTGCAGCTTGCCGAGAAGCGAAGAGGGTCTTCTCGATGATCCGTACATGGAAACAACTCCAACTTTGACTCGATAGTGCGAAGCCAATGATCAGCTTCCAATGGTTCCCCCGCATCCGAGAAGGTTGGAGGGCGAACCGACAAGAAATCCGAGAAGGTCACCCTTTCTTCCGGTGCATTACGGCCTTGATGACGTTCCGGCGGAGCAGATGTTGCGGACCAATTGCTCCAATAATTCTCGCTGCTCCGCGCGAGAATCCAGTACCGCTGCAATGGCTTGAGCCAATGTCGGGGGTGGTGGTGGTGTTTCCGCCCGCGTTGAGAACTCTCGGGCTCATCGCGTCTCCTCCTTCCAGCTCATTCTGTCCAAGGAAAGATTACGTTAGACATCTTCATTCCAACATAATAATGGGAGAAGCATGAATACATAGAGGAGAACTCAAATCTTATGCAGCAATTCATCTTTATTAAAGCACCATCGAACCCAGTAACACACATCTCTATACTCACGTTACAACACTCGTGCGTGGATACATCACGCTCCTTATTTAGCTAGCGTCTAATTTACATACTGGTTCTCTCACTTGCTACTAGCTAGCACTTCCCTATGCCTCGCGACGCCCGGAGGTCACCTCCCGACTTACGGAACTGCTCGTCTCGGATTCTCGCATCCTCTAGTCGAGGAATTTCCGTGAAGTCTATAACCGAATCCACGTCCATTATCTCTTCAGGATCCTCCTCTTCTTCTTCAACTTCCGCCTCCATAGGATCCTCCCGTGCTACCGGCTCGTTGCCGGGAGGTTGTTGTCCTATTGCTTCATTCATTAAGGCGTTGTGGGCTTGCAGTAGATCTTGCTCTAACCGAGTGATCGGTGCATGAGCATTTGCTAGTTGCTGATCCTTAAATTGAAGCTGCTGCTCCCTCGTTTAGCAACTGCGCCTCTCTAATTGCTAACAACTCCTCCTTTTCCTGTAGCTGTCTCTCCAGCCGAATTATACGAACATCTTCCCGTGATCCTCTTACTTCACTCACACCCGTACGTGTGCTGTCCATCTCTCGTGAAGAAGTAAGAGCATCAGCCACAAGTAGAAACTACTCCCAATATTTCAACACATTTGTTTATTCTAGCAACTGCATATTTATACATATATATAGTACTATCATTTCCATCGTTACTCGTTGGTACAAACTCAAACCCACTTCGCGTACACTCCCATCTGCCCAACCTCCGCTAGTACCCTATATACATCTGACCTATGTCAGCAAAATGTGGCTACCCTCCTACATTAGTGAGAACACAACAACACTAAACCGCCGGTGCGTGACTCGTCGCCGTCCGACACAAAGTCCCAAGCCGCCGACGCGGGTGGTGGCTCGTAGTCCACTCCGGAGACCTCCTCGTCGGGTGGACCCTGCTGCTGCTCCTGCTGCTGCTGCTGCTGCTGCTGCTGCAACATATGCTGCTGCAACTGCTCGAACTCGTCGAATAGGTCGTCGTGGTCGTGGAGTAGGTCGTGGTGTGCCTCGGATAACCCGTTGTACTGCGCCTGCAGCTGACCCAACTCGATCTCCCTCGCCATCAGGTTCTCCACCACGTGGTTGCGCTGAGCGGTCATTGCGGCCAGCTCAATCGCGTGCACGTCGTCCGACTCGCGAGCGGCGTCTCGCTCCCGAGTAACCGTAGCCAGCTGTGCGTCCAAGGCTATGACCGCTGCGTGAAACCCGTCACGGTCCCGAGTCACCTCCAGTATCTGCGCCTCCAGCTCGGCGATCCTAGCGTGGGACCTCCGGATCTCCCGACAGTCCACCCGACAGCGGTGCTTCCAAGCACCCAACCGTCGGTCCCGACTCCGGGTCCTCAGCTCTAGGCTGTGAAGCTGCTGCTCTAGCTCAGCAATACGGGCAGCTCGTGCCTCCTCCTCCTCCCGGGCGCGCTTCCTACCGCGAGTGACCGGCATCTGCAGGGAACATGTTTAAACAAGTTAAACACTTCTTCCCACAGAAGAAAACGAACTAAAACAACCTATAAAGTACTACGAACTAGCTGAAGACATACCCAAAATATTTACTTAGTGCAAATATGATATGATGCATGCTCGAAAATTAACTATACGTACCATAGTAAAGAACCACGGTAAATAGTTAGCACTTTCCCAAAAACCCGAACGTTGAACAGTTAGTAAAAATCTAACTATTCTACATCCTTATAGGGCTCCGTACTCTCTCGTGTTCTAAACGCACTAAACGTGTTAAGTTTTGAAAATAGGCTTGTAATAATATACTCGTTGCCTCCGAACCGCTTCCGATACCAGCTGTGACATCCCTCCGGGATACCCAGGAATCGGAACAGAGGGACACTCGACGAAGCGAGTTACAACAGTGTATCATCTCATACAAGCCAGAATATATACATCATGGTATAATACAACCAGGTTTTCGAAATACAAACATTCGTGCAGCGGAAAGATAACATTATTGAAGTTTAACATCCTACGAGTCTTTAGCGGAAGCTTATTTATAATACAACTCAAAAGGTTTCACCGAACGTCGTGATGTACTCGAGCCCTTCGTACATCACGGTCCTCTCTCATCAAGGTGTGGGAATACGTTCCCACCGCAGGGAACCTCCCTCCGGACATTGCTCTTCCTCGGGAAACTGCCGTACAAGTCGTGATAACACGACTCATTCCCCGTGAGGTAACGAACAAACCGTGAGTATTCTAATACTCAGCAAGACCGACCCGTCAACATGGCACGCTAAGGCCGACGCCTAGTATGCAAAGGCTTTCTGGCTGTGGGGTTTACTCCTTTGCGAAAAACAGCATTAAAGGGTGGGTCCTTACTTTCGATATTTTAGCTCGATATTAAGTTCATTAACTTGGATGGTTGCACCTATCACTATTGCAAACAAGTTTGCAAGACAAGATTATATAGATCGAGTTATCCTTTCAACCCTCATCTTCATCTTCCAAGTATTATTTACTACGATGTGACGAGCTAAACAAGCGGTACTCATTACTGCGAGGGACAGCGATTCGAATCGATTTATACCAAGCTGGCAAAACCCGACTACACGACGTATACGCATCACACCGATCGTATACGACAACCTTTCCCGCTAGCACTGACAGCAGACTAGCCATTTCCAACTCCCCGGAAGTATGGCGAAGCCACGACTATCCTCGTGGTCGACCCATCTCCCTCCCGTGAGACTATCCTCTCACCGACAGCCGGCAAAGAGAGCCGGCTACGCTACATCTCCGGGGCGATAGGGTACATCAGCTTGCTGGGCCCATGATACCAGCATGTAGTACGGTACGTTCAAACTTGTTCAACTAAGCCGACAACGGTACGGTCCTTGACCGACACGGACGGGGCTACCACCTTGCAAGACCTCTCCGTCTTGCCCTTTCTCCTACGGGGCCCGTCCGGTCTCAACTTCATTAACATTCTCATCTCATCATCTTTAATGTCAACACACAAACGCTTAAAGCCTCCATGCTTTAAGTGCCCTAACCAGCTACCGTGCCACTATGAGTTAAGCTTAGCCTCTATCGAGCTACCTGTACCAAGTATAGGATATAAACAGATGGAAACCTACCAAAATGCATCTAGGGTGTCAACCAAAACCCTAACACCTAATGCACAAGCATAACTGTACTATGTGATAAAAGAAAATATTTAAAAACATAGGTAGGATGCACCGGGGCTTGCCTTGAGTTTGGTCGAAGTTAAACTCCTCGGCGAGCTGGGTCGAATTCGAGATTCCCGGCTCTCGACTCGCCCTCGGGTGGAACCTCGATCACTTCGAACCTAGTCGACCAGACAACGCATCGCGAATCACGATCATGTATGCATGAATGCATATGATGAGAGGATGCAAAAGTTCATAAGTTAAGCCTTGTATTAACATAATGATTAACGTTTAATTACCTTGGTTAATTAACGAGTTAAAGATAAGTCTATTTATTAAACAAGTAATTAACAATTACTTAAGTCGATTAACGAGTGTTTAATTAAGATTAACATTAATTAATGTTGTTCCCTTAATTTCTTAATTAAGGTTACTAATTACTTAGGTTGAATAATTAAGGAATTATTCTGATTTATTAAGCAATAATTAACTAATTACTTTAAGTGACTAAAGAAGAATAGATTAGAATTACATAAATTAACATTGTTTAACTTTAATTTTAGAAAATAAAGTTTATTATTAATTTCGTCTGCAGTATCTTCTTTATTAATAAAATCATTTTTTAAACATTTTATTTACACAAAATAATAGCCTTTCTTCAATCAAAGAAAGTAATTAATTACTAATTAATAAAATAAATTACTCAAAATACATATTTTATTTCACCAGTGGGTAGATCTCATTTTTCTGAGTTAAACAAAGTTGGTTTGACATTTTTCTGAATTTTATTGAATTTTCTATGAATTTTGAAGTTTGAATCAATTCGAAAAAAGATTAAATTCGAAAATAAGAAAAACAGCGCTATCGGGCCGAAAGTGATCCGGCCCAACGGCTGGCAGCCCGATGAACGGCGCCGGCCCAACGGCGTTCGGCGACTCCCCGGCCCACTTCGGCCCAACAACCCGAGCGCGGCCCGGCTCGAGCTCGGCTCGTGCGCCATGGCGCCGGACGGCCGGACTGCGGCGGCGGGTCGCCGGAGACGGTCCGGAAAGCTCCGAAGCTCGCCGCGGACCCTCCGGAACGCTCCCCGGCGCGAGGCGACCTCTCTAGCACCGACGCGCTCACATGAGCTCCGCCCTAGACACGCCGGCGGCGAGGTGCGGCTCCGCCGAGCGTTCGGCGACGTCGCACTCGGTCCACGGTGCACCAAATCCCTCGCCGATTCTTCCTACAGCACCACGGGAACAAGGGCTATACCGGCGCCAACACGGTCGACGCCAAATATGGCCGGAACAGTACTCGCACCGGAGACCGGCGGGGAACTCGCGGTCGGACTCGGGAGAAACACCGGATTCCGGCCATCGTGGTGGGAAAAATGGAACAAAAGATGGCCTAGATACTAGAGAATAGTCTTGCGCACAACATGGAAGAAGAAAGGGGGATGATAACGCACCGGAGCGGAAGAATTTTGGAGTGGCGGCCGGACACGTCGGAGATGGCGGCTTCGGGAAAACGGCTCCGCTCGTCGAGGTTAGGGCTGCTCGTCGGGAATGGAGACCGGGTGCAGCTCCGACACCGGCGGGCGGGGCGACGGGTGGTGGTGGCTCGCGGAATGGTGGCCGGAGGCGGCCGAGCGAGGTGGAAAGCAAGGCACGGCCCGAGCGGTCGGAAGCCAAGGGGGAACAAATGGATGAGCTCGGCGGTTTTATCTCCTTCGTACGTCGGTTGGAGCGGACCGCCGAGCAGCTGCGTGGCGGCAAGCTTCTGCGTGGCGGGTGGCGTGGCGGCCTGGCCGGAAGGCGGTGCCCGGGGCGGCGCTGCGTCGGTGAGAGAGGGAGAGAAGAGAGATTGACACGAGGGCCCGGTAACTTTACATAAAACCCCCTGGGTTTTTAACTAATTGAAAAACTGATTTCCGGGGCTCTAAAAATTCCGTAAAAATTCAGGGAGATATTTGAAAGTATTTTAAACGTTTTTCCTTTTAGGTCCAGGTTGAAATTCCAAACTGGTTTTGAATTAAAATTCAAGTTCAAAATGAAAACATAAGCTTTCATTATTTCTTGTAGGTATTTTTACAAATTACTATGACTTGGTAGCAACTTCAGAAATTACTTATTTTTATGCTTAAACAATAGAGAATGTTAAACACCATAATTTACTTTTATTTACTGACTTCTTTTAAGACCTTAATTTTACTTAAGTTAAATTGTTATTTTATGTGCCTTTCTTCACAAAATTTAACCTTTTCTTTTCAAATGCACATGATGACATGATAATACATGACATGAAATGCGTGTTTAATTTTAGAGTTGTTACATATTTGTGGTTCGTCGTCCCGGACGAGTCTCCTCGTACCATCTCGTGTGAAAGCGATATCCATTAACGTCATAACCTTTATAGCTCGTGACTCTATAGTTAAAGCCACACGCAACTTGCCTCAACTCGGCGCTCATGGACTTATCCATTTGTGCCTGCAAGAGACACGAGGACAATTAATTAATTATGCGCTATTTATAGTGACAAACTAAGTACATATCCATTAATTGGACGTTACCTCATGTCTGAACCAAGAAATGAAATCGGGCATTTGATTCCCCGCACCACATTTCAGTAGGGTATCAAGTTCGTGCGGGGTAGGTTCCCTTTTTCGATGCCAGAATTGATGTAAAAATTTCCTGTAGCAAAAAAAAATCAGGGAGATTGACATTTGACGCAGAAGAGTGACTACTCGAGTGAAAGAATCATTAAGAACTTACTGTATATATGGCTCAACTTCAGAAAGATTGGTCAACACATATAGCATGATCATGTGATACTCGGTATGACTCAACAACTTATTCTTCCCACCAAATGAAGTTCCGAGCTGCCCTTGAAAAAGGCTAAGTTTCGATTCACCTTCGCCGGCATTGTAACGAGGAACAGGTGTTATGCATGCTTGGGAGGTTGTCGAATAGTATTTAGTTGTGAAATTTGCCACCTCCTCAAGAACGTATGCCTCTGCTATAGAAGCTTCGATTTTGCATTTACTTCCATATTTAGTCCGAAGAACCTTTAGAGATCTCTCGATTGGATAGCACCAACGAAGCTGCACAGGACCACCCATTCGTACCTCATAAGGAAGGTGTAAAATCATATGTTGCATCGAAGTGAAGAACCCGGGTGGAAAGATCTTCTCCATCTTACAGAGCCACACGGGTGCCACTTTCTCTAAGTCTTTAATCAGGGTCCGGGAGACCTCCTTAGCACAAAGCACACGGAAAAAATAACTCAACTCTGCCAGCACGGTCCGGACAGGATCCGGGAGATAGCCTCGAACCATCACCGGAAGAAGATACTGAAGCCACACGTGGTAGTCATGACTCTTGAGCCCGATGACTCGCCCGGTAGATAAATTCACTCCCCTAGCCCAGTTCGCTGCAAAGCCATCAGGAAACATTAACGTCCGGAACCATTCCAGTACTTCCCTCTTTTGAGCCGCAGTGAGGGCGAAATCAGCCTTAGGCTTCTTCCATGACTTGGTGCCCGGTCTAGGCTCCACCATGCTTAGCTTTGGTCTATCACATATAAGTTGTTGATCCAGTCTCGCTTTCACATTATCCCTTGTTTTGTCGGGGATGCCCGTGATTGTGTTAAAACCGACCTCGGCGATATTCTTTTCATGTGCATCGCGTCAATATTGTGTGGAAGGAGAATGTTATCCATATATCCAAGCCGATACAAGCTTGGTATTTGATTCCATGCATGTTGTACTCCGTATCCCACGAAACAATTTTTTTCTGTATCCAACCTTAGTGACTCTAACTCAGCCCGAATCATGGCACCAGTCATGATCTGTGGTGGAGGGTCATTAACTTCCCGACCTTTCGTGAAGTTCTTTTTGTCCTTCCTAAATGGATGGTCAAGAGGGAGAAATTGTCGGTGTTGGTCGAACGAAGAAAACTTGCCACCCTTAGACAACCGATTGAACGCCACGGTTCCCTTACATACAGGACATGGAATCCTAGAGTGAACACCCCAGCCACAGAATGCCCCATATGCCAAAAAGTCATGCAGAGAGTAGTGAAACCACACGCGCATTTTGAAGTTGCGCCTTGTAGCTCGATCGTATGTCAATACCCCATCATTTCAAGCACGTTCTAAATCATCAATCGGAGGCTCCATGAACACACTCATACAATTCCCGGGGTGTTCAGGAATTATCAACGACAGAAATATGAATTGTCGTTGAAATAGTACGCCGGGAGGGAGATTAAGTGGTATAACAAACACGGGCCAACAAGTGTATGTGGCAGCACCCATTCCATAAGGATTAAACCCGTCGGTTGCTAGGGCCACACGTACATGGCGATCCTCTACAACGATGTTTTTGTAAACCCCATCAAAATGTGTCCAAGATTCGCCATCAGCGGGGTGTACAAGCTTGTCGGGATGGTACCTATGCCCATGTTTGTGCCATGTCATCTGCTTTGCGGTCTCCTCGTTCATGTAAAGACGTTGGATCCTCGGTATGAACGGAAGGTACCGAAGGATTTTTACGGGAATCTTGAGCTGCTTCACACTACCATCCCTCCCCTTTACCTCCATGTACCTAGAGGAGTTACACTTTGGACGGTGCTTTGCTTGAGCATGTTCTTTTCTTAACAAGACGCATCCGTTCCGACAAGCATGGATCTGCTCATATGGCATCTTAAGCGCGCTTAGTAGTTTCCGTGACTCATACATGCTCTTTGGCACAATGTGACCTTCCGGAAGCAGGCTGCCAACAACAGTCAACATAGCATCGAAACGGTTTCGACTAATGCCATACCGAGACTTTATGGCCATTAGGCGAGCAATGGCATCCAGTTGGCAAACCTTGGTATGCTCGTGAAGGGGTTGTTTTGCCGCCTCCATCATTTGGTAATATGCCTTTGCAGTTGCCTCCGGCTCCTCCTCCCGCTCCTCCGTTGGTATTTCATCCCCGTGTGGAATTTTTTTTTATAACTTAGGAAATTTTTTCTCCTAAGTTAAAAATTTCCCCGAGCGGTAGGGCCTCTACTACTGGGCAGCCACTACTAACCAGCGTTCATAAGTAAGCCCAGCCCGTCGACCGGGCCCACCACTACTAGCATGGGTTTCATAAGCAGGCCCAGGTTCGGCCGGTCCAGACCTGGCGGCCCACGGGCCTATGCGCATGTATCGATAACGTCGAGAGGGAAGGGCGGCCGCGCTTTAAGCTGGGCGCGGCCGCCCTGGCTGGGCGATGTGGTACTAATGTTTGCCGTGTGCCCTGGGCGAGGCACACGGCAAACAGGGCCACGTGCCGCGCACAAGCCGGACGCGTCGTCAGGCCGCTTCCGCGCTGGCACACGGCGAACATTATCATTGCCGTGTGCGCGTACATTCTGCCGTGTGCCGTGCTCACGACACACGGCGAAATATATGTTTGCCGTGTGTCGCGCGGTGGCACACGGCAAAGGTCGATCTGTGCCGTGTGCTTATTTTGTGCCGTGTGTGCTTGTCTTGGCGCACGGCGAAATGTTAGTGTACGCCGTGTGCCCGACAAACGGCACACGGCGAAGTTTTCTGCACACGGGAAACTTGGTCTTTCCCGTAGTGAAAGGTACAACATGATCTGAGAAACACACACAATGAACATGCATGATGTAGGAAAAATGAGATTGATGGTACAAGACCGGCAAGGAAATATAGCCGTACTAGTTTAATTCTATCACCCTGATTCTAGGAAACAAGACCCAACGTAAAGAACAACTAGGTGACTTAGGTCGTAGGAGTGTACAAACCCATATGTCACCGCTATCAACTGATTCAGAGAGATTTATCTGGTCGCTTTGATGCCCTATGGTTACTGAGACACTGCTGGAAACACCTCTCTGATGAGTGGTGAGGGTGCCGCCGTGCTCTGGCAGCTCCATTCCCCACGGCTGGTGAGCTCTACCATGCTGTTATGGGATTGTTCCGTACAAAGAGGGAACCCTTGCTAACACAATACATGGAGTTACATGAGCATGTGATGCGAGTTATACTGTGCAGCTGTGCTGGTTACTTTGATGTCGATCTGACGTCAATAGGCCAACATCAGGATGTTGTTGACATGGTACTATATCATGTAAACGGAAAATGGAAGAAGGTGCAGCTTACGAGTTACAAGTAGGGGAAGTTCATTTCGGTGGCACCCATATTGACGTCATTATGCTGTAGCGTTTGTGTGAAAATATTTGAATGAGTTCAAAAATAGGCCTTTGTTCGAACTATTTGTCAGATCAGATGTTGGATTGGAACAAAAATGCATTGATATGTAACACGTGTTTTTATGGCATTTGTAATTTTCCCTGATGTTTTCCGGAATGAATCCCGATCCATAGAATATTCTTGCAAAGAAAAAGAGCATTTATGTCTTCCGCATTTGTGTTCTCCCTTGAATCTTATTTTCCTTTCTTCTCTGGTAGTAGCTTGAAATTAGATGTCCCAGAAAACAAAAGGCTCAAATTAAATAAGCAAATACACCTACTCACCAAAGTTGCAATGAAGAAGAATCTTTGATCCAAGTATGCGACCTCCACTGCATTTGGAATTAGCGTTTACAGTGATAGTTCACATAATCCATTAGAATGATACCAATATTTAGTCATAATCCATTCTGACTTGATTGTCCCTTCATCCAATTAAATGGTCCTTCGCCGCCTTGTCACTAAAAAGAAATGTTGTGTTGCTTTCTAGTGCCGTTGTGTAGGCCCTGCTGTTGTTAGCCTATTACACTACCAGCGCTATCGTTTCATCTAAGTGATCGGTAAGCTAACCTCACTAGTATATAAATGTATCCGTATACTAAATAGTAGCAACTTCGCAGAAGCTCAGTTCAGAGGAAGTTTAGGAAACACCCGTGGGATTCTAATCCATCGAGGCCAGCATTGATAGTTGAGAGGAATACTTCTGTTTAACTCTGAAGGTATGCATCAACATTCTTCATTTAAAGCATTAGCGTTCAACTAGTTTTGCTGCACCCGGTATACATCCCTTGGAAATGTGATCTTCCACTGTCAAGTTCAAGCTTAACATCCACGGACACTACTCCAATGAACACATGTCCTACCCCTGTGAGGTTCTCTGAAAGATTGGGTCGACTGATCTTTGAGATTCACGAAGTCACCATAGGTGCCTCGCTGTAAATGAGAGAATAACCTCCTACTCAGAATAATTAGCTGCAAATATGCAGCACCCTTGCAAAATCTGGGACTTGAAAGTTTTGTCAGTTCCACCACAAACAATTTAGCTTGTCTCAGTTTGCCTAGATCGATTAGATATTGGGTTCACTTTGGAATTTTTATAGCTTATTGCGTAGGATCTAATGATATCAACTTGATGTCTTCTAGCTTACTCCCTTTTAGTGTACTATCTTTCTTATCTTCTTCGAATTCCCTTTTATTTCTTATAGTGTAAACCAAATTCTGTTTATTCAATTAGTAAACAGGATTTTGTCCCCATTTAGTTTGCATATGGCCAAAAAAGAATATTTAGTTACTTCTGCGATATTTGTAATGTACTATTTAGGTGCAATTGCTAAACTATAATTAAAAAAATCCTCTACTTCTTTTCCTAAGGTCTCATAATAAGGAAAAAAATTGCTTCCACAACTCACATCTTCATGTTATTTCTGGTAATATGATTGTCACAAAGCTAATGTAATCTGACACTACTAATTCTATCAGGATGGATATGACAAATATTGTCATATGGTTCACTATAGCAGTTGTTTCAGTCACAGTGGTAATCATGAGGGCTGCACGAACAAAAATAGTACCAGATCCAAAAAGCAACAGGCCACAACCCCCGGTGGTCACCAGTGGCTCTACAATTAGACTTCTACATATGCTTGGTACAAATGGTCTGGGAGCAGTTGTCCATGATCAATATACAAAGTTGGGCAATGTGTTCACCTTAAGTATTTTTGGGATGAAGTTCACTTTCTTGATTGGACCAGAAGTCTCTGGTCATTTTTATCAAGGGTTAGATTCAGAGATTGGCCGTGGCAAACTACTAGAATTCACGGTTCCCATGATTGGAAAAGAAGTTGGATATGGTGTTGATGTCGCTACCCGAAATGAGCAGAATCGATTCTACTACGATGCACTAAAAACATCGAGGTTAAGGACCCATGTTGGCCCCATGCTTAAAGAAGTGGAGGTAAGCAACAGCTAAGCATGCCTGTTGTTCTGAGAAATGCCTAAATCAGTGAAATATTATAAAGGGTGTGACGACAAATTGCAACGTTTTGACAATTATTTAATCCCTACAAATATACAGTTGTACCATCATGCTCTTCATGATTATCAGCTTGTTTAGTATTACATACATTGGGTACTTCACTACAATTTGTTGTTATAATGTAAACAACAATTATCTCATTATCTACAGGACTACTTTGGAAAATGGGGACAGAAAGGCAAGGTCAATTTAAAAAAGAGTTCGACCAGCTACTCATGCTAATCTCAGGGCGATGCCTACTTGGAAAGGAGGTACGAGAGATGATGTTCGACGAGGTCTTCACTCTGTTTCGTGAACTCACCGATAACGGCATGCACGTATCCAGCGTGCTATTCCCATATGCCCCAATTCCAGCAAACTGGCGACGTGACAAAGCCCGTGCAAAGCTCTCAGAAATATTCATGGAGATTGTAAGATCACGCAAGAGCTCTGGCCGTGTCGAGGACGATGTACTACAAAACTTGATAGACTCCAAATATAGCGATGGCCGCTCCACGACCGAAGCTGAGGTCATTGGGCTGATCATCTCCTTGCTCTTTGCCGGAAAGCATACGAGCACCGTCGCTACAACGTGGACAGGGGCTTGCCTACTTAGCAATCCTAGGCACTTGACGGCTGCCATCGAAGAACAAATGCAAATAGTAAGAAAATACAGGAAGCATCTAGAATACAGCTCCTTCCAGGAGATGAACGTCCTGCACTGTTGCATCAAGGAGGCACTACGGGTGCACCCTCCTGTAACAGTTTTTACTCGCAAGGTACATAAGAACTTCACCGTGCAAACAAACGAAGGTGAAGAGTAGGAGATCCCAAGAGGGCATACAATAATAAGCCCGCTACTGTTCAATAGCTACTTACCGCACATTTATAAGAATCCTGATGTGTATGATCCAGACCGGTTTGGTCCTGGAAGAGAGGAGGATAAAGCTGGCGGCAAGTTCTCTTACACGGCATTTGGTGGTGGAAGGCATGCGTGTATAGGTGAATCCTATGCCTATATGCAAATCAAAGTGATATGGAGCTATTTGTTGAGGAACTTTGAGCTCACATTGGAGTCTCCTTTTCCTGAGACCAACTGGAGCAACATGGTCCTAGAGCCTAAAGGTGAAGTAATTATTAGCTATAAGAGGCGGCTGCTACACCCAATATAATCGGTGAACTGTTGTCTGCTTGTGTGCATTCTATTAAGTATGAAATAGTAATGGGTAATGTGTGCATTGTGTTTACAAACCCACCTACTGCATAGAGCTAGGCATGCAAATTATTTTTAGAAAATGGAAAAAATATTTCCGACCTCTCTACATCAAGTGTAAACAGTGTCTATATTATTACAAAATTTGAGCATACCCCACTGAATCAAATTGTAAACAAAAACGAGACAAATTCAGCTAGACAGTCTATTATTATGCTCCCATCCGTGATCGGGGCTGTAACCTCCAAAGATATGCTGGTCGTCCTTAATAGATGATTTTGTCTTCTTTCACACTGCAGTAGCGCTATGGATGCAATAACTCTCCACATATATGCTCTGAGTTCAAAGAAATGGCAAAAGTGAAATTAGTGTGACACGATTGCTCAAATCGATGTTCATCTAACTGTTCTCTGTGTGCATATCACACGGAACCAGAAAAGTGGCTTCGGTACCAGCGACCCTCATTTTGGAACACACAGTTGTTTCCGTAGTCGACTTCAGAGGGCGAGGATGATGCCGTCAAGGCACGGTGCCACTATAGGAAAATATCACTAGTGGCGGTCCAAAATAACAGTAGTGATGAAATGATCAGCCGTCGATAGATAATCATAGCTAAAAATAATCAGAAACAGCGGCGGGTGTAACAAGACACCCACCAGAAGAAAAAAATATGGTAGCGTCAGACAGTGATGTCGCCCACCGCTATAAGGAAACTATCAAAATAAACTAAAAAAGATCAGCTCCAGCAGCTTGCTACCGCAGTTCGCAAGGCCCCCAGATCTACCTCCCGCCGCCGCCAGGTCCACCTCCCACCGTTGCTCACTCCCCGGCATATGCGCTCATGCTAACTGTCGAGCCCCCGTGCCTGAGCAACCACACCCCAACCACCGTGCCCCACTCGCCGAGCCTGCACCGGTGCCAGCTGCGAACCGACCGTCATGCCCCCGCGCATGCCATGGCCACCACGTCTAGCCTGCCATTCCCTGACCACCTCGATTGTGCTTGCACTATAACAATAATTCGGCTCTGTAGCCACGCAGTCTCAAAACCCTATAGCCACGGCAAGCAAAATCGACCGTGGCTATAGTTGGATGCGGACTAATGTGCCTTTAGAACGTGGTTATAGAAGCTACTATAGCCACGGTTGGCTTTGTGAATCGTGGCTATAGTGGCCTCCACCAATAGCCACGGTCCACGTCATCAACCGTGGCTATAGTGTTTTCTATAGCCAAGGTTGAAGAAGTGGACCGTGACTATTGTTTTGCACAGTATAAAAAGCCACGTTCGAACCGATCAGGAGCTCACTCGAAGTGTGGCGGCTCGAAAATTGAGGAAAAAAATGAAAACCTAGGAGGAAGGTTTTGATCTCTTTTTTTTGCAGAATTTTGTTCTTCATGGTAAGGGAAACTCATCCCATGTATTTTTTGTAGCTATAATGTTGTAATCATGGAGAATTTTGGATTACTATTTGACCTAGGTTTTGATTTCGATTTGTCAAATTTCTCCATATTTGTAGGTTTGTTGTCGGTTTGAGTTGTGTATAATAGGCTCATATATCATGTATATGTGCTGCATACAAAAGAATCATGTGTTACAAGCCTTTTTCATGTCAATCAATTTAAGATCTACTTTATACTCTCTTGAGAGAGACACCTAGAGCACAATTTAATTATTAAAAAAATTCGAATGAATTAATAATAATTTGTATAGTGGGATTTTATGTATGATAGCACATTGTCTTATGCAATATATTAGTTCCCTTATATTTTCTATAAATATATAATATTCATAATGGTAAATAGATTATTTACTAAGTAAATAATAATTATTTATTCTAGCACATTGTGTTATGCAATATATTAGTTCCCTTATATTTTCTATAAATATTTAATATTGATAATGGTAATTATATTATTTAGTAATTAATGAATCATAATTTATTTTCGTGTAATGCTTGTTTAGATGGACAAAACATGGATGTACCAAGAGTCAAGATTAAGTGCATATTTCCGAAGTCAAGTCGATGTATTTCTCAAGAGGGCTGTCGAGCATGCTATGCGTCTAGGAAGACAAGAAATATATTGTCCATGCGTGGACTGCAAGAATAAATAATTGTGGACAGATACACTTGTAATCAAATATCACTTAATGAGGAGGGATTTCCTGAAGAATTATACGAGGTGGACAAAGCATGGAGAAGACAAGCCGGTCGAAGTTGAGGTGCAGCCGATTGAAGTTGAATAAGAACAGTTTGTCCAAGTTGATGAGTCTTTTGACTCTCATGTCGAAGAAGAACAATGTACTGATTTTGATGTTGAGGAATTGCTATGTCATGTTGAACCGCAAGTTTTACTCAATGCAGGGACAACAAGAGGGCTTGATAACTTTGCAACGATAGAGAAGACATCGAAGGATTTATTGTATGAGGAGTCTAAGGGATGTTCTAAAGACAATAATGTGTTACGTACAGTTCTTGAGCTCATAAAATTGAAGACCATCCATGGGTGGTATTCGAGATCCGTTGCATCCTATTTGAACGCCATCACCCACGAGAGCACACTAAGAGGTACGCTAAGATTGTTTCTGTTTAAAGTACATTCTTTTTATTTTTTTGTCTATCATCTACCAACTTTCATGAATTTATTCACGAGAGAACCCGAAGTCTAGAAAAGGCAAGGATATCGGACAGAAAGATACTAGATGAAATCACCAAGAAAGGATTCACGATGGTGCGAAAACATTTGAGTACAAACTACATGTACTACATTGTCGCTAGGATATGCCGTTTCTTGCTTAGGGAGGTCATCGGTCCTCGTGGTCGGTTCTTTGACGAGGAAAGTAAAGTGACGAAGGAGCATCGAGCACTTTTCGAGTGGTGCGGTTCGAAACGCCCGTATGAGTCCGATGTTGTTGAAGATTCGTATAGTGCAGAATTAGTTTGAAAAAACATGTCTCATGTGCACGTTATTAAAACTTTGATAGATTTTGTGAATATTTTTGTGATCATTTGTAAATATTAATACGATGTAATACTTTCATATTAATGTTAATATGGTTAATGTTATGTAATTGTAATTTATTATTTGTAATGCATATTTACTTTTTTATTGTTAAAAAAGTAAATAGTCATGGTTCACTTTTTCAACCGTGGCTATAGTGATGTGTTATAGCCACGGTTAACATAGTGAACCGTGGCTATAGTAGTTTACTGTAGCCACAGTTCACTATGTCAACCGTGGCTATAGTGGCATATTATAGTGCCACTATAGTGCCACTATAGCCACGGTTGACCTGTTTTTCGAGGCTATAGATGATTTTTTGTAGTCTCGAAAACATAGCCACGGTTAGACCTGACCGTGGTTGTAGAGCCCCTCAACCGTGGCTATAGTTAGTTATTGCTATAGAGTTGCGCCATGGCCTATAATACTGTGCAAAAATGCCCGGTAGCATCAGGATTTTTGTCCGCTATTACGTGAACACTATTAAAAATACAGGAGTATAGTAACAGACTTTCCACCCGCTATTACTGTGGTTTAGGGAAAAAATAGGGCGGGCCGAGCCTAGCCCATATGGTGCCGACCACAAAGTGGTATGTTAAGCTGCTGCTATAAATGAATTTGATGACATCAATATATATTTGTAGAGCTGGATCGCGAAACTAATACGCTTAAAAATGTTGAAGTGTGTTTAGTTCTGGATTTCTTTTGAATCACCACTACGTCTTTTTCGCTACCGTCGTTATAGTGTGGATTTGATGAGACATACTCTATCCATGGCTCCTTGAGTTGCCACCACGAGATATTTTTCGAGGTGGGCTTCACTTAATTGAATTTTCTGAAATTCCTACAGCTAGCTTTGAGATTCATATATAGGCGTTGAACTGAAGATAGCGTGCTGATGCGTGGCAGAATTTTTTCCGAGTGGACAAATACCTTGTTAGAGTCAAATTCAAAATTAATTTTGTCTCAAACAATAACTATATTTTCAAATCCATTTAAATCATAATATACTTTTGGATTAATTCAACAAAATAAGATTCCAGATGAATACAAATTTTATTATATTCTATTTCTTTGAATTGTTCCAACACTAAAAACTTATTATTATTCAGTTAAAATAAGTTGTGCTAGTAATTTAAATATTCTGAATTTCAATGTTTTATTATATTCAGTATTTTATTTTGAATGGTTTTGTGTAAGGTTGGTGGGATGTTATTGCTGAGGTCCAAGCCACTCGTATTCGCCACAAAATGAAATGCTCACTACTACAAAATAGCTCTACAGTGACGAGCTAAAAAGAGGCATAGTGATGGACACATTTTCCGCCACCGAGCCTCTGTCACTATATCGATAAAAATTTAGTGGCAGAGTTTTGCACGCCACTGTTTCGTAATTAGAAAAACAAAAAAAGAAGATAGCAGTGGACACATGACCGCTGCTACTTTTGACAAAAAAATAAAAAAAATGCTACCGATGTCCGGCCCCTCCCCGGATCCGGTCCGGGCCCCTCCTCGCCGGATCCGGACCCCTCTGCGAGGACGGAGGAAACTGTCGAGTCGCCTCACCGCACGGGAGGGCAGGGGCCGCGCTCGCCGCCGCCGGGTCGACGAGGGAGGGCACAGGGTGCCGCTGCACGGGGAGGGAGGTGGTCAGGCGCTGCCGCTGCGCGGGGGAGGGAGGTGGTCAGGCACTGCCGCTGCGCGGGGAGGGAGGTGGCCGGGCGCCACCGCCAGGTGGGTCGGAGGGAGGAGGCTGGCATGTGGGGAGGGAGGAGGATGGCGGCGGCTGAGATTTAGGGTGAGGATTGTGGGAGAGATTTCTAGGGTTAGGGCTCTTTTTATATGTCCATCATTATTTAGCAGCGGACTGGACCATCATAGCTGTGGGCCCCGATGTCCGTCACTAGTTTTACGCCTAGTAGCGGACATGGGCCAAAATAGTTGCGGGCCAGAGGTGTCCGCCACTATTTGATGCGTAGTAACGGACATTGTTGTTCAACCCAAATTAGTGGCGGTTTTTAAAATGTCCGTCACTGTGGTATAAATTATGTCTATCACTACAAAGCATTATTCTAGTAGTGGCTTGATTCACCGTCAACAAACTGGCATGCGGCGAGCTGACATCGAGGCAGCTCAAACGAGCAACAATAGGGTCTATGATGCTGTACCCTGTAACACAGGGATAGTGAAATCAGCACCGGAGATGCCGGCCCCGTCGCGCGCCATGGTCGCAGGAACCAGCAGAGAGCCGATGATGTCCCATCTAAATGTGCTCACTGGTCGCCTGGTCGGGGCACTACGGAGATGTGGCGGACAGCTTCCCTCTGTTCCGCCTCACTTTCCTTGTTTCCATCGAATACCGACCGGCTGGGTCATTTGTACATGGGTAGGGCATGTTGTCGTCGGATTCGCTGCGGCAGATATCGTCGTCCAAGTTAGAGACGTTCCACTCATTGCAAAGGTACAGGCCTCCACGGAGTCTATTATATTCTTCTTCTTTTTTGCGGGGAGAGTCTCTTATATTCTGGACCTTTATATTAATTCTGCCAAAGGTATGAAAGATGACGACGGAGAAGAATCTTTTGATCGAGCTTAGATTTAGCGCTTAGAGTGGTAGTTAAGCTGATATATCATTTGAATTGGATAAAAAAGAAATGTTTATTCTTGGTTAATTTACAAGTACAAATTAAGCTCTGACTTTCTTATTTTTATCCATATTTTACAATAGCTGACGCATGGTTCTTAGCCGCCATGCGACCGAGAAAATTAAAAATGTTTTGGTGCTTTCTAGTGGCGGTTAGGTCCTGGTGCTGTTAGTCTATTAGGTATCAGCTATCCCTTTTTCAGGACCAACTACTCTCATTACTTTACTATATGTAGCACGTGTAACTTGCTAATATGTAGTCCGCAACTCAGAGTAAACGAACTCAGCCTGCAGGGAGAGTTTAGGAAACACATGATGATTCAAATCCCACCAAAGCCAACAAATCGCGCGGCTGTAGTTAAGAGGAACACTCCTCGTTAAATTTGAAGGTATGCAATCTCGCCTTTTGGTTTAGAGCTCACTGTCTAGCTTGTCACCCGGCAGAGTTCTACCACACGCATTGTTAATGTCTCTATCATGGTTGCTCATCATCTTTTATGACGCCTGACCATTATATGCATGAAATACAATCGAATAAAATGTTTATATGAACCATCTTAAAAGTTCATATGCATCTAAATTGAAATGGCCACATTTGATAGGAGGTTTATGGTGGAATACAAAATATAGATCCACTCTGCCGGTTTTAATCAATGATAATAGGGATACAGTATCTTTTATTTTTGAACTCAAAATGTTGTGCTAACAGCATCACTTAACAATAAGAGAGGAGGGTGTAGTTGCATAACCTATTAGATAGCATACATTGGGAAGTTTAAAATTTCAATAGCACTGTTTTCATACATCTATATAAATTCAAGTTAATCATTAGCATGATTTTCATACATCTACATAAATTACAGTTAATCATGGGTTTTCATACATCCATAGAAATTCAAGTTAACCTACTATCGGCCATTTAAATGATATTTTGTCATTCATTAATTTTCCACAGGACTACTTTGAAAAATGGGGGGTACAAGGGACAATTGATCTAAGACAAGAACTTGGGCAGTTAATCATGCTGATAACAGGCCGATGCCTACTTGGGAAGGAGGTGAGGGAGAATATGGTAAATGATTTTTTTCACTTCGTTTCAAGAAATGACGGACAATGCCACACACCTTTTTAGCATGCTGTACCCGTATGCCCCAACTCTTGCAAACTATCGACATGATAGAGCACGTTCTAAGGTCTCAGAAATGCTCTCCAGGATTGTGAGATTACGCAAGAGCTCTAACAGAATTGAGGATGATGTACTACAAAACTTGATCGATTCAAAATACAAAGATGGTCATCCCACTAATGAATCTGAGATCACAGGTCTAATGATCGCACTAATCATGGCAGGCAAGCAGTCATGCTCTGCCACTGCTAAATGGACTGGAGTTCGTTTGCTCAGTCATCCGAAATGGTTGGCAGTTACCATCAAAGAGCAGAACGAGATAGTTAGTAAAAAGGGGGCCTATATAGACTACAGCACCTTGCTAGAGATGGACAACCTACATCTTTCCATCAAAGAGACGTTAAGGATGCATCCAACGTCACCGGTATTGATACGCAAGGTACACAAGAACTTCATTGTGCAAACTAAAGAATGCAATGAGTACGAGATCCCAAGAGGACATACTATACCAAGCCCTATACTATTCCAAAGTAACATACCTCATATTTATACAGACCCTAAAGTGTATGACCCAGATAGGTTTCGACATCCAAGAGAGGAGGATAAAGTTGGCGGCAAGTTGTCTTACTTGTCATTTGGTAGTGGACGGCATGCTTGCCCTGGTGAGGCTTATGCTTATACACAAATTATGGTGATATAGAGCTATTTGTTAAGGCACTTTGAGCTCAAATTAGTGTCTCCTTTCCCTGAGACTGATTGGAGCAGGCTGGTACCTGTGCCAAAAGAGAAAGTTATTGTGAGTTACAAGAGGCACCGGCCGACTAGCTAGCACTTGCCTTGTCATCCATCGTTGAACTTTGTGACATACCCACGAAGAATAATTGGGCATGTGTGATTGTATAACCAGTTTGTGTGCCCTATTTGTTGTATGAAAACTGTATGCCAAATTTAATCTGCTGTTGTTATTGTTTCAATGAGATGAAAAGGAAATAAAGAGCATTGTCTCAAGGAAAGAAAGAACATGGTTAATTAATCAACATAATAGACATGATGTTGACAAATGGAGGTTCATGGTGCATTGGAATAATGAAAAATTTACCTTTACTTTGTTTAAGTCATCTATCTAATAGCTTCTTATTTGAATGTCAAAAGGAGCCCCCTGTGCGTTTTCTCAAAGCCACAAAATTACCATGTTAATTAAGAAATATAAAACATTGGATTTATGAAATCTTACAGTCTAGATTAAATTAAGCATTGGTGTTGTGGTTACAATGACCAAACAAACAGATAGAGACTTGCCAATGAGGTATTCCGGAGGTTATACGGCCTCCTCGGACAAGCCTGCAGGGAGAATGTAGCTCTAAGCGCATAGAAGGCAGAAGATGCCTTCAGCCGAGGGAATATATTAAGTGGAATTACATAGGTCAGAGGCTTGTGATGCCTGTGATACAAACGACATACCCGCCTAGTCTCACTGGCCAGATTACGACCCTATCCACTACCTATTACACACTCCGGAGGGTAATTCAGTAACCTAATCTACTATGGTGCAAATCTCCGGTAGTCAACAGGCTTGCCTTCGGTCATACAGGGCTTTATTCGTCATATGGCCAGGCCAGGCCTTCCTCTGGTGGACTATTTCTTCATTGCGGTACCTTTAGCAACCACCTGCTCAAAGGGCTGCAAGCCTCAAAGGTCCAGCCGAGGATGCCTCCAGCCCATCCGAAGGCCTCCCACAAGGAAGCCTCAAAGATCCAGCAGTCCAGGAGGCCTTGGCCTTTGTCTTCGGTTGATTTCCTCTAGATTAGCCCAAATGGTATAGGCGATGGTTATCGCCTAACAATTGGATTTTATGATAATTGAATGTCCTAGATCAAATAGTTTTGGGTATGGTTCTTGAATGGGAAAATGGGAAGGCTCTACTTGTACATTGTCAATATAGCATAGTGGCATTCTATTTTAGACATTTAGAATCAGTAATGTTTTCTACTAACTAGTTGACATATGTGGAATAACATACAAAGAATATTGCACCCTCTACTCAGATTATGTAGGCCCATAGAATAGAAGACATGAATCCAAACTTTGTTTTAAAAAAATCAAAGCAGCCGCCATGGTTCCGTAACAAAAACCTCCTAGTTGCATTCTATTTTAAAGTTGTCATCAATAATGTTTGTACCAGTTGATAGTTGGGAATAATTTGTAAAGCAGAATGCTACTTTATTTCGCTTCAATTATATTTGTCTGTTTGAGAAACATAGGGCAGATGCAGACACTCAATACGCAAGTCATACATGAGAAGCCTCCATCTATATCTACACATCAATATCCCTCTGCATTGGCACACAAGGTTTTATTTTCAGAGCACCATTGTATCTGTGCTTTTTCGTGTGCACAGTGAGCATGGCATGGTTACAAATCAGAGTATGCCATCTATGTATGACATATTGCTTCATAATTATTTAGAGAGATACAATACCATATTAATATGAATTTCTTAATTAATGCACCTGCTATTACTAAGGGCTATGTTAGATAATTTAGTTGAATAGAATAGAACAATATAGTGTTCTATAATGCAAAACTAACACTATTATAAGCAGGTAATTTTTAGGACAATCAGTTGGCTTCATACACGGTCGCAGCTACATAAAGATGAATGAGCAAGAGAGAGAAGCTGAAGAGTGGCTGCAGGCACTTGGAAACAGTGATTATGGAGGTCTTTCTGAAGTTTAGATGTAAGTTTATGAATAGAAGAACAACTTAGTTAGTTTCTATTCAATTATTAAAATTTTATTTTCCTTTATTTCTTGTGATGTAAGGATTGAGAATAAGAGCGTCCTCAAAGGTAGAGACGGCACTAACTCTCCACGTCGTCTAAGAGTTATCTAAGAGTCATCTAAGAGTTCATATCAACTCTAAAGTAACAATTAGACCCACATGTCAGTGCCTCAATAAATGTTAGAGGCTGCCTCTTGAACAAGAGCTAGCAATCTTCTCTCTCTTCTTTTTCTCTAATAAATAATTCTAAGAGTTAGCTAAGAAGCAACCATTGGGGACGCTCTAAGTGCTTATGGTTTGTATGTACGTCACCCAACTGATGTAGAGGCTGGAACTTTGTCCCATAATCTAAAAGGAAAATATATGGTAGTTCTTTTTTATACCAATGCAAATTTCAATAATCCGGTATCTCCCGTCTCATAGTATAATCAGATGAGTGCCATCAGGCATGAGAATATTATCCTTCTACATCTTTACCATAAATCTCATCAATCTTTTCCATTATATTTTTTTCAAAAATACTCATCGTGCATGTCTTCTATCAATGTCCAACAACAATATTGGCAGGGCCAATTTCATAACAAGACCTGTTTTTGACCCGCAATGTCAGGAATGAACCTGTTTCTCCAAACTTAGCAAGAATGGACCTGTTTTTCTTTTTATGAACGAGGTGAAGGCCCTCCAAACTGAATAGGGGCTATCATTTCGCACTTATGCGAGGGGCGAGCATATGGCCGACAGCCAGCTGCACCGAGAGGACAGGGGCGGCGCGGGGAGCTTAGCACCTCGTGTGGTGGATGGGGAGGGGAGAACAAAAGAACGAAGCGTTATGAACATAATGAGTGACAATGCGGGTACTTTTCGTAGAAACTTTGATCTCACATCCAGTGGAAGCAAGGCACAGGGTGCTGTGAAAATAACCTATGCAAAAGCCACTTTGTTCGCAGCACCCAGGAGAATCAATCTGTTTGGTTTGACGTTTGACCTTTTTATAGAAAACCACCTAAAAGTCCAACTAAACACACCCTACTTTTTGGAATAGTTTTTCCTGTTTTCTTTTCTTTTCTTTTTTCTTTCAAGATTAGTACTTGATCTTCCTTTCATAATATATCATGACTAGAAAACGGCATCATCACTGCGCGTCTCTTGCTTCTGTTATCCCAGCATGGATTATAATTAAACTATCACAACACAAGACAATGTGTCTAAACATATGGAAAATAAGGTTCTTGACGATCAAATGTCCATGAATGTCTATTGACTTATCAATTCATTTGGGAATGCAAACCTTCTGTCATCTTTTCTTAGCAGTATACGGTGCTGAGGAAAATAACTGAGTTATTCCTAAATGATTTATTTTGTCAACAAACAAATGCTTTCATTTACGATGGTAAGATGAACAGTTAGAAACTTCTAAGAAAAAAAAAGCAGGTGATCTAATGTATTATAGAGCAATTTTGATTGGCACAGACTTAAATACCATAATCTTAGTTTATTTTGATGACTAATAGTTGCATATATGAAACTGAAATGGCATAAAATTTCTTGGTCGCTTTTTCTCATGCAAGAAGATAAAAGCTCTTATTTTCTCCACGATGGTGTGTGGACTAATCCTGATTTTACAGAACATTTTTATTTTTAGTGTATGTTTTACAGGCCCTGAGATTTTAGGATGTTAAAATCTTGTGAAATATTGAAAATATTTCATCCGATAATTTACTTAGTGTCAATTAACAATGAAGCACAAAATTTTCCATGGTAAACTTTAATGGCTCCATTTAACATGCCTAAAAATCTATCAGATCATTAGTGCTCACCTCGCCTACTTGTGGGAGGTGCGCTTGCAAGGTTTGGCAGCATAACACAACGCAAGAAGCTAAGAGCTTGTGTCACTCAACTACTTCAGAGCGCTGACTCGAATGCATGAGATATCACGGTGTGGTATTGAAGGACGCCAGAATTTGTGAGAACACGAAGGCGGAGGGAGTAGGCATGCGAGAGATTGAAGGATACAAGGCAGGGGAGGACCCGAGGACCTGTTGATAATCCTTCGTGATTCAACACTTCTAGAAGTGTCTCAGTGCAAACATCAAGAGGGAGGATGAACGGTCACGTTCGTATGTTGATGGTCCAACGGTTCATGTTTATTGATGACACAGATTGGCTCTTTTGTGAGAGAACATGCGTGTTTTAATATGATATAAGAGGATCTATATATAGGGCTTGCCCCTCCAGTTCACCACCTCTCAAGAAAACACGCTCCTCTCCACTACCCATCTTTCCCCTAAAAGCAAGCAGCAACAAAATGCTCTGCCAGTGCTCCTCGTCTCCCCTCGAAAATGTAAGATTGCAAGAGGCCAACCCGCTCTGAGTTGTTATCCTCGTGCTCCTTCGGCATGGCGTTCCAGTCTCCAGCAGGCCCGGCCCTCGATGCTGAATAGACAATGCAGCTTGCGTCATGTTGACTCCAAGATCTGTTGCTTTGATGCTCCATTAATATATGGTCCCCATCCGCCAAACATGCAATCGCACTCTTTCTGTTAGACATCCGAGTCAATTTCGTAATCCATGACTCGAGTGCAAAAGTGACAGGAATATCTATGTGCACCACTGGAATTTTTAGGGATGGCCGTTCTAAGTGACAAGCCATGTTATTGGACGAAAGACCTGACTGCAATCAAACCTGCCTTCTCTTCTTCTTCCGGCCATACTGGGCCATTTGCGCCAGCCATGAATATAGTTCACTTGTCATCCTCGTCCCTATCTCGCCATGAATGTAGCTGTGGCCTGTGGTCCAGTAGTCGACCTGTCCGTAGCCCTGCTGGCACGCCCCTTTAAGGTGCGTTTGTTTCCCCTCTAAAAGGACACTTTAGAGCCCAGTGCCCCGAACAGACCTCTAAAATTTAGTGTATTTTAGTACATAAAAGGGCTTTAGACCCTTCTAAATGGTAGATAGGTGAGAGGCTCTAAACCTCTAAATTTCTACCTCTAAAATCCTGTGATACCCTTTTCTTCAGCATTCCAGGCCATTCTTCGCTCTCGCTCTCGCTCCCGCCTCCATCTCTAGTGGCAGCGGGATCCTACCGTTGGCTACCGTCACCAATGACATGTGTGATTTGATCCCTTGGCAGACGAATCGCTCGGTGAGTACGACATATCACCATTCACCAGCATCATCCCTTCCTTTTCTGTGCATAGTGCTGGCCCTTAATTGGGTTGGTAGTCCAATTGCATCGTTTAATCTCTGCCTTTCAATTCCATTTTGCATCCTCCGTGGTGCTCCGTCGTCGGTTACAAGCTTAGCTTAGAACCGCCCGGAGAGAGATCAGATACGCTGTCTACCACCTCCTTTTGCCACACTGGGCGCAGAAGGAAGCTACCTCTCAGTCACACACGACACAAGAAGCCCCAGGACTCAATTTTTCCTTCGCTCAGGTGCATGTGTTTGAAGAATAAATTCACTGTCCTTTTACGATATGTTGTATAGTACGCATGTTATTCTTGGCTCATGTTCGTATATGGATGTTAGTCTTGTTTTAAGTTTTTTTCCTGACTAATCTTTTTTATTAATAAAACGAGATGAATTTCCCATCATGGTGACTACAAAAATACAGAAATAGGCTACAAAATCTCAGAGAAGTAAAAGATCTAACCTTTGGTTTAGAATTTTTCCTTATGATAACAGACGAGATATATTTATAGATCTTGTGGTTGAATCACTGTCACCCCTAGCACTGGCAGATCTATGTTGGGGCGAACTGGGACAGGAGCTGGGGCAGGGCAGCTAAAGTTTTGCTAATTGATGTCTTTATCTAATTCCATCTATTTCTTATTTCTATTTTTTTATTTTACCTTATATGGCGCGTTTGTGCAAGAACTTTGCATTAAAAATTTGGAATGTTCTTGATTTCGGTTTAGTCGGTCATTAGAAGTTCGCCCCAGCTAGATCTTTTTCCTGGCTATGCCACTGATCCCCAGCAGTCCAAATGAATTTAGTAACAACCAAGCCTTTTCTTTCCTTTGTTCTCCCCTTCCTGGCCTTAGAGCATCTCCAATTGTTTCCTAAATGGTGTTGTTAAATTGAAATTTAGGGATGTGACTAGTAAAAATCATTTTCCAACCATTTCCTAAACTAGATTACTAAATTTACCAACTCCCAACCCATAGCCTAGAGCTTGCTACATTTGGCCACCTAATTCTCACTACCGAAAGGATATTTGAACTATTTAGGAACGAATTATTGACAACTGTTACAGTGCATGTCTTATTTTTACTCCCAATGAATATAGCAACTCTCTAAAAATAGTCTTTTGGGAGTAAAATTATTGAAAACTGTTGGAGATGCTCTTAACGACCACTAGACCATCACCATGGACCTCACCAAAAAAACAATCTCCATCGAAAGGAAAAAAGAGATCAGACTGCGAGAACCGTTGCCCGCAACTTCGTTGGCAGTATACACATGGTATACATTGACAATATACTCCCTCCATTCAAAAATATAAGTATTTTTTTACTTTTAGATATCATGTTTAACTGTTTATCTTATTCATTTTATAATATATATGTATATATATAAATCAAATAAGTCATGCCTGAAGTATATCTAATAAAAAAAAGTAATAACAAAATACATAATTTTTTAAATAAGATGAATGATCAAGCGTGATATCTAGAAGTTAAAAATATTTATAATTTGAAAAGGAAGGAGTAGATGCACACGTGCCATCACTTTGTTTGGAACCTGTCAGGGCATGGTTGAAACATGTGCCACAAAACGAAGCTCGATCCGTGCGCACCACCGTCATCAACAATGTAGGATGTGCCTTCGATCATGCAAGGTGCTAGCATCTGAAGCCATGAACAGAAGTTGTACATGTAAGCGGTGAATATAGGCACAGAACCAATTTCACGGACAGAATCAGTTGTGGCACGATGACTACACAAGTACACATTCCTCCTCACATGTAGGTTCTCTCTGACCGCAATCTCCAGGACTTGAACTCAAAATCTTGAGCTCGATGCTATGTTAAGCTACCATGCGCTAACCAGTTACACCCAAAAAATAAGTTCATGAGAAATGATGCACAATTCACTTATGGTTAAATCGTTATGGTTTTTTTTTTTTTTGCCACTGATCGATTCGGCCATCAATCAGGTATACAACCTACTATATTGGGTTAGCCATGGCCAGTTAGGTTAGGTGTAGATATGGAACCTTGCAAAGCATGGATGTTTCCACATAGGCATAGTCGTGATAAATTAAATAGGATAAGGCACTGATAGTCCGAGCTTTAAGATAACTATGTTATTACCTGTTCATTGGCGCACTTATATATGTGATGCTTAAGATAACTTTTTGCAAAATTCACTGAAAGGAATTCGTAGAAAATGTTATTTTAAGATTTTACGTCATTTTCTTTGATACTGGTATATGATAACCATATGTATCACGTTGCAATTTACTTTTCTCTACTAGAAAGCTAATCTTAGGATTGTCCGTGATTTGACAGAATATGATAGTTAAAGTGGCGATTCTTTATTGCCTTTCTATACTGACGACGTCACATGTTTCTTTATAGTGGATAAATGACCGTCTGACTGCAATTAAACCTGGATTTAGCCTATTGGGCAAGCGCCAAAGCCACGAATATAGTCCACCAATCATCGTCGCCCGTCTCCGTTCCACCATGAATATAGGGTGTGTTCGTTTTCTGGAGTTTAAATTTTATAGCTGTCACATCAAAAAAAATCTTACTATTTAGAAGTACTAAATAAAATTTAATTATAAAATAAATTACAGGCCTCTAGACTAATTCACAAGACGAATCTAATGAGGTTAATTAAGTCGTGATTAGAAGACGGTTACTGTAGCATCACTTTAGCAAAATATAGATTAATTAAGCTCATTAGATTCATCTCAAAAATTAGCATCAATCTGTCAAAAGGGTTTGTCATTAAATTGATCGAAATATTCATAAATAGTAAGATTCTATTTGATGTGACAGTGCTAAATTTTAGAGGGTAGGAAACGAAGAGGGCCATAGTCCGCCTGTGTCCGGCTAGCCCTAGACCCCTTTAAAAGCCCGTCACCTGCACACCGCTTTTTCTTCAGCGTCCCAGGCCTTTCTCCCCCGCATCTCTGGCAGTCTAGATCCGGCACTTGGCTCCTGGCGACAACAGTGTGTGTGCTTCGATCGGTTGGCTGCAAACTCGGAGAGGTACTTCACATCGCCCGTACCATCCGGCCCTGGCCAGTGCACGCAGCTGGCCTTTCGACATGCCACAAGGCACCAACGTAATCTCTAGCTTTCCACTTTGCTTCCACTGTTGTGATCCGTGCCGTGTGCTGATCTTAGAACCACCGACATGCTGATCTAACACCCCCATTCCATGCAGAAGGAACCTCCTACCTCTAACTCACACACGGCATGAATCCAACAGTGAATTTCTCCTTCTTCAACATCTCTTGAAATGCATGTGTTCGACGAATGATCTGTCATTTCACAAATTATTTTACAATAATTTTATTGCATCGGATACCACGGGACCGGTGGATATCCTCAAATATACCCACACGTGTAGCAGAGTAAATTTAGTAGAAGGCGCTTAGCGGATTTAATTGGACATGGGATCAAATTATAAAAGTTAAGAAGAGTGTGAGTTAGGGTATAGAGGGTGCCGGTGAGACCCGTTAGGGGGCATGTACCCACTGGAGGGACCACGCATGCCAGGTTCAATTAAGTTAGTGCAGAGCATGCGGCTGTAACAATAGTGCTTTGATAGCAGGCGTTCGCAACAGTGAAGTGGTAGCAGGCGTTCGCAACAATGACGGACCTAGTAGTCAACATGGCCAAAGAGGTTACAGGCACGAATAAGTTTTTGGAAGTTGTGGTGTACTGATTCCATTGTTTTCCTGTTGTTGGTGCTGACGAGTGACGATAGTGGCATGACGATCCGGGAGCACCTAGTCTGATGTTGTGGTTTGATCCCGTTTGTGGTCGTTATTTTTTTTTTCTACATCTTCGATGTTGATGTGCAGATGTGTACTCGCCCCTATATTGTAATCCGAAATTATGTGCCAGTTTGTGGGCTACTATCGTTCTTATTCCGTGCTTGGTTCTGCTGCTCCATTGAAGCATTGTGGCGTATTTATAGGCAAATGGGCGTAAATGCCGCCAAGTGCTTGCTTGTGCTTGCATCCTCTGCGCCAACGGGGGCCACGAACTTAATGCCTTTGATCGTTCATTAAAACCGCATCGGAAAGTTTGGCCAAAAGTTTTAAAACCTGCCTCCCGGGAACCGCTCTGACAACTTTTTAACCCGCGTAACTAAGCAAAATCGTTGGCGCTTATGAGTAAATACCAACGTGCATAGGAGCGCACCTGGCAACCAATAGACGGCCGGATTAGCGGTGGGCAACGGTCCCCGTGGACAGAAATTGTGCTCCCTTTATTGCATATGTGTATGGTTGCTAACCTTCAATTAATTCGTCCACTGTCAGAATGGTAAAACAATTTTACTTACTTGCACCCGTATGTTATACATATTCTTGCAGAATTACTCGATTCCTACAGCCCAGTAACGCGACTCTGTGACTACATACTACTTTCTCCAGCATGGATCCGACGACCTACAGAGCTCTATTGTTCGCCATAGCTCTTGTATTCATCGCCACGATTATCAACAAGCTTGTAAGAAAAACTATGACTGGTCCACCAATAAGCCATAGGTCGGCTCCTCCACCCGTGGTGAATTGTACTGCTTTCATTGGACTTCTGCATACACTCTTCACAAAGGGTTTTGAAGAGATGATATTTGATCAGTACAAAAAGTTAGGGAGTAGTGTATTTACGGTCAATTTCATTGGAAGGAAGGTAACATTCTTGCTTGGGCCGGAAGTATCGGGTCATTTCTATCAAGGGCAAGATTCAGAAGTCAGTCTTAATATGTTTGAATTCACCGTGCCCATGCTTGGAAAAGATGTTGGCTACAGTGTAGATAGTGCCATTCGGAATGAGCAGAATCGTTTCTGGACTGATGCGCTAAAGCCGTCAAAGTTGAGGAGCCATGTCGGTCCCATGCTTCAAGAAGTGCAGGTACATATCAAATCATGCTGCATGTATCCGAGTTCCTCATCGATCATCTTTTCTAATGCCTGGACAATACCATGTTATATATGTTTATACGGACCACCCTGAATGTTTATATAAATCCAATAGTTGTATGTAGGCAACTAAGGAAACAAATAATATTAATAGCCCACATTTGATACCGTAGCATATATATAGGTTTTTGTGGAATACAAAATGTAGTACCCTCCTGTTTTTTTTTTCACTGATGTTAGAAAAAAAATAGTTTTTCCCAATTGCATCAAATATATTAAACTGGAGGGTAGTTACATAACCTACGGTATAGTGTGCATTGAGAATTGTCCTATGTATGTATTAGGTATTAATTCAGTGTGATCATTCACGAATTCTCTGCAGGACTACTTTGTGAAATGGGGAGTACAAGGGACTATTGATCTAGGACAAGAGTTTGGCCGGTTAATTATGCTGATGACAGGCCGATGCCTGCTTGGGAAGGAGGTGAGGGAGAATATGATAGATGAGTTTTTCACTTTATATCAAGAAATGGCGGACAATGGCACACACCTTTTTAGCATGATGTACCCATATGCCCCAACTCTTGCTAACTACCGACGTGACAGAGCACGTAGTAAGCTCTCAGAAATGCTCGTCAAGATTGTGAGATTGCGCAAGAGCTCCAACCGAGTCGAGGAGGATGTACTACAAAACTTGATAGATTCCAAATACAAAGATGGTCGTCCCACTACTGAATCTGAGATCACAGGCCTAATGATTGCATTGATCATGGCTGCAAAACAGTCATGCACTGCCACTATTACGTGGACTGGAGCTCGTCTGCTTAGCCATCCAAGATGGTTAGATATGGCCATCGAGGAGCAGAAGGAAATAGTTAGTAAACAAGGGGACCATATAGACTACACCATCTTGCTGGAGATGGACAACCTACATCGTTGCATCAAGGAGACACTAAGGATGCACCCCCAGCACCGGCGCTGTTACGCAAGGTGCACAAGAACTTTATTGTGCAAACTAAAGAAGGAAATGTGTATGAGATCCCAAAAGGACATACTATAGCAAGCCCTATACTATTCAATTGTAACATACATCAAATTTATAAGGACCCTAAAATATATGACCCAGATAGGTTTCGACCTCCAAGAGAGGAGGACAAAGTTGGGGGCAAGTTCTCTTACTTATCATTTGGAGGTGGAAGGCATGCTTGCCTTGGTGAGGCTTATGCTTACACTCAGATTAAAGTGATATGGAGCCATTTGTTAAGGAATTTTGAGCTGCAGTTAGTATCTCCTTTTCCTAAGACCGATTGGAGCAAGGTGGTGCCAGAGCCAAAAGAGAAAGTTATTGTGAGTTACAAGAGGAAACGATTGTCAGGGACCTAATTTGCAATCCATCATTTATGTAACTGGTAATTAAAGAAATAATGATCGCATGTTGTTGTATTACTTTGTATGGGGGCCTTATGTGTTGCATGGAAACTGTATGTCAAATTTTGATCTGCTTCCAAGTTTTTGATCTGCTTCCAAGTTTCAATGCTACATTAAAGGAAATATAGTATATTACCTTAAGAAAAGAAAGAACATGGTTAAGGGACCTTTTGGTTTGGTTCCCATGCTCGGAGCTGAATATAAATCAAACATCATTTTTAAGAAGTGATTTTGGGCTAGAGCACCAAGAGCGGTTCCAAGATTATAGCTACATGAGTTGTTTCCCTATATAAATTGTTTTACCTGGAGCTAAAAGTCATAGCTTTCATGTGCTCCCATCCCTGCATTCTATATGGTTACTTAAATTGAGGAGGACCTATTTTGCCCAAATATTTTGCATGTTTTGCTCCTCCACTTAGAGTCGTGATATTTAAGGAATTGGAGTTGGGGGCATTTTTTGAGAAGTCGTAGCCAACCAACCAAGAAACGGAGCCAACGGGATTGCTCTCATGGCCTAGATATTCCCACGTTAATCAGAAGGAAATAGAAATTGAAAAATTACCCACCACCTCCATTACAAAAATATTAGACCAAAATAACTTTAAATATATTTAAAAATTACCCACCACTACCATTAAAACAATAAGACTAAAATACCCTCCCATATTTCTATAAATTTATGTACCATTGCCTCTCTCTCATCCTAAATCCTTACGTTACAAGAGAAAAGATAATGTTGTTGTTTTTTTAGACAAATATTACCCCTTCTCTCTTCCTAAATCCTCACGTTACAAGAGAAAAGACAATGACATTTCTTTCTTTCTGAGATAATAAAAGCGAATAGCTTGATAGACTCACACACACACACACACAATCTGAATAGTAGTTGAGTATAAATATGATCAGATAGCAATACATGCACTTTGAAACTTATAAAAAAGCAGTCAAATTAATTATCAACTTTTATAATTTCACAT
The DNA here is from genome assembly GCA_031894775.1 of Chloris gayana. NCBI lineage: Eukaryota > Viridiplantae > Streptophyta > Magnoliopsida > Poales > Poaceae > Chloris > Chloris gayana. The sequence goes on from JAUNZO010003244.1 coordinate 40,817, forward strand.
ATTATTTTATCAAAATTTAGTTTTTGTAATTAAATATCAAGACAAGCGGCAAATGCGCTTGTTGCCTAAATAACACATATAATTGGATAACGGCATGATGTTGTGCATTTTCTTAGGATTTAGGGACAAGTAAAATAATTTAGGGATAAGAAAAAAGGATAATTATTACTCTTATAAACATAAATTATTCCAACCATTTTTAAGAAGCACGGACTAATTAGTAATTACTGTAAGAGAAACTAGGGGCCCGGTTGGTTGTTCCCCTGAAAAACCTATCTGTGATAGGCATCATCCTCGGGCGTCCGTTTTCTGACGCCGGCGGCTCATAGCTGTGCCTAGCGAGGTGTGTGTGTGTGTGTGCAGGGCACGAAGCAAGAAGGCCCTAGATGATGACTGTTCTTACTGCATTTGATGAAGCTCAACTTAAACCCTGGCAGTGCCTAACGTTACAAAGGAGAAGAGCGTATGTTCCCTAGGACGAAGAAAACGCCTTAACTGGTGTGCACGTTTAATAGAAAAAAGGGCACGTGCATTAGCAGTTTGTCACTGCGTATATTATGGTAACCCAACGCACGCCACTGGCACCTCGTCAGACAGCAGGCCGGCCAAATTGCCGGAAAAAAATTCCGTGCCACCGGGTCGCACGCCCTCCCCTGTGCGACCCCGCTCAGATGAAGCCCACGTGGACATCGAACGGATTGGAACGGGCCTCGGCTCCTGCCCCGATTGGTGATTGCACGGCTTCCAGGCGTAGCCCTCCATCGGCTTGAACTCAAAAACCATCTCTCCCAAGCTCAGCTCGGCTCCGCTCTCAGGCCAGCCCAAAATGTCCCAGATCCGTCGTCGCCGCTTCCATCATCCCCGCCGCCACATCTTTCTTCTGCTCCTGTCTTCCCTTTTATGTACACATCGTTTCCCACACAGTCTCGATTGTCATCGGCCTAATGATGCCCCTAGAGTCCTGAATCCTCGCAGGCGTCGCATGGTTGATGTCTGCCAATTTGACCCGATCGTCACCGCGCGTGCAATCTCGGATTATTAATCGTCTCGTCATCTCTGCTGATGTGCAGGCAACGGGACGGCAGCCACAAGTCCACCACAGCGCGGTTACACGGTACAGAGACGGAGTGCACGTCGCATCGGCAAGCCGGAGCAGGAACTTGTAAACACTACCAAAACGGGTGTGTTTGATTCCTGGGTCTAAACTTTAGAGTTGTCACATTAAAAAGAATCTTACTATTTAGAATTACTAAATAAAGCTTAATTATAAAATAAATTACAGGTCCTAGACTAATTTATAAGATGAATCTAATGAGGTTAATTAAGTCGTGATTAGAAAATAGTTATTGTAGCATCACTTTAGTAAAACATAGATTAATTAAGCTCATTAGATTCATCTTGAATATTAGCACCAATCTGTTAAAGGGTTTTGTCATTAAATTAATTGAAATATTTATAAATAGTAAGATTCTCTTTGACGTGACAGTGCTTAAATTTTAGAGGAGAAAACGAAGAGGACCTATGACTACAACTTAAAAAAACATTTAGGACCACCAGGTGTACCGTGTACTCTGTTTTTCGGTGTTGCGCCACTGCTGAATAAAGCGGCAGCCGATTCCACAACAACAACAAAAGAGTAAGGCGGCAGCCATGAGCTCTAAAACACTGAAAAACATTTAGGATCAGGACGAAATAGGTAACCTTTGCAATATTTAGTTCAACCAAACAAACTCAGAATGCAAAATATTTTTTTCTCAGAAACAGAGTGGGCCATACCTCACCGGTCAATGCATCCAAAATTGCCTAAGTCAGTTTCACTATCATTTTTCCTTTTTCAAAATTGGAGTTGGAAACGATACTATTAGAAATGGTTATGACCTTGGAGATATATATGCAACATCAGAAAATAGATCTATCAGAACGGTGACGACCTTGTACATATGCGATATCAGAAACACATATATTGAAACGGAAGCATGACAACATGGATGTGATTTTCGAAACACCGATTCAAAAAATAGTAACTTCAAATGCACATAAGAATCGACAAATCCATGAGCCACATTAATGGAGTTCATATAAGATTAAGAAATGAAATATTGTGCAGCAATCAAGGTTTACAAAATCAAATGAACCGCAGAAATTGTTTCCCGACAGTATCATGGTTTTCGTGGAAAAAAATTGATCGATAAACCACTCAAATATCATATTTTGATTTTGGATGAAATTTGAAAGAAAATTGATCGGTTTCATCGGTTTTACTGATTTGTCATTCGTTTACCAGTTTTATCGGTTTACCAACAATATTCTTCTTTTGAAAAATTATGTCGGTTTTCTTGATTTATTGGTCCGTTTTTCGATTTAACGCTCGGTTTTCAGTATTTCGAAAATTTTAAAATTCAAAATGTAAAATTTCATTGTTGTGCGCTCAAACCGGATTGTTTTACCGAAAACCATAAAAATCAGTCCGGTTTTCATCGATTTTGTAAACCATGACAGCAATTCCAAATTCTAGCTCATTGCTTTCGTATCAGAGAAAGTAAATTGGGTTTATGCGTACCATTTCCTAAGCACTATAAACTGTAAGAGTTTTATCTAGAATATTAAGCTATTAAAAAATTTTAGACTTTTTTATATGCCCGAAAGATTACAATGTTGGAGCCTGTTTATACTCAGGTAAAAACATGGGTTGGGCTTTCACAGTTTGTTACCACTTTTTTTCTAACTTACTTAATTCTAGCCTGGTCTGGCCTTTCAACCAAGGAATCAACCCATCCCTCAAACTGGTAGCAGGGCCTTACTCCAGACAATTCTATCTCTACTTCAGGTAATTTGGAAAATGAAGATCATTCCACCAAAGATCAAAACCTTCGCTTGGAGGATACTTAGACAGGCTATTGCTACGGGGGAGAGAGCCGGAAAATATAGCACCAAAATAGATCAAAACTGCAAGTTGTGCACAATCACAGAAACTGACTCCCACCTTTTCTTTACGTGCACATTTGCTAAAGCTGTTTGGTTTGCAGGAGACTTTCCCATAAGAACGGAGAATCTGCCAACAGGTGATCAAGGCGTACAGGCACAAATTGCGTTCCTATTGCCGCCATCCTCAGCTGAGGAAAGAATCCAACATGTGTTTACAACTTTATGGCACTTGTGAAAGGCCAGAAACGACTATCGTTTTGACCGCCGCAAATGGTCTCTTTTACAGGTACTTTGGGCGATCAAAGCGGACATCTCTCATCAAAGAGAGATAGCAGGGAAAGGAGTGCGGCCACACCACTGCATGCTACCGGCACAGGACACTCAGTCGCCAACTCAACAGGAGGACCGACAAGCTGCAGGGTTGCAGCAACGCCCAGAATGCAGTGTCCAACCATTACTACCAGGACCGAGATGCTACATGGATGCTGCAATAGCTCAGAGCACTACCCAGCCTCAGCCAAGAACAGCAGGATTCGGCATATTCGTCCACAACACAGAGTCTCCGATCACATCAATAATCCACATTCAAGCAACATCTGAAGCCATAAGAGACCCGCTACATGCAGAGGCACAGGCAATGTTCATCGCCCTCCCGCCTAGCACAGCTCCTGAATTTTCAGAACATAAACCTCATCTCTGACTCTCAGATACTTGTTGACACTTTGCTAAACAATGACTTCTTATCACATCCTGGAGACCGGAGATTGAGGCCCATACTTTACCAGATTAAAAAGCATATGCATGGTCGAAGTTACAAGGTCATGAAGACAAATAGGACCTACAACAAAACAGCACACAACCTTACCAGGCAAGCAGCTTCTTCAGGACATGATGTCGAAACGATCTTCACTTGTAATCATTTAGGACATAATAGATTCTGTCCTATTCTACAATCCTTGCAGAATCAAAACTGGAGATCAATATCCCTAGTTTCTGTATCTTGTTCTTGATTTAATGAAATAAATTCTTATAAAAAAAAACCACGGGTTAGGCTCAATATAGAAAGCCAATCGGAACTCCGAAAAATCGAGCGGAGACGCCCGCCACCGTCGCGGCACCCGGCCCGGAGGCTGCCTGTCACTGCCGCGCCCAGTTCCCGGCGTCTCCGGCCACCCCTCAGCTGCCTCATCGACGATGTCCTCCGCGGCCACAGTGGCCTGGAATCTCCCCCTCATTTGCCCACGAGTTCCTCTGGGTCCTCGATGTCTCCAATCCTCTTCAACTTCCCGCCGCCCGCGTCGGCCAACCGATCCGCGCCGCCATGGAGAGAAATCGTCTTCGTCTCCCCGCCCTTGCCGCCGTCTTCTAGAGCTTACCGGAAGTGTGGGGGACGCGGATTTGGTGGCGACCAGTGGAGATCGAGAGGGAGTGGCTGGAGTTAGATTGGCGCCGTGGAAGGGGAGCAGAGGAGGAATTCACAGCGGCTTCGTCGACGTCCTCCAAGGCCACAGCAACCTCGCGGCCGCGCGCCTTGTTGCCGGTGCTCTTCTTCACCCTCTGCGCTGACGGCTAGAAAGTGAAATAGGGAGGAACGGCTGTGCAATGGGGGAGGAGGGGAAGAGATAAGTCAAATGAAACAAGCCAGGAATGCTAACATTCCTAGACAGAGGAAGGAAGTATACAAGGTAATAACTATAATATCTTTTTTATCTTGACATGGTTGTAGAACTTAGAACTTGTAGCTCATATATACCAGTAAATGGATATCTCGTATTAGCAAAATGGAACTACCTGAACTGTGATACCAGTTGAATTGTCATATTGGTCCATCAAGACAACTTTGTTCAAAAAGAGCAATAATGGCAGCGCAAATAAGTATGATCCGTTTAGGCATGAGCTATCTGAACGAATATAATCAATTACTTAACCCTGTATGTGCCTCTAAGTTAGCGCCCAGATCCAGCTTCTTGGGTTTCTTTTTCTTCGCAAAGTCAACAATTGCCCTCCAATAATGAGCTCAGTGAAGCTCATTATTTTATACCGCCATGAACCTTGTGCTGTCTATTTTAGTGTCTAACAACCATCCATAGATGATGGATCTGATCAACGAGTTGGGGTCATTAGTAAATATGCTTACATTGTAACAGTTAAGATTGTTAGAATGACTTACAATTGAAAGATTGTCAGGATCTAGTTTTTTAAAAAAAGGAAAGTTATATCCTCTCAATTATGCCTTCAGAATCTTTTCATGCATACTTAGCAGCCGATGGTTGTTCTATTCCTCATTTATTACGCAAGGTTATTGTTATAAATGTTTTGATATGGTTTGGTTAGTGGGCTGGTGTTGTTAGTTTATTAGGCTTCCATTGTTTTCTATCAACGCCCAGCTCAGCTCACGGACATTATATATGTGGTAGTCTGGATTCCCTAAGGACTTTTGGAAGGACATCCGGGACTGCAATCTCCACTGATGCTTCATGGAGTAGAAGGGAAAGCTTTTCGTTGGATCTGAAAGGTATGCGACTCTCTTCGTATCTAATTTGATTTGCATGATGTCATACTCTTTTTGCTGTATAGTATTGGAAGGATATCAAACAAAACTGGACTGCCCCAACTGATTATATGGCTGCAGAAGTTCAGTATGAACTCATTTTGTGTTGCATCACAAATTCACAATAACCTTCTGTTCTCAACGCATAATTGCTGGGTTAGAAACGGTTCCCATATTTTTTGCCCTTGTTTAACTATTGGAGTCATTTATACTCTTAAAAGGACTTAATTTAATTTCCATCTCATCTTCAAGTTTGTGCAGTGCTGTTCCCATTCCAAAGCATTTTGAGTGTCATTACCCAACATACCAGCATGGATATTGCAAGTATTACCATTTGGCTGGTCATGGCTTTTGTTATCAGTGTAATAATTACCAAAGTCGCAAGAGGAATAATTTCTCACGATCAAATATGCAACAAGCCACTCCCCCTGTGGTGACTGGTGGTTCAATGATTAGGCTTACACATACTTTGATTACAAAAGGTTTCCAAGCAATGGTCCATGATCAGTATACAAAGCTAGGGAGTGTGTTCACAATTAGTTTCCTGGGAGTGAAGGTAACGTTCTTGGTCGGACCAGAGGTCTCCAGTCATTTTTATCAAGGTTCTGACTCAGATATCAGCCACGGCAAAATCCTGGAGTTTACTGTGCCTATGTTTGGCAATGATGTTGGCCATGCTGTTGGTGTTACAGTCCGAAGAGAGCAGAATCGCTTTGTCAGTGATGCACTCACTCCATCAAAATTGAGGTGCCATGTTGGCCCAATGCTTCAAGAGGTAGAGGTAAGCAACAACAAATAGATCCTTCTTTGTTAGCACAATGTCATTTCATTTATCCATGTGAGTAAACCAACGCGCGTCATAGTCAATTAGCATTTGGCCTAGTCACTACCAAAACGGATGTCTATAGAATGCACACATCACACCTAATTTGCATTATCTATAGGACTACTTTTTAGAATGGGGGCAGGAAGGCATGCTTGACCTGAAACAAGAGCTGGAGCAGCTACTCATGCTGATCTCAGGTCGATGCCTTCTTGGGAAGGAGGTTCGTGAGAAGATGTTCGGTGAGGTCTTGACTCTACTCCACCAACTCATTGACAACAGCTTGTGCCTGACCACCATGTTATTCCCATATGCCCCGACTCTGGCAAACCATCGGCGTGACAGGGCACATGCCAAGCTCTTTGAACTGTTTCTCGAGATCGTGAGCTCACGCAAGAGCGCCATGAGCCAAGTTGAGGAAGATGTATTGCAGAACTTGATTGATGCCCAGCACCGAGACGGACACCCCACGACTGAAGGTGAGGTGACAGGGCTGATCCTATCCATGATCTTCGCTGGGAAGCACACGAGCTCCACCACGAGTACATGGACTGGCGCTCGCTTGCTCAGCAACCCAATGTGGTTAGCAGCTGCGATAGAGGAGCAAGAGAAGATCATCAAGAAGCATGGGGAGAAGATAGACTACGATGTCCTGCAAGAGATGGACATCCTATACCGGTGCATCAAGGAGACACTCCGGATGCACCCTCCAGCACCATCGTTCCTTCGTACGGTACACAAGAACTTCAGTGTACGAACTAGAGAAGGCAGCGAGTACGAGATTCCAAGAGGGCATCTGGTTGCAAGCCCTGTACTATTCAACAGCAATCTCCCTTACATTTATAAGAACCCTGAAATATATGACCCAGACAGGTTTGGTCCTGTTAGAGAGGAAGACAGAGTTGGTGGTAGGTTCTCCTACACCGTGTTTAGTGGTGGAAGGCACGCTTGCGTTGGTGAGAACTATGCCTATATGCAGATTAAAGTTATATGGAGTCATTTGCTAAGGAACTTTGAGCTGAAGTTGATGTCTCCTTTCCCTGATACAAGCTGGAAGAATCTGGTCCTTGAGCCTAAGGGGAAAGTGATGGTAAGGTACAAGAGACGGAGACTGCCCGGCACCTAGGTAGTAGTAATATGTCGGTAAATTAAAGTGATACTCAAATTATTGTACTTGAACTTGCGTTAATTTTTCTGTACTTTGAACCGAACTAGTGCATGTGTGAGTAAGAAAAAAAACTGTACCGCGCCAGGAAGGGGTCGAACCTTCGGCCTTCTGCTTAGGAAACAGACGCTCTATCCACTGAGCTACAGGCGCTCATCTATCGTAACAAATTCATAGATCTTTACATCCAGTTACCTGTACTGTCAAAACTTTTGATTAAATAAGTGCCAGAAGATATTATATATCCTGTTAGCATTACGCCAACCCGAATTGAACAGAAACGCAAGTACAAGCTGCCCAATGCATGTGTCAAAGTTAATTCAATCTCCCAGTTTTAGTTGGCCTAGGAGGAAAGAATACAAAAGAAGAACTAATCAAACAATATCTGTGAACCCTGTCGGCCTAGTCACTTCCCGTCTTCCTCAAGTACTCTGCTTTGACGTTGATTCTGAACTGGAACTTGGGCACTTCGTGGTGGCTAAATATATGGATTTCATGCCTCATTAGCACTTTAGTTTGTGCTGGTTGTGAAAAGAAGGCTTTCTATTCGCCAACGGTTGGCCTTCAAGGTTAGTCACTTAGTTATTAAAAAAGGCTAGTCACTTAATCAATTAAGCATTTCGAGGTTGGTGTGTCCATGTTTAGACAGGAGTTGCCGTGTTGGTTATGGTATTTTACCAAACTGACCAGACCAGAACCTAATGCACAAATCGATGCATTTCAAAAGAATAAAAAATGAAGTAAAATACTGGCCCACACATATAGTTTTGTTTCTTTTGTACTAAAATAATGTTTTTCTATCATATTTTCTGATACTTGAATTGCTCTTTTTTAGGAGGAAAAAAAGTTTGAATTTCGATGTATTAATTTCTTCCATGCAAGAATACAAGGAAAGTTCCATTTTAGCTACGCCTTAACAATAAACCGTGGTAAAAAGTATGAAGGGACCGGTAAAAAATGCGCGCCAGGAAGGGGTCGAACCTTCGGCCTTCTGCTTAGGAAACAGACGCTCTATCCACTGAGCTACAGGCGCATTTTGATTGTTGTTCCGATCTTATATTCTCTAACAGATGTTTGCTTAAGATTATATCGTAAGCTCAAATCGACCACAACCATATTACACCATTTATCAGAATCTTATACATCTGACACAACAAATATTTTCGAAGAATACCAGAGCTAGAATTTTTAGACGAGTACTAATTTTAAGAATGGCAGCAACCAGCATTCGTGTTTTTAATTTCAGTCTACACTGCAAGAATTGAATGAACGGAATTTGCAGCTACAGGCTGTCTTAGACATACGCCATTGTGAATTTCAGTGTCCCGAAAACTGGTACGATGAACAACCATATGTCGATGTTTGCTCACATCGGTGTCTTGCACGCTTGCATTGTTGTCACCGACCTGCTCCATTGCCTCCCCCAGGTGGGCCCGTGGGATCTCTGATTTTTCTCTGCAGGTGAAGGTCAAAAAGGACAGAAAATGGTTTAGGAATGGATCCCCTAGACAACATGAATTGATCAATGGAACTAAAGGATATCGTGCAAAAAGGGAGTTTGACTGGGCATCATTTCTACAGTCATCTCTACTCGAAGTGTAGATTTCTTTTTCCTGTACATGAGCTGAACATAAAGGACTAGAATTCTTCAGCCTTCGAACAAACAACCAACTCAAGAACGAATTTTCGATGCATTTAGGAATGGGAGGGTGGCATAAATATAGAGCAGCACTCACGGTTTTTGCCCACATTAACCCACAGGCGTTGCAGAATGTTCTACATCCATTAGGACCACGCCGCATCGTCGGCGTCACCTCGTTGTTTGCCTTGCAGTTGTCGCAGCTGCACGAACAGAATTCATAATTAACCAGCACACGCATTGCAACTGCAGTGTAGCTTCACCGCAGAACAGAACCTCATGGAAGGAGATGAGGATGACTACTTACAATACAAGCTCAGTTGTCGTTTGCACTTGCTGCAAGTGCCCAGATGAGGCGTCAGCGACTGGGATATTATCAGGCTTCTTATCTGTTGACACAAACTTCCCTCTCCTACGTGCAATCCTGAACCAGTAAATTTGCAAGACAGAGCAGGTGAGCATCAAAATCAAGCAATATCTTTCAGTATACAACACTGCAGTTGATCATACTGTACATATACCTTGAAGCGATTTCCCTTCGGATGGAGTAATCGGCCTTCACGTCGAATTTCAGTGTGGTCTTCCTTTTCTCCCGGTACCGCGACACCGCCGCCGTTCTGTCAAAGTCATGGGGCACGACGATCGGCTGCACCTGGTTAAAATGTTCAAAGTATTTTCCAACTCTTAAGATGCATGGCGACAGCTATGGGAATACTGGCAGATTAATTATTTCAAACGGATAAAAAAAGCTGTTATATTTTTGGTTTATTACCAGGTGAGTAAGTTGTGGTCTCGTGCTTTGAGGAGCAATGTCTAAACCATTTAGAAGCGAGAGGATGGTCACAACCTGCGTCAAAACGATATTATGTTGTAAGTATTGCAACCTGGCTCTGACGAAGAAAAGTCAACATTTTAATAATCCAATGTTCAGAGTACAATCTTCAGACAAAATGATAATGAGAAGCATGTGTAATGTGTTATTGAAGTCTGCTATTGGCTATGAGGATGGTGCAAAGCTTGTTGTCCAATTTCTAGTAACTCCAAAATGAAAATGGCAAAGACATCGTGCTGATTTCTAGTAACAATAAAATCGGCAATGTTGATTAAATAGAATTATTAAATGACCAATTTGCAATAAGATAAGGCCAGTGAAGTTGCTGAACCAGGGAAGAGGTGGAACGCAGGTGTGTCACACTAAGAAAAAAATTCTGAGAACATCTGGCAGTTGTAGAGTCAACACTTCGATCAGCGTGCAGCTATGAGACACATTTCAAATAGGAGTTTAGTTCGGTGACACTCCACTATGCATAACCAAAGACCACCAGAGAGAAATTGTTTAGATCATAACCGACTGATATAATATCAAAAAGAAGAAAGCTATTCATGAATGAATTAAATATAAAGAAAATCTCGAGAAAACAAAGACAGCCAATGAACAGAATCTGTCTCTATAGCCTTCCATATAAGCGATGATGACAGTTCTAACGAGACCTCCGAAAAGATCGAATTCACAACCACACATAATTCTCAAATGCAGGCAAAAGAATCAGTAAACGATGACATCGCCATAAAAGAAAACTCAGATGCATTAAGGATGTAAAAACCTCTCCATTAACAATTGAAGGATCAAGTTCATTAAAAAACAATTGCCGGATCAACCCGGTTCTGGAAAGAATTCCGATCATTTCTCAGCTCGTTCGCTAGGAAACCAACGAGACCCACACTCCTCACCTTCTGCGGCGGCACGGAGTCGAACACGTACGAAAACCCCTTATACACCAGCGACAGCCGGTCATCTTCCTCCTCGCCACCACCGCTGCTGCCACCGCCCACCTGCACGTCCTCCACGGCGTCGCTGTACGCACATCCGTCGCTGCCGTCGTAGTCAAGCTCCATGAAGAAGTCCGGCGGGATCACGATGTCGTAGTCATCGAAGGGGTCCTCCACCGCCTCACCTCCTCCGCCAGCAGCCGCGGCAGAGCTGGAACTCAACGGCAGCGGCGGCTGGCTGCTGCATTTCGCGGGTGGGTCGATCGGCAGCAGGAGAGCTGAAGCGAAGCTCCGGAAACTGACTGTGAGTCTGTGAGTGAGCGAGAAACCCCGCCGTGGGCCAGAACACCGAACGCGTGCTTCAAAGAGAACCAGCGTGTTGCGTGGATATGCCAGATTGAGGTGGGGAAAAGGCCCTTTGATCAGAAACGGACGGCCAGGATTGTATATCATAGACTAGGATTTTTTTTTCAAATTTGTTTTGAGATTCTGATATTTTGACATTGGTATTATCCGTACTATCGGCACATGGTATGCATTTCACTGCGTACTGAAAATGGAGCTCAATTTTCTGCAGAACGAAGTTCAGTCCAATGCACAAATCACCTGGCGATTGGTTCGCTTGGTGTGGCGATCGACAACGCGTGGTCAGGCTCAGGCCGCGGCGACGGGAAGGGAAAGGGAAAGGGTAGACGCTGTCCGGAGCCACAGAAGAAAGGCTATTTTCAGGAGGAGAATATCTGAAGAAGAACGGCAGTGAGTCCGCCTTCCCCCACGCTCTCCCCACCAGCCGCCCGCCGCCGGCCACCCCGGCCCCGGCGGCCCCTCCGAAGTCTGCTAGCCAGTCGCCGGCAGCCACCCTGGCGCCGACGCCCCCTCCCTCCTCCCTCTCCCCCTTCGCCGCTCCGTTCTTCCCTTCCCCCGCGGCCCGCACCAAGCACCAGAGATGGCAAGATCCAGTGACGTCGGACCTGGATTCACCAGATCGACCTTCGTATCGCGACGCACTCTGCGGTCAGCCCGCCGTCAAGCCGCTAGACCGCAGGCCTGCCCAGTTTCAGTCACCTTCTCCGAAGCCGCAGCAGCAAGCCCGCATTCGGCTGCGCTCTGAGATCCACCGGGTCCAGAATGACGCGCCGGATGTTGACGGCTGGCGCGTGGTGAGGAGCAAGCGTAGCAGAAGGCAGGATGCGCCCCAGCTTCGGCGACGATCGGAAATCCCGGCGGCCATGAAGGGTAGGTGTTTCAACTGCCTGCAGAGAGACCACCGCAAAGTGGATTGTCGCGAGCCCACTCGGTGTTTGCGTTGTGGACGGCCGGGGCACCGTTCTTTTGAGTGCAGTCGGCCGCGTCGTTCCGCTGCAAGGCAACGCCGGTGCTGGTTTGTGTCTACGGCCCATTCCCCTGCGCCTCCCCGTGAGTTGCCGCTCGGGACATGTGGACGGACTCAAACAGCAACGGACGCCAACCAAGAGGACAACTCGCAGCAACGCCGCCGTCGTAGGCGCAGACGTGGCCGCCGAGGTGCAGGCCAAAGTCGAAGACAGGATGAACAGCAGGAGGGCGATGGATCTCCCTCACCCGATAAAGGCAATCCGCCGACGTTGACTCGGCCGGCGTCTCCGGTTCAGGACCCCCGGCTTGACGCATGCTTCATCGACCGGACCAATGACATCGACCAACGCGAATCTGTGCTTGAGTACCGTTCAGTATTCGTGCAGATCGTCGGAACGCGGCCAGAGGTAAGGCCGGAGGCGGCGCTGAACGCTATTGCGGCCAGGTTCGGTCTTGATGCGTCCACTCTAGAAATCCACCGAGTCGCTCCGCCGGAAGACTTCATTCTCACGCTACCGGACCACGGCGCGCACCAGATGGTGCTCCAGGGGGACCGCACGGTGACCACCCCGGCGTTCAAACTCACCTTAAAGCCATGGAGCAGGCTGGTCAACGCGGAGCATGGCGCTCTGCATCATACAGTCCAGATCGACCTCGTGGGCATTCCTCTGCATGCGTGGTGTCGCACGACTGCGGCCGCCCTCCTGCGGCCGTTCTGCTCCATTCAAAGTGTAGACCCGGATACAGAAGCTCACCGCGATTTCTCTACGTTTCGGGTGGTGGCCAGAACCACCGGACCAGAGTTCATTCCAGAGTCAAGGACACTCATCATTCCGGAATATGCGTACGATGACGCGGTGCTTCAGCTGGCTCGCAATACACTGAAATACAACATCCATATTCAGGTCCGCAGACTGCTGACTCGTCTCCCTCCCGATTCGCCGCCATGTTCTCCGCCGCCGACGCCGCCTTCCGAGCCCTCGAGCGACGATGACTCGCCGCCTCAAAACCCCAAGAGGCGTCGCAGAGCGCGTGGCCGGAACCGCCGGGCGCGGGCGGAAACTCCGGTGCTCCCCACGCAGGGCATGTCCGTCGACTGCTCCGGCGCCTTGGCGTGCAGTGAGCTCCGGCGAGTCGCTAGTGGGGGCCGCAATGGCATGGGCACCAACGGCCAACTCCCAACTACCCCTGACGCGGCATTTACTTTGGCCCCCAAAGTTCAAAAGGAAGAGTGCGCCGCAGACCGTGGCACATCAACTCCTCTCGCACAACACACCACGGCACCGTGCTGATGGCGCCCGGTTCGAGGAGCCGCTCGAGAGCTACCTCCCGGCACTCAGGCCCGTTCGTTTCCACCCTCTAAAATTTATATATCGTCACATCAAAGAGAATCTTACTATTTAGTAGTAGTACTTTTATTAATTTAATAACAAAACCTATGTCGCGACCCCCTCTAATTTGCGAGACGAATCTAATGATCCTAATTAATCTATGTTTAGCTACAGTGATGCTACAGTAAACATCTTCTAATAACACCATAATTACCCTCGTTGGATTCGTCTCGTGAATTAGATAGGGGGTCTGCAATTAGTTTCGAGATTAGACTTTATTTAATACTCCAAAATGATAAAATTCTCTTTGATTTGACCCCTCTAAAATTTATATAGCTGGAAACGAACAGGGCCTCAGCATTAAAATGTATGAAGCGTGCCTTGACTTGCGCTGCCAAGAGGATCCTATGACGGAGGAGCTAGCTGTTGCACCACTTTTGAAGTGCAACACCACCGGTATTGCATATGGTAGCCAGGCTACAATGGCTGGGTGCTCACCGCAAGGGACAGTCAACCAAACCAGGTCGTGCCCTGACCAGCCAGAGTGCAATGACGCGGCCGGCCCGTCTACCCAACCCACTGCACAAGAAGAACAACAGGAGCGTATCAATGAGTTCATACAGTCGTGTCAAACGCCCCTGGATCGGCCAGTTCTGGAGAGCGTTGGCAATAAACGCCGCGCTCCTATACGGCCAGCGAACCGTCGGTCAGGCACGGAGACACTGCCTAGGCGCAGCAGCAGGCTCGCAAAGAAAGAGAAAATGTTGCCTCGCCACACCGTCAAAAGAGCGCAGCGTCGAATCATGCAAAAACTTGGTCTCATCGCCCAAGATGAAGTCCCATCTCCAGAAGCTTGCACCGCCTTCGACGAGCTTTTCAAGCAACCGCTTTCTCAACGCCATGTAATCGCACTTGCCGAGCTTTTTGCCAAAGGAATTAACGCGGTGCCGTTACTTCCAGAGCCGCTGGCTGATCAGGGCCAGTCGAGCCAAGCGTAAGCCGGGGCCACTTCGGTTGTCATCCTCTTGTATGATGGATAATCCCTCAGAAAATATTTTTGTGTGGAACGTCCGTGGTCTAAATTCGACGGCGCGGCGCAACGTTGTACGTGATGCAGTTCACGCAGAGCACGCATCACTGATCTGCCTCAGTGAAACTAAATTGTGTGTTATCTCAGATCGCGTAATAATGCAAATGCTTGGTACCGACTACGACTTCGTTTTTCTGCCAGCAGTACAAACAAGAGGCGGCATTCTGCTGGCATGGCGCACAGACATCTGGTCTGTGTCGGAGGTTGATACCCGGTCATACACCATCACAGCTCGTATGCAATCCGGGGCAGCTTTGATTCCATGGAGGCTGACAGTGGTTTATGGGCCGCAATCTGATGAAGGAAAGCTCCAGTTCCTTGACGAGCTAAGAAGTATAAGGCTCTCTCATCAAGACCCTTGGGCTGTAACGGGAGATTTCAACTTGATATATCAAGCGCAAGACAAAAGCAACTCCAACTTAGATTACAGGTGGATGCGACGGTTCAGGAGGTGTCTTAATGATCTCATGCTTAAGGAGCTTGATCTCAATGGCAGGCGTTTCACTTGGAGCAATGAAAGAGCCAACCCAACCATGGTGAGACTTGACCGCTTCTTCAGTTCAGTAGATTGGGATGATGCGTTCCCCAACTGCTTCCTCCGGGCAGCCAGCTCCTCCATGTCGGACCATTGTCCGATTGTGCTAACCACCAATCTAGCCACGCCCAAGCATCACAGGTTCCGCTTCGAGAACTTTTGGATTCGTATGGATGGCTATTTACAAACGGTTGAGGAGGCTTGGAAGCCACCGGACAACATGCTTCCCATGAAAAAGCTAGACTGGTTACTCAACAACACAGCAAAAGCGCTTCAAAAATGGAGCCAGAATCTGATCGGCAGTGTCCGGCAACAGCTATCCATGGCCAAAGAACTGGTGTTTCGTTTTGATGTAGCACAAGAGCAAAGGGCGTTATCACCGCTGGAACAATGGTTCAGGAGGGACCTCAAAGTGAAGTGCCCGGGACTGGCTTCCTTGGAGAGGACAATAGCCCGGCAAAGATCGAGAGTGACATGGTTATCCGAAGGTGACGCAAACACAAGATTTTTTCATGTCCAAGCCCGGCACCGCAACCGCAAAAACACCATCATCAAGTTGAGCTGTGAAGGCCAAGTCGCTTACTCCCATGACGACAAGGCGACAATGTTGTTCCAATTCTATGATCAGATGCTAGGCACGGCTGTCCAGCGCACCCACACCCTGAACCTATCCAACCTGGGCTTACCTTCCCTCGATCTCAGCCATCCGGACAGCCCGTTCACTCGAAGATGAGGTTTGGGCAGTGGTCAGAGACATGCCACCGAGACAAGGCGCCCGGGCCGGATGGATTCACGAGCGCGTTCTTCAAATCAGCGTGGCCCATCATAAAAAATGAGATAATTAGCGCGCTCAACGGGTTATCAGCGTTTGGACAGTCGTGGGTTCAATTTCCTCAATACAGCGCTGATTATACTGCTGGCCAAGAAGGAAGATGCCATTGACATCATAGAATACAGACCCATCAGCCTAATTCATGGCTTCGGGAAAATTTTCTCTAAGCTGCTTGCCAACGGACTAGCACCTCACCTCCACAACTTGGTCTCACAGAATCAAAGTGCATTCATCAAGTCAAGATCTATACTCGGATAATTTCAACTATGTCCGGCTTGCGGCTAAGAAATTATATCGAAAGAAACACAAGAGCGTACTCTTAAAACTGGACATAACCAAAGCCTTTGACACGGTGTCCTGGCCTTTTCTATTGGAGGTACTGAAGCACATGGGGTTTGGAGCAAAGTGGTGTGATTGGATCTCTATGATCTTGGGCAATTCATCATCTCGCGTTCTGCTGAACGGAGTTCCGGGTTTGTCAATCACCCATCAGCGAGGATTACGTCGGGAGACCCCTATCACCCATGCTTTTCATCTTAGTCATGGAAGTCCTAAACTGCATGGTGCACAAGGCAACTGAAAACCAACTCTTGCAACCTCCGAGAAATCAAGAGATCAAGCACGGAACCTCGCTCTACGCAGATGATGTCATAATATTCCTCAACCTCCTACCAGTGGAAATGCTAACAGTACGTGACATCTTGCTGTCATTCGCCGGGGCATCCGGCCTTCGAACAAACTTCAACAAATGCTCCATCACACCGATCAGGTGCACTGATGAGGACATTGAGCTGGCCATCTCAATCCTTCCTTGTCGGGTGGTTCACTTTCCATGCAAATATTTGGGACTTCCGCTTTCAGTCAAGCGTATCCCAAAAGCTCTCATTCAGCCCGTCATCGACAAAGTTGCTCGTCGTATACCAACATGGAAAGGCGAATTGATACATCCAAGTGGGCGGGCTGCATTGATCAAATCAGTGCTCACATCAATTACAATCTACATATCAATGGCACCGATATTCCCAGGTTGGGCTATTGATCAAGTCAACAAGCTTTGCAGGGGATTCTTATGGACTGGAACAGGGGTAGCACATGGATCTAAGTGTCGTGTTGCATGGTCCAAAGTTTGCCAACCGAAAGCTCTCGGTGGCTTGGGCATCGCCAACCTGAAATATTTAGGTTGCGCACTCCGCACTAGATGGTTATGGTTGCAGCACACAAGGGATAACTGTTGGCACCTCTTAGCTACACCATGTGAACCGATGGTCACCAATTTATTCCGAGACATGACAACGGTGCAACTTGGTGATGGCACCCGGTCACTCTTTTGGATGGACAAGTGGTTCAATGGCAAGTCGATCGGTGATAGTTGGCCGGTGCTCGCTCAAGCGGTCGACCCAAGGGTTCGGCGAACTAGGACGGTGGCTGAAGGACTACCTAATCGTCGATGGATGCAGGACATCACCGGGCCATTAACCACTCGGATCCTGTGGGAGTACATCGGTTTCGAGAGATCAAGCTGGAAGACAACAACATAAACCTGCAACCCAACTCAATGGATCGGTGGATTTGGTCGGCGAATGCCTCCGGCGTCTACACGACCAGCTCCGCCTACAAGTCCTTCTTCACAAACAGAAGGAAACTACCATGCGCAGTGCTGCTATGGAAGACATGGGCTCCACCCCGAGTGCGTCACCACGCCCGGTTAGCTCTCCATGGGCGCCTCCGGACCGCCGACGGGAGAAGAAGGAGGAACCTGGACTCCCATGTCCAATGCCCTTTATGCGGTCGGGAAGAGGAGCGACAACAACATCTACTCTAGGGTTGCTCATTCACGCGACAACTTTGGCGTGGCCTTGCGCAGGAGGCTTGTCTTCCTCAACGGCCGTCCCGCAACACATGGCAACAAGGGTGGAGACGTTGGCGCAAACGAATACCAAGAGCGCGCAGACGAGGTTTCGATTCTCTTTTCCTGCTTGTTATGTGGATGACATGGAAAGAGCGTAATGCCCGCATCTTTGAGGACGAACTAGCGACGGTGGGGGCGACCATTTCTCGCTGTAGAGAAGAAGCGCAGCTTTGGGCTCACGCCGGGGCCAAGCACCTGGCCGATCTTTGGGCCTCGGCCGCTACATAGCAGCATGGCTCAGCAAGTTTGCTCGTGGCCCGGTAGCTCAGGTTGTAAATTAGGTAGCAGCCACTCGACGGTGGGAGTTCTCGCTAGGTTATAAAAAGTCTAGTTTGGCTCGGACGACCAGCGATTTTGTAAGCAAACTTTCGTGCATCTTTGCACTTTCTCTTCTTTTATAAAGTCTTACACAAATCACCTGGCATTGCGGCGTATTGCATCCTGACCACGTTAGGAACTAGATCAGCTTATTGGACCAAAACTATTTTTGTGCTTATGGTTTTGCACAAGCCGACAGTTCGTGCTAAGCTTAGACAGGACCGCTACCCTACCCCACACAGGTTCGTGGCGCGTTGGCTCACTTTATTCGTTGGGGGCAAATTACTTTAATTTCCCGTTCAAGCAAGTTGATCGTGCTACCACTAGGGCACTAACAAAACAAAAGAACTGAGGATTAAAACCGGATAAACAACATCAGACCACATGTAAATTTCACAAGTTACCATCAGAAACAACTGTAGAACAAAATATATTTAATACAAAGAAAAATCACAATGTATCCGCTAGCTATAACTACAGTGCAAAACATGTTTTTGCATGTGTTTCTGAGATGGGAGCCAAAAATTTGAAATCAACACCAAACCCATTATACAATCTCCTTCCATTATTACCAAATTATACGACAACAAATATCTGGTCAATACTTAAATCACAACTATACCCCTCCATGTATACATTGCCCTACCAAAATCTTATGTACCCAACTGTGCGCTAAAAATAAAGCAATAGCTATCCTAGGGGCACACAAATGGAAATGAACATGCATGCCCCATTCGCCCCTAAGGACAAGATAGAAATCTCTGAAAATGGATCACCACGAACCACGAGGCAAGATGGCAAGCAGCAGCCAGTAGCACCGTATAAAAAGGCCATGGCACTCATCATGGCCAAAACTTCTGATGTTCTACCATTGCCAGTCTAGATCCCCGATCCCCTCCTTGTTGGCTGCTGTTTCGGATCGAGGCCTTCGACACCAGCCCAGTGCAAAAATAATTTTTCAATTGTAAATTTTTACTGGCTTCTCGAATGTGTGGCGGTTCTGCAGGTAGTTGAACCATCAGAGCAGAAAAAGGTTACACTACTAGTATTTTGGCATATTGGGATATGGGCACAACGATATATAAAAGTTGAAAGTGAAGATGTAAACATGCATGTCAAGTTCAAGAAATGCTCCCAGAAAACAGTTACCAGTTTTTATAGAAGTTATACTTCTAGGGAGCAAAAGCTATGTACTACCTCTGTCAAACTTGTATAGATTCAAAGCTAAAAATGCTTACGTTTTTGGACAGTGGTAGTCCCTCTAACCTAAAACATTTTGGGCCACTGATTACAGGCATAGACTTGGTGACTAGTGTGATTTATGCCAAGAAGGGCAAGGCAGCTATCAAGACAAGAACGGCTTATTTCTTCCTAAGAATCAAGTGAAAGAATTATGATAATGTTCAGTGTATTTCTTACCTGATTTACTGTATAGGCCCTTTTTGGTGCTGTATCCATGTGCTCCAATCCAAGATACTGCTCCCAGGCTCCATAGACATCTCTCCTCTGCAGTAAATTAGCAACCAGGGAAAAAGGTCAAGAAAAAGAACAAGACCATGGAACGAACCAGAAAAGAATGTGGGCTAAATTAATAATTTACCTGAAAGCGGGCTGGTACAACATCCGAATCTTGGAGGTAGTCTGGCCTATTCATCGATATAAACGCAAATTTCCACTGGTCACATAGATGTTAACAGATAGGGCATTAGTTTTGTAGCTACGTCATATGCACTAAAGGTGACTGAAATATAAGACGAGAAGAACAGAGCAGAAACAAAAGGCACAAAACCCTGTCCAAAAGAGAATTGGATATTGCAGCAATTCCTGGGAACATGTATTACTAGAGAAATTTGTGTGCATCCAATGTGTTAAGTATCAATCCAAAGTTCAGAACATGTTTTTTTTTCTCAAGACTTCAACAATTCAAAACACTAAAAGAAATGTACCTTGGAAAATTCCTCATCCGGGACTTGGAGTTTACTCTGTATGTGTTTCTTAACTTCTGCTAAAGTCTCACCTTCACGAACCAGAAGCAAAAAAGGGTCTCCAAAGTTCTGGATCTGCTGTAGATCAAAAGAGTGTCAACTTCTTCAATAAGCTTATTAAAAATAATAATAGCTATATTTGCCTACAACTCATTTAGTTACCTGATTCTGAGTGAGATCTTTCATGAAGTGGTATACATGAATTAGGCGATCGTTGGGACCAATATTTTTCTCTTCTTCTGGAATCTAAGTCAATGGATAAAAGCATTTATCATGTTACATGGGACTTTTTCAATTGAAGAAAACAGATAAAATCATTACACACCTCCTCAGCACGTAATGTCCAGTATTGATCATTTATATTCTCTATCTTCTCGTGCAGTGGAAAGATCTAAGAGAAAACTTAAATTAGAGATAGACATGACACAGCAAGGCAAAATAAATGATAGGTCTTTAAAAAGAACAATAAGTTGATTAGAAATATAAGTTTAGAAGCATAAAAATATAAAAACACCTGAATGCACAAGTACCTTATAGATTTTGTGGTAAAAAACTTCTAGAAGGCGTAGGTCAGCATCAGGACTGGATAATTCAACCTGTTGATAAGATATAGAAGAGGTTCTTCACAAAGAAAGCGTGCAGAGAAACATAACAAGCCACTTTATGCATGCTCAATTGCAGTGGTAGTGAAGGCAAAACAAATAGTATGACCAAGTTTTCCCTTCTTAATACTGTTTTGATAGCATAAGTGATAACATAACAAATATGACTGGACTCTCATTAAACATAACTGAGGACTCCCGTCCCTTCCGTTCTTGTTTGATATTTTACAAGTTGAAATATGCTCCTATTGGTTTGTTGCAAGATTTCACAAAGACAACAAGCCTATATCTTCCTAGAAACCCCCAACGTAAGATGTGACTATAGAACACAAAACTAAGGGCCTTTTGGATGTATTCGAAAACCAGTCTTTTTCAGTTGTAGGCGATAAATACCATAGTATACAATAACTACATTAATCTGTTATTTCACCAAAAACCATGTTGTTTTTGGCACTAGCCAGACTTACAGTATTTTGATTCAAACCCAGTAGCCATTAGTATATTCAAACTTGAAGGCTCGATTCCCATTAGAAGTTCTTAACCTGCCTTTATATATTTGGAGGCAGGAAATAAATTATAATCACACAAATAGAGGTCAGATGGGAAATGAGAAATTAAGAAGAGGCAGCCATTGTGTTGCCTTGGTTTATAAAAAAATAAGCCCACACTGGATTTTTTTTTCCAATGCCAGGAAAATACTGTATTTTCAACAAAACTCCAGTTTCCTAAAGTACAGTATTTATCATAACCAAACACCTGAAAATTTCATAAACCACAGTACTTTTTTTTTAGAATACCATGGTATTGCCCAAAAAAAATGCGGGAGTGATAACCTTAGTTTTCAAGTCATTTATCACATCAGCAATGGTGCTATTCTTTGGAAGCCGGATGCTATGAATGATAACCTGGAGATCAGATATCAGTGGAAGATAGTCATAATACATTAAGCAGTACACAAATGTGACTGATTAAAACAAACCTCATCCTTTGTAGCATGGTGAAATGCAACTTTAAGGGTTTTCAAGAACTGCAATTCTGGCAGTGGAATATCCAACACTTCGTAATACAAGATGTCAGATGTCTGCAACAGACAGATAATGCTTTAGTATGAATTCTATTCCATCCTAATACAAAGAAACCATGTTCATAACAGACAAAACAAAATTAAAGAAAAAAAAGGTTCACCTGATTGTAATGGATGAGCATGTCTAGTAGATGCTCCACTCCTCGATATTTGACAGGTTGCGGTTTAGGCTGCTGAGAGTAACAATTATGTGATGTAAGCCTGATTTTTGCTGGATCATCCAACCCAAGTTGACGAGCAACTCTCTCCACAACATCATCATATGTATGAAGTTTTGACCTTAAGGAATAGGAAAGACCATATATAGGTGAGATAATTGGTGTTAAACATCTTACGAATGAATGACCAAGTACAATCAGAAAATCCTCACAGTTCCAAAGAAAAATCATCCTCCTTTGGTTTCTCCAAAGACCGGAAATGCACAACCTGAAGAAAATATATTAGTCACTTGAGGAACAGGAACAGAAAGCAAAGTTTTACCCTGACCAAAACCTAAGTAGATGCATCATCCTCAAATCTAAACCAAATATCCCTGCAGCATGATGAGGCACAACGAAAAGGCAACACCAGGCTGTGTCAGGAGGAGATGCAACAGAAAACTAAATAAAGGTTATAGTGTGGAAGAGACTCGTCATCTTTAAAGGGTTGACAATGATATCAAGGTGGAAGAGAAATATATGTGGGTAATAAAAATTCTTCATAGAAGCCTAAAACATAGCAGAAATAATGCAGAAAAACACTATAATAAACAGATAATGCAAATTGACCCTGTAATACCAGCTTAGAAACAAAAAAAAATCTGAAAATCTGAAGAACAAGTATTGTACCTACAATAGAAAGTTCCAAATCAAGTAGGTATGTATTGTACCATACCTGCCTATTATGAACGTACTCCAAAAACGAAGGTACATCTGGATATCGCACTTGTGTATCTAAGCATGCTTTGGGTGATCTTTGAAAACAGACAATATCCCCGTCTTCAAGCTACAATATTGATAAAATTGATATAAATTCAATATATATCCCCATCTAAGCATGCTCTTCGAGTAGTAGAAGCGAATTAACAAACCTGACTGGAACGGAAAGTAAGTTTCTTGTCTATGACTTCACACATAACATTTGGCTCAAACTTAATTTCCTGAACATATGAATGCAAAAATTTAGACACAATGTTCCTTGAGAGGCCATACGAAGAAATAGGAAATACGCAGTATTTTTCATCTGGACAACATTTACTCATGACAGAAAACTTGCCTCATAAAGTTCAATTTCTTCATTTGGAGAAAATCCAGCCATTTCATTTAGTTTTGCCAGGATTTCCAAAGGTTTGCCCAAGGCCTTCACAAAAAGTCGTCCAACAAAACTAAATAAATGAAAGAATGTAGTTAATCACATATGAAAGGATGATGAATTAGCAATTAAGAAATGTTTTTTTAAGTGAAATTAAGAAATGTAATAATTATGCAAGTTCAATAGATGATGTACCAAAGTTCCTCCTTTTCTGGGTTGTATAACTTGAAGAAAAGAAGGATATCTTCCTTGCTCTTTTCAGGAGGAGGCAGAGGACGCAAATCCTATGTGAGTAAACAGAAATAATTAAGCACTTTGTAGCTCAATGCCACAGAAGACATCATACAAGATATATAGAGGAAGCAAAGCATAAGGTCGGCACAGCATTACCAGCCCAAGTTCTACTTCCAGAAACAGCTTCAGCTCAGCATTATGTTGCTTATTTGATACCTCCCTCAGTTGTCCCACCTGCAAAGCAGAAACAATATCAGGACAAACATGCCTTCACATAAAATTGAAATGTAGAAAGGCTCCACTACATTACTAGCATTCTTGCTACCCCACCCAAACAACTGAGCATGACTGGACTGGCTACTGAGTTGATTTTGAAAAGCAAGAAGCTTGTATCAGCTGAGCATTAATTTCTCTCAAAACAGGACTTGTTTTCTTAAGAATATCCAGTTAAGTTTGTTCCTGCCGTTATACTTGCTTCTATTATGAAAAATGTGATGAATCCAAAGGGTGATACATCCAAAGGGCATTTTAAAAACAGCAATCAACGTTTGAAAATAGTGACAGTTTTAACGTCTTTTCTGCCATTCCACTTTTACATGTATTATAACACGTCGCAACATAGAACATTGACAGGATGCAGCACATTTACCCATTAATTTTACCATAGAAATGGCATCAGATTTCATAAAAGTACTTTCTACATTAGCACAAGGCAACTCTGCATCTTAGTTCATTACCAATTACCTAACCAAGAACTGCAATCCTTTTAGCAAAGATTAGTTTATACTCCACTTAGTCCCATTTTGTGTTCTCAGTTTCAATATTGTTAATATTTGCATGCAAATTAAAAGATGCAAGTTACAAGCATCACTTTCTAAAGTATCTGCAGTACAAATCTACAACCTCCAACACTTCAAGGCAATGAATAACTTACAGACTGTGTTTCCTCATGAGGCGTCAATGGACGATTAGGGCGATATGTATGGTTCTGCCTCTTAGCCCACAACCAGAAGCGCTGAAACTGCACAGGGATACCATATTCCTTGGCAACCTCCTCCTATTAACATATTATTTAACAATAATCAATATAACCAATTTTGAAATTCCATACAAAAATAGTAACAATGGATTGCAAATTCTGTTTCCCAAAGTTACCATAAGGAATTTCCAACAAAAAAGGAACATATTAAAGTTTTGGGGCATTACCTTGAATGAACTAAATGGTAATTGCTTCTGAATCCGGAAACTACGAACTTTTTCATGGTCTACCAAGTCAAAATATATATCCTTCCCAATTTGTTCCTTCAAATCCTCATCTCGAGCTACCTAGATTCATGGTTGAAATTGAGCGCTATAAAAAGCAAAACTCAAAAGGATTCAGATTGTTTAGAGATGAATGGTAAACAAACATATATCAAGACCTTAATGATAGTATAGAGATGAGCTTCAGCTTTTTCTTTCTTTTTGTGCTCCTTCTCTTCTTGTTCCTTCTTCAACCTAATCTGCAAATCCACAATATTCAGCCAAACCGTACCAAAATATAAGTCCATGGTGTCGAAATGGAAGGAGAATACTACAGATGCGTACCCTTAAATGCTCAGCAATGTCTTTTTCATCAACAGTACACATTATTTTCTCCTTGTCACTCTCACGGATGTAAACAAGCATATATGCATTCGAATACTTTGTGAATTTAAATGGGGCGTTGTTGAAACCAGGGTTTATTTGAGGTAACTGTTAAAAACAAAAGAGAGGAATGTTACACTAGCAGCAAGTAGATGAAATATTAGATGTTGACAAACATTTATCTCTATATAGCAAATTTGAGCAGAACTTACTTCTTCCTCACCCCCATATTGCTCTTCAAGGGCTTTCTTAGCGTCTTCTTTTGTTACACGCTCATCATCAAATTTGTACCTGAGGATGGCATGCAAAAAAAGGAAAGAATATCAACAGATCGCTCAACATAAAAAGGCTTTATTATATCAAATAAATAAGAGTAAGATTGCTTGACATAAAAAGTCTTTATTATATCAACTAAATAAGAGTAAAAAACACTACGCTCCTGGTTTTATTGAAGGGAATCCTAGTGTCGCATGCCTCAACAATCCACAAGGATTTGAGAGTATTGGGGTTGGACCGAGGGGGTAGATTGAATGGAAACAATAAAACAGCACAACAGAAAGGGGAAACATGGGGTACCAAAGAAGAGGAGAGATCTAGGGCATCGAGGAAGAAAGAGAGTAGAGATCCTTGAAAAGGAGGGGGCTGCAGAGAGGAACTTGGCTCTTTCCTTTTTCTGTTTGACCCCACGGGAAAATAAATGCTAGGTGTGCTTAGGCGTGCCTAGGTGTTTTAAGATTTATATAGTAAATGAATTTCTCATAATAAAAATTAAAAAGAATAAGAATAAAAGAAGGTATGGCTGCCATTTAGTAGCGTATTTGGCCCATCTCCTCACATACTCTAGCCCAATCAGCCCACCTACGCACCTTCGTGTTACCCTAGCACCAAGACAAGGCCACCGACCATGCAGCCGCCGCCACCAACTCAGCAGTGCTTGCATCCTGTTTGATCCGGTGGATCCGGGTCACCGGCGTGCACGAAGACGAAGAGATGGAGCTGCTCAACCCAGCAGCAGCCTTGATTGCGGCAGCACGACCTCAGATTTGACGGCGGCGACCCCTCAGATGCAGCGGCGCAACATCGGATTTCGCGGCAGCGGCCTCCGATTCGAGCTTCTTTCTGCCCCACCCGTAGCTTACGCACGCTCAGTGGTGGCTGTCTCCGCCTACAGTGGTGGCTGTCTCCGCCTACACCGCCTACACCACTTCTCTCCCTTGTGTACCCCTAGGTGGAATGGTCCCCTTCCGCAACTGCAAAGGGGGTGGCTATTTATGCCTTATTTTTGTGGGTTTGACCTTTCTTCCAGCTAGTCGCCAGCCTTATTTTCTGTTCCTTATTTACTGCTTTAAAGTTTTTCTGTGAAAAGCGGGTACACAGAGTTCAAGTAGGACAAAATCATTATCTACCGGGCCATTTCCTCATTATGCCCAATAGCCCAGGTTTCCCACAACACAAGTCATGCAAATGATGTTTCCCTCCTCTGCCTAACCCGAAGCCACAAGTCATGCAGTAAAAATCTCCTCTAGTAAGTCAAAACTAGGCACCACTAGTTAGCATAAGATGATCCATATCACATGGATATTGTGGCATCCCTACAAAATCAAAACTTGTCACCACTCACTAGAACGATAATGTTTTATCAAGGATCTGAAACTCCACAATTCCAAAGTTCACCCCTTTTTTTGTCTGGTATAAAACCAAGTAGCAGACAAGCACCCAAAGACCCACAGTACAAACATAAGGAAATATAAGAGACATATAAAAAAATCGACCTGCGCGGGGGGTTAAGACAGCCCCGGGCATTTTTGATCTCACTGGCCGAGAAAACCCCAGAATGCCGCCCCACCCTTACACAGCAGCATCATGACCCGTGTGAGATAGCCAATGATCTGGGTCAGGGCCTTAGACCTGTGCTTTATGCTAGCCTGAGTGCTACTAGAGCCACCTAACCAACTCAGCTAGTTGTAATTTATCTTCTGCTACACTAAAAGACAGCCTTTGTTCGGACAACCACAAGCTCAATACTCGATAGTCATGATGCAGTGTTCTTCGGTTCTTCATCGACAATATTTTCACATCCATTGGGTATTCTACAACATATTTTCTCAGACTAAAGTTAAAGTGGAACTTTTCGCACAGCTCATGTCAAAAAATCTGGAAGCAAGAACAGCCTAAAAGAATGTATAGTTAAACTGGAAATCCAACGTTTCAGAAACAACTAAGTGGAAAATTGAAAATTTTCTGATAATGAACTGGTTACAAGAAAAGAGATATGGGGAACTTGAAATGGTGCCTTCACACTACTCACCAAAGATTTTTTCATGCTATTTCTGAGATTACCATTATTTAATTGTAAAATCCATACTCACTATGCAGTCAGCTAAAATTCGTACTCCAATCA
The DNA here is from genome assembly GCA_031894775.1 of Chloris gayana. Lineage (NCBI taxonomy): Eukaryota > Viridiplantae > Streptophyta > Magnoliopsida > Poales > Poaceae > Chloris > Chloris gayana. The sequence goes on from JAUNZO010003244.1 coordinate 68,262, forward strand.
AAATGGCCCGTTAAGTCTTATTCAATGATCAGGTGGTTATGCACAAAATAAATGCAATAAATTGTATAGAAAGTAGTTATGTAACTGAGATAAGACATTGAAGTAAGTCAACACAAAAGCCTACCATTGCTCAGATAGGGTCGGCCGTATGAAAGCATAGTAGTGACCACCATGTACTCCACCACTGTGAACAAGAACACTGGATAGAAGTAGATGAACAGTATTAGTGCACCAAAAGACATGCAAGAAGCAAATATTAGGTAGTGGAGGCGATAAACGGAAGAGAACACATACAGTGTACAAGAGATGGAACACTGTAGAAAAACATGGAGCAGAGTGATGCATAAAATCCATTTGATACATGCATGAAACCACACAACACACGCCTACCCTACTATCCTTGACACATCACATTACCACATTGCACAGCTACACTTAACAGAAAAGATCTATAAAGTCTTTGTTGCTACTAGCCAACCACACGGCAGGCACTCATGGTCTGGTAAACCTAATTGATCCTAAAGCCATAAATAGATATTAAAGTGAGTGGTATGAGTATCTGGAAGTCATTACCTGTGAAGAGTGTAAAGATTTCGTGTACTTCGATCTGCATCAGGAGAAAGGTATTTGCCATCATCTCTATCCAAATCAAGTTGCAGAGGAAACTCATAGCGATCATTGATCTGCACAAACATAACAGGCATAAATTAAAATATTTGACGTACAAAAGATTCTGATGTGGTTAACAGTTTATATGTTACAGGTTATTAATGCTGAGTGAAGCCTGGGATGTATTGAGTACAGCAGATCTACATATACATGAATAATGGAACTATTTGAACAAGGTAAAAAAACATGAAGTTATCAAAAGAACAAACCTTAACCATGGTATCTCTCATATAATCATACTCAAAGCGCTTCAACTGAAGTTGCAAAACAGGGGGAAATCAAGGAAGAGAACTCCCTTTTTTGCATCCTGTGTTATAAAATTTGAATCAAATCACCAAGTCAATTCAAGATGAACAGAAGGGGAAAAGGTTCTGCCACATTGCATTCGTCAAAATATTTAATATATACGATACGCATTTTGCAGACTCCTTTTAAATGTATTGAGGTCCATAAGTTTTACTCCTAATGAAAAATAGACATACAAACCCTGATCCAAGTTTCCATGATATTAAGTTACCTGTAAACCATGATTTTCTGCGTGGTACTTGTTATCACCCTCTAGACGCTCAACTTCAACATATTTATCAAAGGAAGAATACACATCACGACAACCTTTGACATCAAGCTGAAGATCTGCAAGAGCATAAATTACTAGCCAGTCAAGAAAGAACATTTTGCAATCGATGTGGAACCCAATAGCAAAGACAGAACATACCATAAAACGACTCCTTCCTGCTAGATTTATAGTCAACATTTATGCACTCAATGTAATTGATGTTATGACCTTCAAATAATTTCTCAATTGTTCCTTCTACAACAGTTCCCTAAGAAGAAATGAAGTTAATAGAAGCTAGTATGCACTATATTGTGCATGCAAATTTCTACAAGATATGTCACCTTCATCTTGTCTTCAAGTTTCTCGCAGAGAACTCTGTTGAGCTCTTGTACATCATGCTGCATGAAAGAATCATATGTGTCCCACCCAAAAGATTTGGTCAGCTCTTTTGTAGCTACACTGCTGTCACTATACTGAAGTTTGTAGAAAAGGCTCTGCAGTGCCAAGGGAATACTTCCAGAAGGCATGTCATTTTCAGTGGTTGGCATATGATACACGGCCTTACAGCAGAGAAAACAAATACCAGTGAGATGGGTGAAACGGATCAGAGAGAATGTCAAGAATATGCATGGTCGCACACCTTCCTGAAGTAAGGTATGTGGTACAATGTTTGTAGAAGAGAGTTCATATAGCAGGTAGCTCCTTGGTTTTTCAAGCCAACATAACCGGTTTCCTTTTTTGAGTCATATGTCCAATAGTCAAGCATTCTGCGGACAGCAACCTCAGCCTCCACAACAACAGTATCATTCACAAGGTATCCTCTACTTGGATCGTAGAGCTCACCCAAGGGCATAAAGGAAGTGAAACCCCAATCACTTTCACGAGCATTAAATTGGTGTTGGGTATCTGCAGCAACAAATACAACAGTGTCGGTGCTAGATCTCAGTCAATAATTATTAATAATAAGAAAAGGCATTTCATTTAATTGATTCAAAGGGAGCATAGACGATAGCCACACTATGCAGCTGACTAATTTTTCATTATCATTAATAACGAACAAAATATAAATGCAACGTATCATATGAGAACCAGATTCGTGTGAGAACTAGGAGAACTTTAATCTGGGCCACATAATCTTGATCCAATGGGGCGCATGAACTCAGGTGGGAGGGGGATTTGTAAAATCACTGGCCACTTAATCATACTTTTGCAAATTGCTCCTCCCACCTCTCTCTATGTGCCCCCCTTGGATCAAGATCATGTGGCCCAGATTGAAGTTATCATAGTTCTCACACAAACCTGGTTTTCATATGATACGTTGCCAAATATAAAAATGTGGTAATTACCAGTTTTCGGACTAATCGGGAAAAAACATTCAATTTAATTTATCCAAGGGAAAAATAGATGATTATCCACACTATGCAGCTGAATAATTTTTCACTGTCATTAATAACCAACAAAATATAAAATTATGGCATTTAAACCAGTTTTCAGGACTAATTGGGCGACTGTCTACACTGGTGGACTATTAGTGCTAACAATTGGGTCTCAGCTATAAACAGGTGCGGGGTGGAGGGGCAAGTAGCAACTTTGGACATAAGTAGGGCCGCTTGCAAAGGCACAAAATATAATTTAAGAACTGAAAGACATGACACTCAGCTAAAAGGACAGAAGTCCCGTACGGAATTTATACTACCAAAAGATAAATAAAGATTCAATGTTTGATGGCAATTAAAACACAGCATGCAAGGATAATTGCAACCATGTCGTCAATAACAGAATATGGCACACTTATCCACCTGATCTAACCAAAATCTTCAAAATTGGCAGACATTTTCATACAGCATCACAATGATTGTTCAGCAGAGAATAACAGTGTTCGAATTCAAGTACTTTTGTGCTGTAAGCTCTATTTTGGCATGTATTCTCTATATTATGTATTATTAAGCCACTCCTTAACACTTTTGCTCTATTCTCTTTATTATTATTAAGCCACTCCTTAACACTTTTGCTGTAAGGTGTTAACTTATTTTCACCTATATAAATACATGATGCGGAGCTGTGGACAGCACAGCATGAAGCAAGGCTGTACCTTTGCGTATCGAATACTTTGGCTGGATCTGGTTTACGACAGCCAGGCTAAACTGAGCATAACGGCTCCAGCCATATGGGAGGTTAGCTGAGTCAGCAACATCCAAGTACATGGAGAACTGGTCCACATTGTTCCCCTTGGGGAAAATCAGCACACGCCTGCATGCAAATAAGCAGATATCATAAATACTCAAAAGCATCACAGAGGAACGGAGGAAAACCCCTAAGTCTTTCAGTTGCAGAACTAGCAAAGAGATTTTAGGGCTCACCATTTGTACCCACCAATGACAAACACTTCCGAGTATAGCTTCTTCCCATTGAACCGGGTGAAGTTATCAATCGTCCATGTGAAACGTGTCATCGCCTGCGCATCTTCAGCTGGCTGGCTCTCTGCTGTGCTAGCCACCTCCGCAGTGCTTGCTGTCTCCGTTTGTGCCACCACTGCCAGCAAATACCAAATGCGTACGTATTAAGAATCAGAATCAGCCGATCACACACTCTCACATACCTAACGCAACACATTGCCGAACCACAGCATAAATCAGAATGAAGCAAAGCAGCAAACGTGATAAGAGGGCAGTCACGGTACCTTCCATGGGCTGGGCACCGTCGGCGTTGGCGGCCGCGACCTCCTGGTGGGGCACAAGCATCTCCTCATCCTCCTGCTGAAAGCGCAGGGAGAAAATGGATAAGGGGTCAGATCCGGCACAGAGGCATAAACCCTAGGTCCCGAGGAGCGCCACCGCGATCGAGGGCCACGGGAGTGGCCGCAGAAGGAGGAGTGCAGCCGCAGAAATGAGAAGGAGGTGGGGAGATCGTGCAGCGGCGACGATGAGGATCGCGCGCGTGTGCAAGCCTACGTACCTCGAGAGTGGGAGCAGGAGTCACCATGGTCATGGAGGTGACGGGGCCGCCTTCGGTGCCCGCCGCAGCGGCAGTGGTGGCGGTGTAGAGGTGCCCAGAGCCGGAGGCGGTTGTGGCGGCGGTGGCGCGGCAGAGGCGGAGCTGCGGAGGAGCAGGGAGAGGAGAGTACGGTTGCGAGTAAGGAGAGGACTTGTGAGTTTGCAAGGCAGATGCAGGGTAATTTCGGAATTCAGCATTTGTTTTTTTCCTGGAAACATAAAACTGGTTTCGGGTCTTTCCCCTTCAATTTGGGTTTTTCACTTTCACTTATATTACCTTTCCCTCGATTCGACTCATTCCTTTCGTGTAATAATAAAGAAAAGGCAGCAATTCTTTTCTTATACCTTGAGAGAAGAAATTTGGCCCGTCCAATAGTTTGCTGGATTGTAATGTGAATCGAGTGTAATAAAGATGTATAATAAATATGCTAAGTTTCATCTAAGAAGAGTAATAGCGTTAACTTAACTGCAAGCTCTATTTTGAACCAAAACTTAGGAAATTAATATTACTACTAAAGTTCTTAAATATTCATTATATATATATATTCAATTTGGTTAACTAATATTTTAAGATAAACTATTTTTGTTTCACTATGTAATTATTCTTTTAGTTAAACATGGCGTTTGAAAGTATCTAACGCTTAAATAAGCTTATATATATTGAAATGGTTAGCAACCGCATATATTGATGAATAAGCGGATAGTTGTGATAGCTAGATTTGTCATTTTTTTACCAGTTCCAAGACAGTAGCTTGAAGACTCTCTAACCGTGTGTCCCCTTTATTTGTTGCTCTTCTGTGTTGATATAGGGCGCGTTTGGTAGCCTCCACAAACAGCGAGCCAGCACCCACAGCTGCAGGGGCGCGTGTTTGGTAGGCTGAAGAGGCTCATGGGCCAGGCTGAGCGGGTGCGGGCAGAGCGAATTTGCTGCATCAGCGGGAACGGAAATTTTATTCGTTTCCGGTGGTGCAGGCTCGCTCGGGCGCAATGCGTGAGGCCGCTCCCCTGCCGGTCGCTGCACAAGCGAGCTCCGGCGTGAGGCATTCCGACCATCAGCGGCTTGCGGATTCCGCGGCAACGTGTGCTCCTGCCCCGGCCACGGCGAGCAAGCAGCATAGGCTCCTCCTCGCCCACCCGAAGCATTGCGCGAGTGGCACGGACGGATGATCCGGCGAGCGGCGCGACCCCGGGGAGGAGCTCGGACCACAGCTAAAGTCCCCTCCCATGGCTTCCGACGGCACCAATGCTCCAAGTGAGGTGAAACCTGCAGCCGAAATCAAACAACCTACGATCGAAATCAGCGAATTGAGAAGAGGTGAAATCAAGATGCGACACCCAAAATCGAAGCCCTGCTCCAAGCTCGATGGTGGGTTGCATGGATTAGAGAGAAGTATGGTGGTGGTAACATATCGGTCTATGCACCTTACCAAACAAAATCAGCGTCGGGCCGGACTCAAGATATACGAGGCTACCAAACATGAGCATCCGCACCTCTAGCTCCTGGTTTAGCTAGGCCGGTATCATCCGAGATGATACGGGAAAGTCCGTCCCGGGATACCAAACGCACCCATAAGGATCTACATAGCCTTCTTCTTCACTATTTGTTCCTATTTGTTTTAATAATGGTATTCTTTTGGCACAATTTAGTGGTTTTGCTTGCCCACTCTCTTAAGTTTCCTGGGTCATTTCAATCTCAAGCTATGAATTTTAGTGTGTTATTTTAATCTCAAGTCTGTGAATTTTACCTGGTAACTTACATGAAAGTTACATAAAAAACGTCAAATGTCATATGTTGAGTTTACGTTCATGTTACATGTACAAATGATGAGTAGACATACAAGTTTGAGTGTTGGGTTCATGTCTAAATGATCTACACTTTTACTCCATTCCTTGCAAAATTGACTACCACGTTTACTTTTAAAGTTATATCTGATCATTAATCATATTTTAAAAAGAATTAAATATGCAAAATTATTAATCACATTTAAATTTTCTTTAGTGATAAAATAAATCATAACAAAATATATTGATAATTTTGAAAAAAGAATGAATAGAACGAATCAGATGTAAGTCAAAAAGTCAACGGCAATATCAATTTTGGAATGCAAGGAGTACATCCTTATGACTACAAGAGACATAATAAAATGTTTTTGATGGAAGTTGGTCATTCTTTTGATATGTCTTTTTTGGCACAATTTCAACTTTCAAACTTATGTTATTTCAGGTTTATAAGCTAACAATAACTAAATATCTTAGTTAATAACTAATTCATACACAACTCGAAATCAATAAACTTTTGGAGGTAGATATTCGAGCTTTGGCAAATATGACATTTTTGTTTGGTGTTAATGAAAATCATAGACTTTGATATGCAATCAGTAACATGTGCACTGTGATTTCCAAGGCCACTTTTTCATAGATAATGTAAGGGTAATTCCAACTATTATGTATTTGGAGTTGTTAAAAAATGGAGCAAATAGTAAGAATTTATTTACCTTTGTTAGAAAATGGAGAGTTTATATAATTAGTGTCACTGAACATACTCTACAATTATCCTGGTCGTAGTAATCTATAGTTGTAGCAAACTTGTTGAAGATCATTTGAAAGTGATGTTCAGCCATAAATTATAACCTTTTTGAAAGAATGAGTAGGATGATAACTTGAACGATGATAGTATGATACATTCTCTATAGGACATTGTCTACTATTTTAGATTATCTAGTTAATTTTGCGATGAAAATCAACAAACAGAAAGTGTTCAGTAACTTAATAATAGTTAAAATTTTAATATGGGATAACAAAATGGCCAAACATATTTTATCCTGGTGAGAGACTAATATTACAACAAAAAATGGTCATATATTATCTCTCCTCTTCAAACACGTGAAAACATTATTATTTCTCTATTTCTAGATCATGCGTAAATACTCTAAAGTTCAAACGTAGTGTTAATAACTCAGCTATCTTATAGTGCCCATAGATGAATGCCAATATTAAATCATTAATCATTCACAAGTTTATACACAGGGAAAATTCCTTATGTACCATAAAAAAAACTGTTCCTTATTCATTTTTTAAAAGTTCTTTATTAGCCATCCACTTTATCTGTTGTTCCTCAGTAACTACTACTGTTACTTCTGAAGGTTGGTGGTGTTAAATTAGATGAGAAAATACTTATCATCCTTCCTACTAAATTCTACCAACTTATTAACCATTTCACCGTGTGTGTATTAGTTAGCAGCATGATTCTTTATATTTTCAAGAAAAGAACAAACAGCTAGGAATAATTTTGGTAGATCTAGACTTAAGTAAGGGACATATATATTCAATATGGCCATTTCGTTGGCATTATTACACATTAGGAAGCACCAATTTTTTTACACGAAAGCACTAGAGCATCACTTCATCAGATGATCAAAAGCTTGAATGCCAATATATATTACATGCTATTTCTATTTGACATGCACAATACAAAAGCACCATATAGTTTCCACATAGAAGCACTATACAATTGGTCGTTGGCCAGTCTTAATTTCTCGTCAAATCCATGAGAACACGACGCCGCGTGTATTTGAGTAATTGCTTTGCCAAATAGCAAGTTGTGCACTAACCACCCACCAGGTTCATTACGTAGTGCCCAACCTTCTCTACTCGCTAGCTACTCCACACTTGTTAGTTTGAAGATGCAACTAGGCCTCCTAGTGGATTTTGGTGATAAATGACAAATAATTACAATGACTAATGGTTTATTGAGCTAATGTACAGGATATCAAAGTTTACTAACCCACAAAGTAAGATTGATAGGCCCTCGTACAAATGCAAAAAGATGGACCCAAAACGGAGCTTCAAATTAGTTTCTTAGCTCTTTGAGTCTAGGTTTGCCATTACTATAAAGAATGGTGAATTAGTCTTTCATGCTTGGGAATGTGTGCTCAAAGTATCATAACCAAGCTTGGATCAAATCAAAACCACCAAAGTCCAAAAGATGCCAATCCACCAAACTCGGATCTCACGGAACTTCGTAACATATTTTGCTTTTACGGAGAGTTACGGACGGAGCTTTCAAGTTCCGTCCTCGGAACTTGAGGTTCAGCGAAGTTCCCACGGGGGAGCACGAGAACTTCCGTCGACCACTCCCGGAGAGTACTAAAGTTCCGTCATGCCTGTTTTTCACCATGTGTCAAGTCACCACGGAAGTTTCGTCAATCCTACTCTTACACCTCCCAACGACTCTTTTTAGACCCACCTCTATAAAAGGACCTCTCCACCTCGGTTGAGAGGTTGCTGGTGCTTTTTGAACACTCTCATCTTCCTCAAGCACTTGCTCTCACCTCTCCCTCACTTACTTTGTGAATCAAGTCCATTTGTGAGAGCCCTAAACCAAATACAAGCTTGAGAAGCATCATCTCAACCTTGAGCACAACTTCCCTTAGCAAACAAACCTAATTCACTTGTTACTCTTAGAGATTTATTCTCCTAGATTGGCTAGGTGTCATCCTTGAGCACCCAAGATTGTGGTGAGCCTTGGAAAGTTTGTGAATGTTGTGATTCGCCTCCGGAAGAAAAAGAATCAAGCAAGAAGAAGAAGAAAATCAAGTTGACCTTTGTGGTCACTTGAGAGGATTAGGGTTGAGAGAGATCCGGCTCTTTGTGAGCTTCTCAACGGAGACGTAGAACCTCTTTGTGAGGGGTATGAACTCTGGTCAACAAATCTCGTGTCTCTCTTGAGTTGTTTTAGTTCTTGTTCTTACTCTCTTGTTCTTGTTGTGGTTGTGAAAGATTGTGGCCGATCTACGTGTGTGGTGCTTAAATCAAACTTTCCTGCAGGTGGAACACTCCTCGGCGATCAAGGGATTGTCTTCAACTAGATTTGTAAGACTTCGATCTCATCTCTCTTCTTTGCTTCCTTTTCTACCAGGATCGAAAGTTCCGTCGGTGTCACGAACGTTACGTCAACCACGAAAGTTCCGTGAGAGACGGAAGTTTCGTCTGTCTAGACCGATCGCTTGTTTAGTGTTGTGATTTTCAGAAATTATTTATTATTGTCTATTCACCCCTCTAGGCAACTTTCAAGTTACATCACGCATACCTGTGTATGCCTCACCCGCCAACCTTGTCGTGTTTTCCTTACTCGCTGACCATGCCATATGTGGGACTAGCTCGCCATTCAAATTATCGCGTGGCTAGGGTTTAGGGTTTATCATGGACTGATTATTTGGGGAAAATTAGGGCTTATCATTTTGGGGGAAGTGATGAAAATTTTTAGATCGACTCTCGGTTTGGAAAGGGGTAAAATTGGCAAGTTTCACGCGTCTCAACCAAAATATGCAAGGAGGGAAGTGCCTATAGTGGCTGATTAGGAATGAAAAATTGAGAATGATGGACCATAAGTGATTTTAAAATTTTTAAGAACTTGTAATTTTTGGATATTTATTTTTGAACTCGAGTTTTTTTGGATGTTTCCCTTAATAGAGCGGGTCATCAGAACGAAGATACACGTGCAATCTCCCTCCTCCCCGGCTCCGTCTCGGGGTGTGTTCGTTTCTTGGAGTCTAAAATTTATAGGCTGTCATGTCAAAAGAATCTTACTATTTATGAATATTAAATAAAGTTTAATTATAAAATAAATTACAGGCCTCTAGACTAATTTTCGAGACAAATCTAATGAAGTTAATTAAGTCATGATTAGAAGACGATTCTTTGTAGCACCATTTTAGCAAAACATAAATTAATTAAGCTCATTAGATTCATCTTAAAAATTAGCATCAATCTGTCAATAGGGTTTTATCATTAAATTAATAAAAATATTCTTAAATAGTAAGATTCTTTTTGATGTGACAGTGCTTAAATTTTAGAGTGCGAGAAACGAACAGGGCCTCAGCCGTCGATCAGAAATCTGACGCTAGAATTTCACTTTCTCCCCTCTATTGGGAAGCTCTGTTCGTTCCCTCTGCTCTCCAGTCAAGCAGCTGCTCTGCCTCTACCGTGACCGACGAGTGGGACCTACCACTTTAGAGGCAAGGGCTCCCGGGCCCGCAGGAAGAGGCGAACCCAAACCCTGGCCCGACGGCTCGGGCTTCTTCATTACCTCCCACCTCGCGCCGCCTCCGGATCGAGCGCCCTAGGGTTGCTCCTCCCCAGCATCTCCCGCCTCGCCGCCGCCACCTCCTCCTCTGCTGCCGATGGCCCAGCGCTGGCGCTCGAGGGCGCGGCGCGACCCGGACCTGGAAGACGACGACGGCGGCGGCGGTTCGCCTCCCGTGGAGCTGCGGCGGAGCGACGACGAGGAGCTCGGGAACGAGGACCTCAGCCTGGAGATCATCGCGCGGGCGGCGCGGAAGCAGCACAAGTCCCGGCGGCGCGGGTCGGAGGACGCGCTGTCGCCGTCGTCCGACGAGGAGGTCGACGAGGACGCCGTGGTGGAACTCGACGAGGCGCAGGAGCCCCGGAGGAAGCAGAGGAAGAAGCAGCGGCGCAAGCTGAAGAAGAAGCAGCGGAAGGAGGCTGCCGAGGCAGCGGTTGCGGCCACTGGCGGGGAGAAGGAGGTAAGCTTGAGCATTCCTGAGCTCGTTTGGTATGATGTGTTTGATTCGGCGGTTGAATGCATGAAGACTAGGATATTATAGCTAAGTAATGCAATGCGGGATCAAGTGACATGGAGCTGCCTGATTGGGCTGCCTCTAGTGTGACATCAGCGGAAGCTATTGAAATGTTTGCATCTTAGCCGAAAGAATGTGCATGCTGCCCTGTTGCTGGGTTGGACATTCGTTGAATGCTTAAATTTTGACTTAAACCAGTTAGCTGTTTTTCTATATTAGTAGGAATAACCAGTGAAACAAAAATAAAGTTCAATTGCTGTTTTGTTGCTATCAATTTGTCATGATTTAAAACGGATTGGAAACCATGGTATGAAAAAATATTGGCTACTATTTTGTTATTTTCCTCACACTTCCTTTCTTGTTGGTCACTCTGTAATGAGTGGGTTTGTTCTTTTGGGGTTCAGGTTGGTGTCACCCAGGATGGACAAGCTGGGACAGCTGAATCGGTGCTGACCGAAGAGGTTGATGTTTCTGCACCTGACAATGTGGTTTTGCGGAAGCTTCTTGTAAGTGCCAAGTGATTTCTTGTATTTGAGCAATTGACATAAGTTGGTGCTTATATTTTTTCCGCTTATGACCAGCGTATACCGAGATATTTTGATCCTGGGGAAACTTTGTTGGCGACTTGCTTTAATTGTGGTGAGGAAGGTCATGTAGCTGCAAACTGCCAAATGGAGAAGAGAAAGAGGCCTTGCTTTGTTTGTGGGTTGTTCGGGCACAATGCTAAGCAGTGCACGCAGGTTGGTCTCCCTTGCTCCGAGGGATTATCGCTCGGTGACTTGGGTATGTCCATTCATGCCCTTACCGAGCTCATTCTATTTGTTCTCTTTTTTGTTGTTTGAGTATTTATCTTTCTATGTCAGAGGTTAATTCAACTCGTCTTTTTAATATGTTCACCTTGTTTAGGTCCCACTTCATGCGATTGCTCAAATGTCATGCTCACACTTCAAGAGTCGTACCTTAGGCTTGTTTCTTGGAACTTTCTGACAATATATCATTACAGATTTATTTAAACAGATCATCTATACGTATCATGCTATTTGTCTTCTGGTTATTGATATATAACTCAGACAATGATTTGATGATATCTTCCTTTGCACTGTCATGCATGCTTTGGTATTCTGAAGTAATGGTGAATGTTCTCCCATCAATATATCATTTTCAAACATGAATACTTGATATATTTTTCCTTGCTGTGCAATGTTCTTAGAGTATGCTGTGTATCATTTGCCCTGATATTTGGACAATGTTATTTGCTGATGATCGACATCAATCAAAAGTAAAAGTTTTTTATTACTTTTCACAGGGTCAAGACTGCTTCATCTGCAAGAAAGGTGGTCATATGGCAAAAGATTGCCCTGATAAGAACAAGAAGAATAGTCAGCAATCCACTCAATGTTTAAGATGTGGAGAAACAGGTCATGATATGTTTGGATGCTTCAATGACTATCCACCAGATGACATTAAGGTCAGCTTTGTTTGCCATACTTTTTTCTTACAAATTTGTTATGTTACTGTTATGTGTGAATGTTGTTTATTGGTTTGATTGCCTGATTAAGCATAAAGGCACTGTTTTCCTCTAGTGTTTTTCTGAAATGAATTGAACCTTAGCCAGTGTCAAGACTGTTTCATAGCTGGATACTTGATAGAAAATATCTGACGGTAGATAGTTTGGCTTTAGGTTACATACTTGTATAAACCAAGTACGCTTGGCCTTTCCTACCATTCCATGGTAATTTGATCCCTGAATCCACATGCAAAGTTATTTTAATTTAAGGTATTAAGGTATGTGTGCCAAGATGACTGTTTTTCTTATACTTATGTCGTGCAACAGTATCCAGCTATGAATGTAAATTCTCATTTCCTAATAACGAATTTCAGAAAAGATCTTCCCCCTTAATGTTTCTGTTTGGATAATGCAGGAAATAAAATGCTATGTATGTAAACAAAATGGTCATCTATGTTGTGCTGACTTCGCGGACAATTATCCCAAAGAACTTGCCTGCTATAATTGTGCCCAATCTGGTCACACTGGTTTGGTAAGTTATGCCTAGAAAGTATTAGTTCTGCTATTCGTTTGTTGCTTCTGGTAGTTATTAATGCTGAACTTTCTATTACAGGGCTGTGCCAAGCAGCGTCGGGAAACCAGTGCCGTGGCAACTCCAACTGTATGCTACAAATGTGGTGAGGAAGGTCACTTTGCACGTGGTTGCACAAAGAATGCTAAGGTTATAATCATTTCACAAACTATCTGCTCATAAAAATGCTTATGTGTACGTATCTCGTGAACATTTCTGTTATTTTCTCTGCAGTCAAATCGATCCAAAGGTGAGTTTTCAGCCCATAGTCGGTGGAAGGATAGAGGGAAGGACTTTGGTACAAGATCAGCTCCCTATGATGCTCGTAAATCAAGTAAAAGGAAAAGCCCCCATTTCGAGGACAGGATGGACAAGCCTCGGCATAAATCCAAAGCTAGGGGTGGTTGGAATGGTGATGATGATCTGGGTGATCTACCATTAAAGAAGTACAAGCCCAATGGGTGGCCTTCTCCGTCTACTCCCAAGAAGCGATATAGCAATCACCTACTGCCCCCTGGAGAAGGTGACTACTTCACACCTCAGTCCTCGAGAAGGCGCAACTATGGTCATGCGTCCCCGAATTCAAACTATTCCCCAAGTGCGCGGAAGCATGGGTTCTCATCAAGGTTTGCTGGCAGCAACACACATGTCCGTTTCAATGGAAATTAGCTGGACGCATATGTTAGTGATTTTGTTGTTTTTAGCTATTGATTGTCTCGTGTGGATGAACTCTGGATGTAGATTCATACCCCTCGAGCTATGTTTTGCCTTTGAGATTATATATATATTTGTTATTACGTTTCATATGGATGAACTGGTCACGTGATCGGGCTCTTATCAAGAGGTGAACAAATGATAGCACGACATTTGCATTTCTGACAAAAGCTGATAGCTACTTGGTGGTTTTCTGATGAAAATACCAGCGACGGAGAATATGAGCTTTTCAAATCGGATACAAAGGATGGCGGCAAACTCCGTTGCTCCCCGACTCTTTTCTACATAGCAAAGATCATTACATCAAGTAGCTCTGGTTGACTCGTGGGATCTTTCCATTAAGTAGCTGTGTCTGTAACTAAGGTCTTCATGTCTCTCAAACAAAGATGGTAGCTTATGCTTTGTAAATTTGGGGCTGATGTAGATGTCGTGTTCAAGGTTAACAAAACCGGATTGACCGGTCCGGTTTTGAACCGAGAAAACTGGTCGGTTAACCGGAAAACCGTCGATTAACCGAATAACTACAGTAAATAGTTACGATTTTTCTTGGCTAACCGGTCAAACCGGCTGGCCGGGACCGGTTTCTCGGTTAATCGGGATAACCGGCCTCACCGGTTTTGTGAACCAGGTCGTGTTCACATTTGCCAATTTCTAAAAGGAATGGAAAGAAAATAGTTAATGCGATACTTTCTTCACTCATTTGGGCCTTGATGGGCCGCACTATGCCCATATGTATAGTTTTCCTATATGTAGCTAGTGGTGTTCAAATGGGCGGCACAACCCGAGCACGAAAAACCTGGCCCATTTAATTTCAGGCCGACACGACACGATATGGATTTTGGGCCATGTCGTGTCAACCCACGTGCCCGATCGTCGGCTCACACCACAACACGAAATTTGCTAACCGTGCCACGCCGATCCGTTAGGCTCGACAAGCCCGTAGGCACGAGCAAGCCCGTAGAGGCACGCCGCCGCCCGTCGGCGTCGACGTTGACAGGATGCGACCGAGCCCGACGAGCCCGTCGGAGAAGGCGACGACGAAGAACACAACATAGCAAGCAAGGAGCTGGGACAATGTCTAAAGGCCTCCATGCATGCAAGATGCGACGGTGATGTCGGGGGTGAGCTTCGCGACGTCGTGAGTGACGAGGTGCAATAGCGGCGTTGGTTGGGTCTTGGGAGACCTTCATGGGGCGGACGAGCTGTGACGGCGTCGCTAGGCGAGCTCCGGTAGCGCCGTCAAGAGAGAGTTAAGGCGCGATTGGTTGGGTGCACAAGCCCTAACCGGGCCCGTCGCATGCAACGTGAGGCTGTTCGGTTGCCTACAGATGCTTCGGAGCCGACATGCAAAGATTCCCTTGGCTGATATAAAGTACTCCCTTCTTTACTAAATTGTTGTCGCTATTGATTTTTTACGTGATGTTTGACCATTCATCTTATTCAAAAAATTTCTTCAAATACAAAAAGTTATATACTATATTTCAAGTTTCATTAGTGATAAAATATATTCCAATAAAATATATGATATTTCTTAAACTTTATTTGAATAAGACAAATGATCAAAC
Source organism: Chloris gayana (assembly GCA_031894775.1). Taxonomy (NCBI): domain Eukaryota; kingdom Viridiplantae; phylum Streptophyta; class Magnoliopsida; order Poales; family Poaceae; genus Chloris; species Chloris gayana. The sequence continues at coordinate 83,436 of JAUNZO010003244.1, forward strand.
ATAACGAAAAAATCAACGACGTCAACAATTTAGTAAAGACATAGTATGTTTCTAGCGAGTCGGGCTCGCCGCATGCAAGCTCGGACAGGGCAAAAGGCACAACGCTCGGAGAGCACTATATGTAGCACACATTATGTGGAGCTTTTGCGTAGCACGTTTTAAAATTTCGTGCAAGAACGACGCACAAATCACAGTTGGCCCATAAATAGCGTAGGTGGGCTTGATGTCACACAGTGCGAGAGCGACAAATGGCGTTGTCGGTGTGTGAGCACACCCCCAAATGGGGTATGTCAAGGCTCCCTTCGGATAGGATCGGGGAAGGTCGGATTTACTTTAGCTAGCGCGGAAGCTTGAACAAACGAAGAACACGGAGGATTTATCCGGGTTCGGGCCGTAAGAGATGCGTAATACCCTACGTCCCGCTTGTGTGTATTAGTTGTTGTCCATCTCTTGCAAGAGAGCTCCCCGTCCTTTTATAGATCAAGGAGGAGAGCACTCGTACAAGTACACGGGGGTACCCGGATGCCCTGTGGGGGCCCGGTCCCCCTTTGGGAAGTCCCGACCGGATCCTCGACGAATCTGCTGTAATCTTCTTCGCCGGATTTGGACTCCAAGCATCTTCTCTCTCATTGGTTCCGGGTGCTCCCAGCCACGTAGCAGCGTGGCTTCTCGAGACGCGGCGCATGGGGAAGGCGCGCGCACGTCCTGTCGGGCTGTAACCGTCGCCGCAGGCACTCGAGTACCGCATTAACTCCGGGTGGTTGGGGCGCCGGAGGAAACTACCGGGAAGCTTCCTCCCCTAACGCTCCCACTCCTCCGGCTTCGTGGGCTTCGTGGGTTCCCTCGCTCCGCAGCCGCCGCCTTCATTCGTGGGCCGAAAGCGGCCCATGCGCGGTTAGGGGACCCCCAATCCCCCTACACCGACAGGAGCCCCGGCCCGATCCACCGACTCGCGGGACCGGAGCAGGGATTGGGGCCACCCGTCAGCCGCCCGCGCCGGTTAGGTTACCTCAAGATGCGGGTCACGAGGAGCGGTGCCGATTGAGGCTGTCGAGGCGCGACCGTTCCGAGGCGGGCGTCGCTTCGGTTCGCGAGTGGTGGGCCCGCCCGGATCCTGCGCTTAAGTACGAGAGACGGGCGGTTGCCCGAGGCACGTCTCCCACTCGCCTTTCGCCTCCCCAACTTCTTGGACTCTCACGCTCCTGCGCAACCGTTCCTCTTCTTCCTCGGCGATCCGAGCCGCTCCTCCTCCGCCGCTGCTCCTTGCTCCGCCGAGATGGCTCGTGGGAAATCTCCCCGCCGTGGCGGCTCGCGCACTCGTTCGCCGTCGGCGGATCCGTCGCTCCCGGTGCGGTTACCCGCCCCTAGATCGAGATGAAAAAGCTTCGCCATTCTCGCCGGCGGGCGGTGACAAGGGCGTCCGCATCGGGGGATCTCTGCCGCCGTCGAGCGGGGACTGGAGATCCTCCACTTCCTGTCCTTCGTTGTGGCCGGCGCCGTCCCCCCGCTTTCTCGACTTCTTCATGGAGGTGCTCCGAGCGTACGGGATTCGGATGGCGCACCTTACGCCGAACGCGGTCGCGGCGCCGCGGTGTTCGCCCACCGTGCGAGGCGTTCGTGGGGGTGCAGCCATGCTTCCCCATCTTCCGGCGCTACTTCAAGGCGACGCCGACGAACTCCGCCGAGGTGATCGGGTCCGTGCGGTTGACGGCCCGGAGCGGAAGCGGGTACATCGAGTACACGCCCGACAACAAGGTGGAGGGCTGGAAGAAGGCCCGGTTTGTGGCCACGTACGAGAAGGACTTCCGCCGCTTCCGAGTCCCCCGGGCCCGGCTCGAGCACTTCGCCATCCGGGACTCCGTGCCCAGCCTTCCCGATGGTATGATGCCCGTGGTTGACCGTATAGCGGCGCTCGCCGCGGCCGGCTCGACCTCGCACGGGGTGGTGCGCGACTTCCTTGCGTGCAACATCGCGCCGCTCCGCGCAGGTCGCACCCCTCGTGGTTGTATCGGGACTTCAACTTCGCCGGCCGCACTCGCACGGGGCGGGTTCGGACCTGCCCGCCGCCTCAAAGGAGTTCGCCTACTCCACGCCGACCGGGAAGAAGTGGCCCGCCTCATTCGAGTACCCGGAGGGTGCTCGGGCCTCTCCGCCTCTTGGAGAATCGGCGCGCCATCCTCGACGCCATGCCCCGACCGGGGCCGCTCGGGTTTCTTGACACAATTCCGGCCCCCACTCCTAGCATCCGGGTGCCCGGGGCCACGCCTCCCTCTAACCCGGTGCGGCGGCCGCTTCGGGGCGCCCGGAGCTCCGGTGCCGGTCCCGATGCCGCAAGGCCAGGTCCGGGCACGCGCGACAAGGGCAAGGAGAAGAGATCTCCGTCGCCGCCCTCCTCCGACTCCTCCGGGCTCGCATGCTTTCCACGAAACGGGCCCGGCAAGCTTCGCCGGCACCGGTGACGGGAGCCGCTTCACGGGAGAAGTCCCCTGCGGCTGCACCGGTGCAAGCGGCCGGGTGGACCCGCGACAGGTGCGTTGCCTTTCTTCTTGTTTTGCTTATGTTGTGAGCTTGGTCCGTCCGAGTCATGGTTGCTGCCACCGCATGCCGACGACAGCGAACGTGTCCCGGTTTGTTTTGATTGTAGGAGTGTCCGGATCGAGCTGGACCCGGACTTGGTTCCTTTGAACCCCAAAGTCTCCGGCGCCTCTGCGCCGGATCCGGAGGCCGGCTCTGCTGCCGTGGAGGCCGAAGCAGCCGGAACGGAGGCCGACGCGGAAGAGGCTGCGGGTGCCCCCGAGGAGGAGGTTGCGGGTACTCCCGAGGAGGAGGCCGCGGGTGCCCTCGAAGAGGAGGCTGCGGGTGCCCCCGAGGAGGAGGTCGCGGGTGGCGCCGCCGGCGAGGACCTTGACCGGCCGTCGACTCCTCCGGGTGGTGACGTGCTTGGATGCGCCGGCGGCGGGGGCGACCGCTCTCTTGATCGGCGCCGCCGGCGCCCGCCACGGGCTTCCACTCCTCGGCCGGTGCCGGCGCCGCCACTCCTATAGTGCTCGGAGGGGAACGATTCCCCTCCACGCGCCGGTCGGAGCCGGGAACGGTGGCCGGCGGAGACGCTTCGTCGTCCGCTGCCGCCGGGAGAGGTCGTGGGCGCGGCCGGACGCGGCCGGAGCGCGTCGCCGATGAGTCGCTCGGGCGGTTCCGCACGCCATAGAATTGGCGATGTGCTTGGGGAGGTTACCCGGTCGCTCGTTGCGATGAAGGCGGCCGTGGAGGAGAAGGACGCGTCCCTTGAGGGCCGCGAGATCGCGGTGGCCCAACGCGAGGCGGAGGTGGCGGACGCCCGGAAGGCCCCGGAGACGGCGGTGAAGCCGGCCGAGCAGCAGCACCGGCGACGCATGGAGAAAGTCCAGCATGAGTTGGACACCGCCGCCGCCATCGCCGAGGGGGCCGACGAGAAGATGCGGGATGCGGAGGCGAAACTTCGCGCCGCTATTGACCGCGAGGAGGAGAGCATCAATCACCTTCGTGGCGTCTTGGCCCGGGAACGGGCTGCCGAGCTCCACGGCGCGAGTTGGAGGAGGCCGACGCCGCCGTGGCGATTCGCGAGGACGCCTTGACGCGGCGCGAGTCGGCCGCGGTGGCTCGGGAGGCCGAGCCGAAGAAGCGTGCCGACGAACTTGCTCTCCGGGAGGCTGCACCGGTCGAAAGGGAGCACCAACCGGGTGCCCGGGAGCAGGTCGTCGAAGCGGTAGAGGCAAAGCTCCGGCGCCTTCGCGACTCCGTGGGCTTCCGGGAGGCGGAGTTGAAGCACCGCGAGGACGCCCTCGCCACCCGGGAGGAACAGGTTCGGCGTCGTGAAAACGAGGCCGCCGTTCGAAGGAGGCTCGGAGACGGAGGCGACCCGCCTTGCCGAGGCCGAGCAGCACATTCGCGGCATCGCCGGGGAGATGGCGCAGCCGCGTGCGCTGGGAGATGCTCGCGGAGGCCCGGAAGGCCTTCGATCTCGAGGTCAAGGCGGTGGAGAAGAGCCGGGACGACTACCGCCGGCGCGTTGAGCGGTTGGAGGCCCGGGTGAAGAAGCCGGGTCGCGGCGCCTCCGCCGCAGCCGGTGGCGACGACCTCAGGGCGCAGCTCGACGAGTTGCGGCGTCGGCTCGAGGACTCCGAGGTTCGGCGCGTCGAGCCGAGCGAACGAGTGACGGAGCTGGTCTCCGCGGGGCGGGCGCAGGCTGAAATCGCCGCCGACGTGCACAAGGAGATTTCCTCGGTCGCTGTTCGAGCCGGGCCCGGTCCGGCTTCCCGAACCCATCGAGCGCAGCGCGGCCGGGTACGTGTTCGCCATGCGGGGCGTGGTCGACGCGGCTGCGCGATCCGAGGACCCGGGTGGAGTCGCTTATGGAGGAGGAGGTGCGACAAACCATAGCCGCGGCCCTAGAGGAGGTGCCGACGAACGCCCCGGTGCTAGTGCCCGGGTTCCCACTCCTGGACGTGGTGAACGACGAGATTCCCCGGGCGAGCACGCCGTGGCTAAGACGCAGGCTCCCGCCGTTGCTCACGCCTTCGCCGAGAGCTTCAAGCGGGGTTAAGTGCTCTTTTCCTCCACCTGCGAGTGGCTTGCCGGCGCATGTGCCTGTTTTGAAATGTGTTTTCTGCATACAAGATAGAAGTTAACTTTAAATTTCAATGTGTTATTGTACTGCTTAAGCCCTCGAGTTTTCTTTTGTTGAGTGCGATTGTCGCCGTGCGTCGCTTAGTCTTAGGCCTTCGGTGCTTCGTCGTTACGCGAGAGCGAGACTTCGCCACCCGTGCCTTAACCGAGCGTGAGCGCGTTCCGGCTTCCGCCTTAGTCATAGGTTTTTCTTACCCAACAAAGAAATTCAAGGGCTCGAACAGATTCAACGACGAGCCTGTGGGAATGGAAAAAGCAGCGATAAAGCGCTGTTTAATACATTAAGACGTTAGTACAAGTGCCTTGGCGTCTGCGGCCGTGGCGATGCGGCTTCGGGTACAACCCGGGACCATTGGATACGAGGATATTCTAAGGATAGAATTTCTTGAGATGCTCAATGTTCCGGGCGCTCGGTTCCGGGTATCCGTCCTCCGACTCCGAGCGAACCGATTCCGGCCGTGTGACGGCGGTGACGACGAAGGGCCCTTCCCACATGGGGGTTAGCTTGTCCTTGCCCTCGCGCGTACGAGCCCGTCGGAGGACAAGATCTCCCGCTTGCAACTCCCGTGGGCGTACGCGTCGCCGGTGGTAGCGGCGCAAGCCCCGGAGGTACCTCGCGTTGCGCGAGTAGTACCCACCGTCTTGCCTCCTCGAGGAGGTCGATATCGTCGTGCCGCCGGGTGTCTTGGTCGGCTTCGTCAAACGCGGCGACTCGGGGGCTATTGAACAGGGTCTCCGTTGGTAGCACCGCCTCCGCACCGTACACGAGGAAGAAAGGCGTTTCGCTCGTGGCTCGACTCGTCGTGGTGCGCGAGGGACCAAAGCACGGATTGGACCTCCGTTACCCACTTTGAGCCTTTCTTCTTCAACGGGTGAAAGGATCTTGTCTTCGGACCCTTGAGGATTTCTCCGTTGGCGCGATCGACTTGGCCGTTGCTTTGTGGGTGGGCCCTTGAGGCGAAGCAGACCGGGTGCCGAGGGTGTCACAATACGCTGCGAATGCGTGGCTCGTGAATTATGTCCCATTGTCCGTGATGATCCGCTGCGGCACCCGAACCTTGCCGTTATGTTCTTCATGAATTTGACGGCCGGGTTCCGATCTATCTTCGTCACCGCTTCGGCTTTCACCCATTTCGTGAACTTGTCGATGGCCACGTATAGCCACCTGTGTCCCCCGGAGCGATCGGAAATGGCCCCACGATGTCCAAACCCCAAACCGCGAACGGCCGGGATAATGAAATTGTTTGAAGGGCTTGAGCGGGCGGATGCGTTTGCTTGGCGTGGAACGGCATGCCTTGCATTGTTGCACCAACCTGGTGGCGTCCTTGAGGGTTGTCGGCCGGTAGTAGCCTTGCCGAAAAGCTTTCCCGACCAGCGTGCGGGGGCATGGTGGCTCCCGCACTCGCCCTCATGGATCTCAACGAGTATGTCGTTGCCTTCTTCCGTTGTCACACACTTCGGCAGAACACCGTTGGCCCCGCGCTTGTATAACTTGCCGTCGACGATGGCATATCGTTTGGCTTGGCGGGCTAGGCGTTCCGCGTCCGTGTCGTCCTCCGGAAGGATGTCGTCGCGCAGGTACCCGATGAGGTCGCTCATCCAGCGAGGCTTCCTGCGGCTCGGTGGCAAGCGCTTCTTCGCTATTCTGCGTGTGCTCGTAGATCCTGCGGGTGCGCTTGTGCTTTGTTGTCGCTGTCCGGAGCTCGGTCGGAGTCGGAGGCCGAAGGGGATGTCGGGATCTCCATGAACGTCCCGGGTGGGATTGGAGCTCGAGTGGAGGCCACCCGGGATAGTTCGTCGGCAATGTGGTTGTCGCCCCTAAGTACATGAAGCACCTCGAGGCCGTCGAATTTCTTCTCCATCCATCGGACCGCTGCGAGGTACGCGGCCATTTGCGGGTCGTTGGATTGGTACTCCTTGGAGACTTGGTTGATGATGAGCTGCGAATCCCCCTTGGCCTAAGAGGCGCCGACGCCTAGGTCGGCCGTGATTCGCAGCCACGCCAAGAGTGCTTCGTATTCCGCCATGTTGTTGGTGCATCCGAAGTGCGGTTGGACTGCGTAGCGCAGCTCGTCGCCGGTTGGTGATAACAGGAGCACCCCCGCCCTGCGCCGTTGAGTGTGAGGGAGCCGTCGAAGAACATCGTACGGTGGTCGCCGGGTGTGTCGTGCTGCTGCACCGGGTGCTCAATTCGTCATGCTCGACCTCGGGGGTGGGCGTCCACTCAGCCACGAACTCGGCTAGAGCCCGGCTCTTGATGATGTGTGTCTTCGAGGAAGGTCAAGTCGAACTCCCCGGCTCCATGGCCCATTTTGCCACTCGTCCGGTTGCTTCCCTGTTGCGAGTATGGTCTCCGGCGGTGCTTGTCGTTACCACCCGGATGGGGTGTCCTTGGAAGTATTGTCACAATTTCCGGGATGCGATGAGCACCGCATAGAGCATCTTCTCGGTACTGCGGGTACAGCGTCTTTGCGTCCCGTAGGACTTCGGCGATGAAGTATACCGGGCGTTGGATGAGCCGCGTGCGGGGTTCCGGTTCCGGCGGAGCGGATCCCGGCTCGTCCTTGTTCGTCGTGGTGGACGGGGCTGGAGCCCCGGGTGGGGCGGGCACGCCTCGTCCCTTCTGCCGGATTGGCCACGGCTTCCGCTTCGGTTGTCCCGTCGACGATGGTCGGAGCCGGAGCCCTCGAGCGAAGTGGAAATGCCGTGGTGCCGACGCCGAAAGTAGTCGGGCGGATCCCGCTCCACCCATGGCGTGGAGCGTGGTCGGAGTCGGAGCCCTCGGGTGGGGCGGGATCGACGCACCCGTGACCGTCTTTCCGTTCGTGGCCTCGGCTTCACCCAAATGCAGCGACGAGGTCGGAGCCGGAGCCCCGGATGAAGCCCGAGAGCCACAACGCCCGTGGGAGCTGGCGCACCGGCAGCGCCGTGTTGTCTTCCGAGTGACCCACCCGGAGAGGCCGGGGTGGCCGTGTCGCAAGCCGTGCCATGGGCGGAAGCCGCAGCCCCCGAGTGGTCCGGGATTTGTGAGCCGACCGGAGCCGGAGCCCCGGGTCGGTCGGGGCCACTGCCTCCGCATCATCGAGGCGCCGACGCTTGCTGGTTCGCCGTGAATCGTGAGGCGCCTGTTCCGGGCGCTCGACCACCCGAGCCGCACTAACCACCTGTGGATTAGCCGCTATGTATAGAAGCGGTGACTCACCCGGCTCGGGGCGACTAGAACAGGTGCTTGAAGATAAGTAGCGCTTGAGATCCTGCAGGGCTTCGTCGGCCTCCCGCGTCAATTCGAACTTGTCCGTCTTCTTCATCAACTTGAACAAGGGAAGAGCACGCTCGCCCGGGCGCGAGATGAATCGGCCAAGGGCCGCCATGCTCCCGACCGGGCGCTGCACGTCCTTGAGTCGCCTTGGGGGCGGATTAGCTCGATGGCCGGATCTTCTCCGGGTTCGCTTCGATGCCGCGGTGTGAGACCAAGAAGCCGAGTAGCTTCCCTGCGGTACGCCGAAGACGCACTTCTCGGGTTGAGCTTCACCGGTTGCGGCGCAGGTTGAAGAAAGTCTCCTCTAAGTCGAACGGGAGGGACGGTGCCTTGCGGCTTTTAACGACTAGGTCGTCGACATACGCCTCCACATTCCTCCCGATCTGCGACTCTAGGGTGAGGCGCATGGCTCGTTGGAACGTGGGGCCTGCATTTTCGGACCAAAAGGCATGCTCACGTAGCAAAAGCTCCCTGCGGGAGTCATAAAGCGATCTTCTCCTCGTCCTCCTTAGCCATACAAATTTGGTGGTACCGGAGTACGCATCCAACATACAGAGCAGGTCGCAGCATGCGGTGGAATCTACTACGAGAATCTATTCGGGGCAACGGGAACGGGTCCTTCGGGCACGCCTTGTTCAGGTCCGTGTAGTCTACGCACATCCGTATCTTGCCGTTGTTCTTGGGCACAACCACGGGGTTGGCCAGCCATGTCGGGTGCGTGACCTCCCTGATGAACCCGGCTTCCGGGAGCCTCTTGACTTCAGCTCGATGAACTCTTCGCGCTCGGGGCTTGGCGCCTCGCCCGCTGCTTCACGGGTCTCGCGGTGGGATCAACCTTGAGTTGGTGCTCAATCACCTTCCTTGGTATGCCCGACATGTCCGAAGGATGCCGAGGCAAAACGTCGCTGTTCGCTCGGAGGAAGGTGATGAGCGCGAGTTCCTATTTCGGGTCGAGGTCACCACCGATGGTGGTGGTCTTGTCCTCCGAACTCCCGAGTGTAATCTTCTTGGTGGACACCTCCCCGGGTGCCGAAAGCTTTGTCCGCTTGGAGCCGGATGGTGCGGTAGGCTTCTCGAGGCGCTACGCGCCCTCTTCCCGTCGGTGTTCTCTTCGGCCGCCATTTCGGCTGCCAAGATGTCCTCGAGGCAAGCCATCGCCTTGACGGCGTCCGCCCTCTCCACGATAACACCCTTGGGACCCGGCATCTTTAGCGTGAGGAACGCGTGATGTGGGATGGCCATGAACTGGTTCATGCCGGGTCTCCCAATGATGGCGTTGTAGGGGAGGTCGATGTCGGCTACGTCGAAGAGGAGCTTCTCCGTGCGAAAGTTGCTCCGGTTACCGAAGGTAACCGGAGCTCGATCCTGCCCGAAGGGCGGGAGCTACCGGGAGCACGCCGGAGAAAGGGCGGGATGGCTGCGGCTCGGCGCGCGCCCCTGCAGAGAGTCGAAGACCTTTGGGGTGATGAGGTTGAGGCTCGCGCCTCCGTCGATGAGGGTGCGTCCCACTTTCTTGTTGCGAGATGGTGGGCGAGACGACCAAAGGAATCTTCCCCTTGGTGTTGTCGGGGCCCACCATGTCGCTCTTATCGAAGGTGATGCGGACATCCGCCCACTTCGACAGGGGGCCGAGGCTTTGCCCTCGGTGATCGCAAACACTTCCCGGCGGAAGCGCTTGGCCTCGTCCTTGGATGCGAAGCTAGAAGAGCCTCCAATGATAACGGCGATGGAGTCGTCCGCGCTCCGGTACGCCTCGACTTCTTCCTTCTCCCTCTCCTTCTCCTTCTCGGCCTTCTCGACCGCCCGCCGCTCGTCGCGCCGCTTAATGCTCGCTTGGATGTAGCGGCACCGCGACCGGTCGTGGTCGTTGGTGCGGTGGAAGTAACACGCGAATGTCCCCGAGGACTTAGCCGGCGACTTGCCGGTACCCGCGGGAGGTGGTCGTCGTGCTCCCCTGGGGACGGGCCCCGGCCGCGGCTACTTCCTCCGCCCTCGCTTGCGCGTGAGGTTTTTCTTCCGGTTCTTGGAGAGGGTGCCCTCGGGCCCGGGAGAGGCGGCACCCGGGTTGGTATTCGCCGGCGGGTCGTGCCACGCCCGGGCTTCCTGGCGACGGACGCACTTGTCGGCCGGCCGGAAGAGGTCGGTGACCGTCTCCGGCCGGTGCACACCCAGCTCACCCAAGATGTCCTTGTCTCGGACGCCGTGACGGAAGGCGGAGACTACCCGGGAGGGGTCGACGCGCGGAATGGTGTTGCGGACTTGGCCGAATCGCTGCATAAACGCCCGCAGCGTCTCGCCCGGCTTCGGACGATGCGGTCCAGGTCGATCCGGCTCCCCGGACGCTTCGACGTCCCCGGAAGTTGGCCATGAACTCCCGGCACAAGCCGCTCCATGAGCCGATGGACTCCGGCGCCGGGTTCATGAACCATGACCGGGCCGAGTCCTTGAGGGCCAAGTGGAAGTAGTTGGCCATGATGTCTTCCGAGCCGCCGGCGGCCTTGACGGCGGTGGAGTATATCTGCAGGAACTCGTCGGGGGAGCCGTGTCGTCATACCTCTCGGGGAGGTCCGGGCGGAACTTGCTGGGCCACGTGACCCCGCGCGAGCGCGTCGAGAGGGCTGCGCAGCCCCGAGGAAAGAGGGGTCGAGCTCCTTTCTCTTGCGCTTGGGGTGGCGCTCGGGGACGACTCCGCGTCCGTGCTCGTCGTCGTCGTGGGCGGAGGTCCGCTCGCGCTCGCGCGCTCGCGCTTGATGCCGACGCGTGCATCTTCTTCCTCACGACGGCGTCCGTTGAGGTCGTTGCGCGGGTCGCGGCGCCCCGCACTCGCGGCGAGTGGATGGAGAGCAAAGCTGCCGGCGGGCGCGTATCCCTTGCCCGGTTGGCGCGGCGGTCGTTGTTGGTCGGCGGCGCGGCGGGACGGTCCCGCTCGGCGCCCGGCTCGCGTCGTGTCTAGGAGCTTACCCACTCCGGTGAGCCACTCCTTTGCTTGCTCTCCTCCCGCCGGCCCCGCCGGTGGGTTGTTGAGCATGGTCTTTACGGCGGTCGTGGGGTCGTCCCCTTCTTCCTCCTGGAAGAGACGACGTGCGGTGGCGCGTTCGGACGCCGGCGGCGTGACGGCCCGAGCGTCGCGGTCGGCGCTCGGCTGGTTCCCCGCTTCGTGTTCCTCCGCCGAGGTGCCGGGCGGTCGCCCTGCCCGGAGCGGCCCGCGCGACGACGGTTGCGGCGACTACGCCCGTGGACGCCTCGACCGGAGACGCCGTCCGCCGTTCGCGGCGTGTCCGTGGATCTCTGCATGATTGCGTAGGAGTTCCGCGGTGCAAAGCGAAATCTACGACGACTCCCCTTACCGGCGCGCCAAATGTCGGTGTGTGAGCACACCTCCAAATGGGGGCTCTGTCAAGGCTCCCTTCGGATAGGATCGGGGAAGGTCGGATTTACTTTAGCTAGCGCGGAAGCTTGAACGGACGAAGAACACGGATGATTTATCCGAGTTCGGGCCGCAAGAGATGCGTAATACCCTACGTCCCGCTTGTGTGTATTAGTTGTTGTCCATCTCTTACAAGAGAGCTCCCCTCCTTTTATAGATCAAGGAGGAGAGCACCGTACAAGTATCCAGGGGTATCCGGACGCCCTGTGGGGCCCGGTCCCCCTTTGGGAAGTCCCGACCGGATCCCGACAAGATCCGTTGTAATCTTCTTCGCCGGATTTGGACTCCAAGCATCTTCTCTCGCATTGGTTCCGGGTGCTCCCAGCCACGTAGCAGCGTGGCTTCCGAGACGTGGCGCATGGGGAAGGCGCGCGCACGTCCTGTCGGACCGCAACCGTCGCTGCAGGTACTCGAGTACCGCATTAACTCCGGGTGGTTGGGGCGCCGGAGGAAACTACCGGGAAGCTTCCTCCCCCGACGCTCCCACTCCTCCGGCTTCGTGGGCTTCGTGGGTTCCCTCGCTCCGCAGCCGCCGCCTTCATTCGTGGGCCGAAAGCGGCCCACGCGCGGTTAGGGGACCCCCAATCCCTCTACACCGACAGGCGTGTTTTGGTTGGTTCAACGAAATTCAAGTTTAGCTTAAACTTTCATATTGATTTTTCTATCAAACCGTATTTGTTTTTTATTTCGTTTGATCCATTGTATTTTATAAAATTAATGCAACAAGATGAGATCTTACATGCATATATTGTTCAAAAAATTTACAAACAAAAAATAAATTTCAATTTCATGCATTGTTCTATCATTACAAACTAATTGTTCCGGTAGTTAATATTGATTGTTCCACTAGTGACAACTAATTTTTCTAATATTTTTATTTATATAATTTCTAAAATTTCATTTGTAATATTTTGGAGCTATTCCAATGAAGAAAATCAATTGTTTTAGCAATGGATGTAGGTTGTTCCAACAACGAAGATTGTGAAAATATTTCATTGTTCCATACGTGATTATCATATTTCATTGTTATTGAATTTCCAATTCAAAATTATTTTTTGAATTTATTTCAAGAGTGAGAATTAAATTGAGTGATGAAACAAAGCATTCGCGGCTGCTAGTGCTGGCCAAATGGGCCACCCGGCACGGCACGGCCCAAGCACGGAAAGGCCCGGCCCGTCGAATTTCGGGCCGGCCCGACATGAAATTACTATCGGGTCGTGTCGTGCCGCCTGTCGTGCCAAGGCGCTGGCCCACGGCCCGGCACGGAATGTGTCGAGCGTGCGGGCCGACTCGTTAGGCACGCCGACCCGTTAGGTCTGTTAGCCCATTCGGCCCGTTAACACTTGGTGCTGAAAAATAGAGGTGAAAAATGAAGGCTCCAGCAAGATTCGAACCATGGATCTGTTCTATCCAACCCAAAGACCTTACCACGGACCGCTCAAGCTTATATGTTTGTACCCAAACTATGTTTATATTTATCCGGATATTTTCGGACCGTGTCTTGACGAGACCTAATTCGTGCTTTGCCGGGCCGATGGTTAAACGGGCCGTGCCCGTGCTGCCCGTCGGGCTGCACCTTCGGCCCGAGCACGGCTCGTAGCCTCGGGCCGTGCTAGCCCGGCACGAAACTTAATGGGCCGTGCCGTGCTTAGGCCGGGCCAAAAAGGTCCGTGCTTCGGGCTGGCCCGGTTGGCACGGCCCGTTTGGAATTGTTCAAGTGGGCTCTAAGAAAAATAAAAAGAACAATTAACGGGCCACATGATGCTTAGAACTGATAGGCCGTGGGTCCATGTAGCGTCGGTTATATCTATAAGACTCCCTCTCCGTCTCCCCCTCCTCTGCTCCCCATTCCGTTCAACGGAACAACCAAACCAGCCACGGCTACCTTCCCCGGTCCCACCACCTCGCCGTGTCCAGCGAAGGGAATCCACACCTCGCCGTCGCACGCCCTCCTCCACTGCTTTCCCGCGACCCGGCGAAAGGGAAAGTCTTGCCCGCCGCTCCCTTGAGGTTCTTGGCCGCGCCGCTCCAAGCCTCCAAGAACCACCGCAAGAACCGCCCCGCCGAGTTCTTGGACGCGCAGCGATGCAGGGGATCCCTCTCCGGAGCGCGTTGGGGGTGGGCCCTGGACCTCGCGGCGCCGCTGCGCCGCCCGCTCCCTCCAATGCCGCGGCGGGCACCAGCACCAACCCCAGCGCCGACCAGCGTGAGCGGCCCTCGACGACCGCGCAGCGGGCGCTTGCGATCCTCCGCGGTCTGCTCGGCTGCCATGGCCATAAGGCCGCCGGAGCGGAGGTGGAAGAACCAAAGCCAAGAAGGAACCGCCCCAACGCGCGTCAACGGGCGATTAAGAAGGCGTACGGGGTCCGGCGACTCCCGGAGGCCCGCGCCGTCGCGTCCTCTTCCTCCTCGCCGCGGGGCGCGCGAACCGGCGCCGCCGCGAGTCCGTTCTCCGCGCCGCTCATGGCACCCACGCTCGGTGACTCCGCCTCCTCCTCCATGTCTGGCGTGGGCGCCAACGCCACCCCTTGGCCGCCGTCGCCTCCTCTCCCTCCTCGCCGCGAGGCCCGTGCACCGGAGGCGGCAGCGTGGGTGCGTTTTCCCAGCGTAGGTTCTAATTTTCTACTTCTGCATTCTATTGTGTTCTGATTCGAGTACACTTGATAACATCAAGGCTTCGTTTTCCACATTTTATCAGATTTGTACTGCTATAAATATGAATGCTGTTTGATGGTTAGGTTGCCTGAATAAACACAACAGATTAATTTCCTGCAACTTCTATATCTGTTGTTATTTTTTTACGGTCATTAATTTGCTAACACTATTCTCTTTCAACTACTAATTTGGACTTTAGTCTCCAGTTTCAACTTTTTGGTTTAGTAATGTACTATCAGAATGAAGGTTTTTCTGAAGGTTTACTCTCGGTTTCAACTAGCTCATTTATTTCATCCACATTGAGATTTTGTAAATACATGTCATTAAATATCAATGCTTTGGAGTTATATATAGCCATTGGGATAAGAAAAAATCCTTTGTTTGTATGACAGATGATTGAAGTTCCGGTGCTCGCCGGTGCCGCTGCAGGCGCAATCACCGAGCCGTCTGCAGTACCTGTCCCCAAGAAGAAGACGGCGCCCAACAAGTACGGCATAGCTGCTGCCAAGACTGCCGTGCCCAGAATGAAGGATGCCAAGAGTCAGGCGGTACGAATTGAGCCCTATGAGTCTGGGAAACTATTCACATTCTGAATTCTTGGAATTGCAATGCCATTAATTAAAATGCTTCTTTGCGAAGAAGATAGTGGAATAAAAATTCTGATCACTGATCAGAATCCCTATTTGACAAGCAGTGAGGCACAACTTGTGCAGAATTTTGAACATAAAAGCATGCTTGGCATTTTCCATTGGGCACAGGATGGTTACTTAGTATAGGTTTTCTTCTTGGTCGTATTCACCTCAGGTCCGTATCCTGCTATACAACGCCTATTTCCACTCCAAGGAAATTTATAGTTGTTGTTGAATTGTCAGAATGATTGATGCATTACCAGTAATTTACCTTATGTTTGGCTACTGAAATGTTCATATCGTGTTTATATTTAGTTTGCAAAGAAACCAAGTTGTGACTGACTAGTGAAATAGTTCATTACTCTCGTTGGATCGACACACCCAGTTGTGACTGACTCTAGAGGAATACCGTTGGTTACTTTGATTTCAATATTTGCTATTCCAGATATTAGTAAAGGAGATAAAAACATTCTTTTGTTTGTATGACAGATGATTAAAGTTGAAGATTGCAGATGTGACCATATGTTGCTTGTTGAGGAAGTAGATGCAGAAATTGAAGCTCATCGCAGCTACGTGAAAAAGGTTTCTGCTTGGAGGAAGGGGTTCACAATGTGCCTTGCTTGCTATCTGGAAGGTCGTGAAAAGGAACTGATAGCGAACAATGATGAGGTACATTAATAAAAGTGAATCATCCATGATCAGAAATAATCCCATAAGCATTAATTCATAATTTCTATGTTTTTTCAGATAAAAAAACATTGCAGAGGCATGCATCAAGGAGACGGGTATAAATGCTCAAAGCGGGGCTGTTTAGCTAGAGCGAAGACTAAGCATGACATCGGATTACATGAGATTAACTGTCGGGTATGCAAATAAGGTATGCAACACAATATTTTGTACTTGGCTGGAACCTTTATATACTTCAGAAATTTGATGCTAAACTTAGTCTTTCGGGAGGTAGCGAGGTGTCTTTTGGAGGGAGAGGTTGAAAATTCAAATAACTTTTTGTTTAGCAAATGAGTCAGTAGAACACATGATAATAGAAATTATGAAAAACTACATGAAACCTGTTAGATCATTTTTCTGTAATGCGATATACTGCAGTTACTATGAGTGTGCAGGAGACAAAGAGCACTTCAACTTGATTATTGTGCATATTTACATACCCTTATAACTTTTAACTAATGTTGACACATGATAAATTCAACGCTGTACACGATAATTTTCCCATACTGTTTGACTCATCAGATTATTTCAAGTAACATACTGAAGGTGCTAATTTTAATGGTATTGCATTATAATGTTCTCTGTATTCTAAGTACCTCATGTGCCTTGCTTTTGCAGGGAAGCAAGGAAAACCTCTTCAACAAATGCAATCTACTTGACACATCAGTTTAGAGGATTCAATTCATGGGTTAACTGTAAAACAAAATTCGATCACAATAAATCTTCGTCTTGAGGGTTCAGTTTGTAGTCTAATTGAGAAACATATTGTTTCAGATCATGTACAATCTCAGTAGTTTCCTCATAATTACCAGTATGCTAGATTCTAATTGTTTTACCAAAACAAGGGTCAATTCTTGTGTGAATATATGACAGGATGATACAAAGGCCTCAAAACCTTTTCATTAAGCTAGCAATTGTATAATTGTCATTATCTCCACTGTTAGTTTTCATTCTGCTGGCCATTTGAGGTCGGGCGTGGATGCTTATCTGAACAAATTACATTTCAGAAAAGCTAGCCATCTCATAAATTTCTCTGAATGATGATTTAAGTGCATTATTGTCTGTAGATACAACTCTTTGACTATATAGTTGGAAAGCAAAAAAAATACAGTTCACTGCTGATGTTTTAAGATGAACATGTATTGTGCTGCATTCGATATTCATAAAGCCAATGGCAGTTGTCCCCTAAAAGTTTTTCAGATGAGGCTTAATTTTTGCGTTAGGACAGCACAGGGATTTGTTCAGATGAGTCTTAATTTTTAGCTTAATAAACATTTAGTCAACAAACAAATATTACTTAGAGAAATGACATTCAAGTGCATTATAGTGACAAAAGGACATTCAAATAACTTATCTTCCAATGAGTAGACAATACAGTGAGTTGATTGAATTGTAACTTCAGACTGGGTCTAATTAATTTTACAAAAAATACAACGCCTAGAACACAACTACATAATACAGATAACTACTTATTCCATCTTGAGCCCATCTTCGCAAAATTAGGTGTTATCCACACCGGTACTGGCCAGGTGCACCAACACTTAGAAGGCACAATTTCTTCTGTGGTGTTATTTTCCAAGTTGAAAATACCTATATCACGGCGGTTACTCTTCCAAAATGCAATACCCCTATCGTCATCTGTCAAGTAGACATGATTTTCCTTCAATTGTGGATATTCTTCAGCCCTTATACAAAGAGACTGACCGAACCCAAGGAACAAAACTTGGTCATGCAAGCTATTGATCTGCACAATCTTTTTTGCTGCCATATCAACTTTATATAACTCGATTTTCCTAGTTTCCCTCTCGATCTTCGAAAGGTCACGCTCTGGAGCATCCTCATCCTCAAAATCCCCAATCGGGATGACGTCCTGCTCCCTCCATACTTGCAATAAATCGCCTGATGATGACTGGACAATGTACATTCGTTCATAAATACCAATCTTCTGTCTGTCCATAATGACCTTCCTTGGGAAAGCAGGTCCAGTGAGATCAAAGGCATCAATTCCACCGGTTGATGTTAAGGCATACAAAATACCATCCAAATAGATGCAGTCTTCATAGTCTGCACTAGGCGGCAACCATGTCCATTTGGAATCTCCAGCCCTTGCGAATGAAAGCTGAGAAATAGGATTGTGGATAAGGACCACAATGAAACTTCTCGTGGATGAATCAGAAAACACAAACGCTTTGTCATAGAGATTGTCACGCAGATTGTCAAGAGCAAGGATACGAGGGTCACCAATCTCACGTTCTCCATAGTACTGTGAGAGCTCATACTGTTGGATTTCACCTGCATCGTCAAATATGGGCTTCACATGCTCTATGGTGGTCACTGAAGGGAGGGCAATCTGCTCACCAGTGATTGGATTGACAATGTGCAATTCAGACCTCTCGTCGGCAGTAACCAACCAGCCATTGGAAGACCCAATAAGATACCTGTTCCGGATCGGTGGCTCTGGGAGAGTCAGCTTGTAAACCCTCTTCTCTGCAAGGCTGTACATGCAAGCAATGTTGTCACCGGTAGATTCAGATGTGTGAAGGAGGCATGGCGTCTGCTGCCGCTTGTACAATCCAGAGGCACGCAGGCTGGTGTATGCCGTGTGCCACGAGGAGCAGACACAGCCTGCACGAACCAGGTCGGGTATTTCCAACATAGCCAGGATATCAGTGAGGATATCTACTGGCAGCTCAGGAAGACAATTGTTTACCGTCGCCTCACGGTCATTCTTCAGTAACATGGGAGAAAAGGAAAATATCTTAGGCCAAGCTTGTAAGAGCAGACGGGACAGACCCATCACCACTGCTCTGCTGTAGATCTCCATGGAATGGGAGCAAAGCAAAACTGGAAATTTCTCTGTAGATTGCTCAGCTATTCGCAATCTTCAAAAGACGGTCACCAAGGGCCACAATACTTATGGATTACCAAACCAATAAACTGACATCCTGGTCTGAATTGGACTGGGGATGGAAATCCGAATCCATACCTGTGGTGGATGGACAACGGACTAATCCCAAGTCGATTCGGAGAGGGAGCACAACTTTGCGCGACAGAAAGCCGGTTGCCGCGATAACCGGAGGGCTGACCCGCGGCGGAGGGCAGTCGCATGCTGGACACGCACCGACCGGGTTGGAACTTGGATCGAAGACGAATCGCCGGATGAGGCACCCCGCTTAGGGGACCAGGGATTGCCTCGATTAAGGAGGAATCCTGCACCGTCGCATTCGTAGTCGACGGCGGCGGCGGCGGCAGAAGCGGCAGCGGCGATTGCAACACGGGAGAGCAGAGGCCGGGGCGCTGACCGGCCTCAGTGGAAGAAGCTGTTGTTGGGCTTGTTTTTTCTCTTTGCAGGGAAACTATTGTTGGGCTTTTGCAGGCTCAGAGGAGTCGGAAACGGAGAAAAGAACACGTTATTTTTTTTTTTGAGAAAAGTCCTATTTTGCTCCCTCAACTATAGGGGTATTGCTAGGTTGCTCCCTAAGTTATAAAACCGGGTATCCGGACCCCCGAAGTAATGACCCTGGTACATTTCCACTCCCTCGGCGGTTTCATACGGTGGTTTTGATGATGTGGCACAGTGGGCCCCACGTGTCAAAACCATGTCATCATTTTTTTCTTTTTCTCTCTCTCCTCTCTTCTTCCTCCTTTCTCACAACCACCGCCGTCGCCTTTCTTCTCCCCGCCCAGCCACCGCCGCCCCTGTTGGCCTCACCCCACCTCTTCTCCTCCCTACCCACCTCTCTTCTCCTCCTGCGCGGCGGCTTCGTCGTAAGCTTCACGGCAGACCTAGAAGCCGGCACCGGTTACTCGAGCTTCCGGCGGGCCACCGCATCGGTGACGAAGCGAGCAAGGCTGGACATGGCGGCGGCGCTGTACCGGTCGAGGGGCCGACCGTCGTCCACGGCCATCGCCGACCTGGGCTGCGCAGCGAGGCCCAACGCGCCGCTCATGGTCACGGACGCCGTCGAGGCCGTGCCGGCGGAGCGCCAACGGTGCAACAGATGCCGTGGACTCGGCGTTCCTCCGCCTGCTCCGCTACGCGTCCGGGCACCGCCGCCGCCGCAACGACCTCACGGACGAGGAGTCCTCCTCCTACTCCTTGTGTGAGGCCGCAGCTCACTTCGCTTCCGGCCGAGCTAGCCTCGTCCGTGACGCCGGCGCCGAGCTTCGCCTCCAACCGCGACCTCCTCCTCCTCCCGTCGCAGCACCGGTGCTAGACCCGCTCCTCCTCTCCGCGGCACGCGCGGTGTCCCGCCTCCCGGTGCTGCTCCCGCTCTCCCCGCCCACCGCCTCGCCGTTGCCGCTCCCCTCCTCCTAGTTCCGCAGCCAAGCACATGAAGGGATGGGAGCACCGCCTTCGTGTGCCTCCGCGACAGCTGCGTCGCCGGAGTGCAGCTCACCCGTTCGACATAATGTCTAAGCAAGGAAGAGGAAAAGAAAAAGAAAAAGAAAAAGAAAAAGAAAAGAAAAGAAGTGATGATGTGGGACTTGACATGTAGGACCCGTTATGCCACGTTGGAGGAAACCACCATCAAAACCGCCGAGGGAGTGGATATGTACCGTGGTCAATACTTCGGGGTCCGGATACCCGGTTTTATAGCCGAGGGAGCAACCTAGCAATACCCCCTATAGTTGAAGGAGCAAAATAAGACTTTTCTCTTATTTTTTCATATGAGTAACAAATTACTTTGAATCTTGGTTACCGTAGAAAATACTTTGATCGCGGCTAACTGTTACGGTTTTATTATCGTGGCCCGATAAAAATGTCATTGACTGCGGTCGTCGCCCACAGCTATACGCGTCCACATCTCTTCTCGCTGCCTTAACTGCACAGCACCCACCCACCCAGTACCACCGGATCGCTTCCTCACCGGCATCCCGGCTCAGCTGTCCCCGGTGCCTCGTCGGCTTCCGGCCACCGCGGATCGCTCCAGCTCCACGTCCCATCAAGCTCTCGGGTACTTTTCCGATATCGCCATTGCATGCCCTTTGCTCCTTCCGTTTCATTTTTTGGATCGATAGTGAGTAGTCTTGATTGCTGGACGAGCGTAGTGTTCACTGTTAAGGTCATTCCCGTGATCCCGTCTGATGGGTGAGAATGGAAGCTGAATCCTTTTCGTTTCAAAGTTTAATATAGTACCAAGAGTTCTACTTTAAAAATTAATGTGTAATTGATAGCACAAACTATTTTTCTTCCATATTGACAGCTCCCGGAGAATGAAAGCTATAACATTGATGTGCTCTTTGCTGAGGAAGCACTAGATCCAGAAACTGAAGCCCATCAACAATATTCTCAAAAGCTTTCAAGCTGGAAGAAAGGATTTACTATCTGCCTTATATGCTATCTGCGTGATGGTTCCTCAAAACCAATTAAACTGGAAGATAATGGTAGAACTCGCGCTGATAACGTGTTGTAAAACAACTGGATCAGTTAGTCAATCACACCACCGATACACACACACATATGAACACGGTGGATAAGGGGCAGAATCAGGAGCTCTATTATTTCTCTCTTGGTGATGGTTGTAATGTACAACAGGGAGCTTCGGTGTCCCCCCATCACTATCATTGGCATCTATTTATACAGAGAAGGGACCGGCTCCTCCGACGCCGGGAAGCTTCTTCCCGGGTGCCAACTACTCGTATTAAATTCGCCCACAACACCGTAGCAAATTAATGTGTAACCAGATCATCAATGTGTTTCCGAAACACCGTAGCACACCGGTTCATAATGGCTCATTAATTTGCTCAGTTTCATAACACTCCCCTTGGGCGAATTACCGCGCCATGTCTATGTCTCGTTAAAAACTCCTCCAAAAACCCAGTGGGTAAAAATGGCAGGAGAAAAGAGCACATAGCATGTGCAAGCTGTGTTGCACCTGTTACCTCGTTAAAAACCTTGCGTGAGAAAACCCAGTGGGAAAAACTCACCAAGGGAAAAAGAGTACAACGGTGGACCTTCGAGGATCGAGTAGTCTTCCGGACTACGCAAATGATCTGCGGGATCACTCCCGCGATCTTCGAGGATCACGGATATGGGGCAGGCTCCTTGCTGATCTTCCGGATCATGATTTCATTCTCCCCGATCCTTGCAAGTCTCTAAGTCGTCTCATGCCAATTCCCCGAACGCATCTATAGAAGCTAGATGCTGGCAGAGATTTTGTGAATAAATCCGCAAGGTTTTCACATGACTTAGTGTGCAGGATATTGATTTCACCGCTCTTTTGGAGCTCATGGGGGTAGAAGAATTTTGGAACAATGTGCGTCGTGTAATTGCTCTTCACATAGCCCATATGCATCCGTGCAACACAAGCAGCGTTATCTTCATAGATAACGGTGGGGGTACTGACGGTGTCCAAGCCACATGACTTCGCATGTGGCCAACCATCCGTCTAAGCCAAGCACATTCTCGTGTGGCTTCATAGAGTGCAATGATTTCCGAGTGGTTGGTGGACGTGGCAATCAAGGTCCGCTTCACGGACCGCCAAGCAATGGCTGCACCACCACAGAGAAACACGAAACCGAGTCCGGGATCCGGCGTTATGTGGGTCGGACATGTAGCCGGTATCCACATATCCCACCATAGTCGGATCTTGGTTCTTCGAGAACCATAACCAAGGTCCTGCGTACCTTGCAGGTACCGGAGAATGGTCTTGAAATCAACCCAATGCCTGCTGGTTGGGGCAACACCGTCCCTAGCTAACAGATTGATCTGCGAATGCGATGTTAGGTCTTGTGCAATTCGCAAGGTACATCGGTGCTCTAATGGCACTCAAGTAGGGAACTTCGAGTCCCAACATTTCCTCATTCTCCCCTTTGGGTTTGAACGGGTCCTCTTTCACGTCAAGTGAACGGACCACCATTGGGGTTCTCGAGAGGGTGACATTTGCCCATATTAAACTTTTCAAGTACCCTCTTTTTGTAAGTAGATTGGTGCACAAACACTCCCCCGGGGAGGTGCTCGAGCTGCGAGCCCAAACAGAACTTGGTTTTACCCAAATCCTTCATCTCAAACTCCGTCTTGAGGTAAGCCATAGCTTCCTCAATGTCCCCTGTGGTGCCAATGATATTCAAATCATCGACATAGACGAAGATGATGCAAAATTCACCCTTGGATTTCTTTATGAACACACATGGGCAATCATCATTGTTTGCGTAACCTCTCTTCGGAGAAAGTTACTCAAATGGTTGAACCACATCCTTCCGGATTGTTTCAACCCATACAGAGTGCACGCTGCGGCGTATACTATACATGTTGCGATTTGGATTCGGACCGGAGATCTTGAGCCCTTCGAGGGACTCGCATATAAATTTCCGAATCCGGTGACCCATAGAAGTATGCGGTCACGATATCCATCAACTGTATTTTAAGATTCAGATTAGCTGCCATAGATATCAAATATCGGAACGTGATTCCACTCATGACGGGAGAGTATGTTTCATCATAATCGATGCCGGGTCTCTGCGTTAACCCTTGTACCACCAGCCTCGCTTTATATTTTACCACCTCATTATTTTCGTTCCTCTTCCGGAGGAACACCCATTTGCATCCCACGGGGATGATCTTTGGGGGTGTTGGGACTGCAGGCCCAAACACATTTCTCTTATAAAGCGAGCGCAATTCTGCCTCGATTGCTGCCTTCCATTTATCCCAATCTGAGCGCCTTCGGCACTCGTCATGGACTTTGGTTCTGGATCCGGATCCATTGAGCAAGCAATCTTTGAGGCAAAGTTCACATTTACGATGGTGGTCTTTCTATTGAATAACTCTCCCGTGTGCACATTATTAGTGGAGATCTCGTCCATATCCTCCAGCTCGTCGTGATTTCCCGGGTTGATCGAGCTAGGGCGTTCCGATTTCCCGGTGCGTTTAAGCGCGCGTGATGCACTCGGGATTTTCATCTTCAGGATGGGGTCATTCGGGGACCATCCGAACTTCGAGGTTGGGTCACCTCTTCAGGGGCTCCGTCTTCAAGACGGTGTCCTTCAGGGAAATTCTCAACTTCAGGTTGAGCTTCTTCAATTGAATCCTGGAGTGGGACAAGTGGCTCGTGATCGTGCCTCCGCGGACGTCTCCGTAGGGTTTTGTCCCGAGCACCCGGAGGTCTC
Source organism: Chloris gayana (assembly GCA_031894775.1). Lineage (NCBI taxonomy): Eukaryota > Viridiplantae > Streptophyta > Magnoliopsida > Poales > Poaceae > Chloris > Chloris gayana. The sequence goes on from JAUNZO010003244.1 coordinate 106,906, forward strand.
TCCCTCTTCCTAGGATGGGTGGTGCCACCATAGTCGGTAGCCTTCGAGCTATCCGCACTCTCTCCGGCGCATTTATTGCATGTATATGCGACCTTGTCACTCCCTTATGATCGGTGAAGGCATCCGGCAGCTTATTTGCAAGATTTTGCAAATTTATAATCCGCTGAACTTCTAGTTCAGCCTCGCTAGTGCGTGGGTCTAAGGACTGCATCCCGGTTGCATTCCATACAATTTTCCGGCATTCTTCGAGACGCCGGTCTCCCCCTCATGCTTGGGAAACTGTCCTCATCAAATATGCAATCAGCGTACCGAGCCGTATGAAGATCCCCAGTCATAGGCTTTAGGAATTTGATTATGGACGGAGTCTCATAACCAACATATATCCCCAACTTTCGGTGGGGTCCCATGGAAGTACGTTGAGGAGGTGGTATCGGCACATATACTGCACAGCCGAATTTTCGCAGATGGGAAATACTTAGCACTTTCCCACACACTAGCTGCAAGGGGGATGTCTCATTATATGCAGTTGGCTCTGAGTTGGATCGGTGCTGCTGCATGCAGCATCGCATGGCCCCAACAACTAGTTGGTAGCCGACAATTCTACAACAAGTGGACGAGCGATCCACTTTCCTTTTAATCAAGGATTCAGCTAGGCCATTTTGAGTGTGGACATGTGGTACCGAATGCTCTACCTTAATGCCCATAGCCATGCAATAATCATCAAAGGCCTTCGACCTGAATTCACCAGCATTATCCATACGAATGGATCGTATGCGGTTATCGGGAAACTTGCCTTTAATATGATGATTTGAGCAATGAGCTTAGAGAATGCATGGTTCCTTGTGGACAGCAGGTCCACATGACTCCACCCGGTAGAAGCATCAATTAGTACCATGAAATACCCGAACGGCCCCGAGAGGGGCTGAATAGGTCCACATATGCCCCCTGTATCCTTTGCAGGAAAACAAGTGACTCATCCCTAATCTTTAGGAGGGATGGCCTAGTGATCAACTTCCCTTTTGCACAAGCCGTGCAAATGAATTCTTTAGGATTCGGGAAGTTCTTTGGCTCAATTCCGGGGTGACCTAGCCTTTCATGCCATGTCTTAAAGGCATCCGGGTCACGAAAGACTGTCTTCGTCGCAACATATTCCTCGACGGGTTTAATGTACGTACGGTACAAACCGGATGGCAATGAAGGGAGTTTTTCAACCACTTGCTTTTGATATCCATCAAATTTTGTGATGAGCAGGTATTAGATACCATGCTCGGTCTCGGTTTCCAGTGAAAACCGTTTACCCGGATATCTTTAAAGCACACAAGGGTACGCTTGGATTCTGGATAGAGGATAGCATTCCTCACAAGTATCCACATACCCATAGGAAAAACTAGTGTGGCACTTCCGGTGCCAACAATATGAGCATTGCTTCCGGTAATGGTCATAATATTCCCGGACTTCTTGGTTAAAGTGTGGAAATACCTAGTTTCCCTTAATATGGTATTGGTGGTTGCGCTGTCTACGAGAGAACACTCCTCATCCGCCATGGGACCCAGTCGAACCTGTATCAAATATCCTGGACATGATAAATAAAGATGCAGGACATATAAACGCATAAAATAATAACAACTTTGGGAAGACTGTTTGTAAATACTTCGGGCTTTACAATAGCTGCTCTTTAGGAGCATATCCATGACCCAGTGCTTCTTCGGGAGCACTATTTACAACTACGGTTCTTTAGGAACCGTGTGCTCTTCAGGAGCACGACCCATAACGATGGTTCTTCGGGAACCACGAGCTCTTCAGGAGCTTTTATTACAGTACTTCCGGTCTGCAACCGACGAGCATGCGGAACATTGCACTTGACATGGAGGGGATTACTCGAGGTCCCCGAATATGTCAAAGTCATCATCAAGAAGGTCGTCCCGCTGTCGTCCTTTCGGACGTCTTCACCACTCATATTGGCAACAATGACCATGTCATTGGCGTGAGCTTCGAGCTCGGTGGTGAAGTGGGACTCGAGCCCGCCCTCGTTCTTACTTCCGCAAGAACGACGATGGGCGTCTATCAGGTGTCCGGGGACGTGACGATTACTGAGACCGATGTCCCGAACGTCCGCATCCGTAACATGCATTCTTGCTTCCCCGGATGATTCACTCGTGACCTTCTTGTCACCTTTACCTCGGGGCTTACCCCTTCCTCTCGCCCTTAAACTTACCACCCTTCCTACCCTTCCATTTCTTACGGCCATGTTTCGGGCCATCGAATTCCGGCAACATTGGCGTGTGCTTCGAGCACACCCATCGACCCAGTGGGTCGGGCAGAGTGGTTCCGCATGAGAACCTCATTCTCGCTGTTCCGCAATCAACGATGTCCGAGCGAGCTGAGAATATCTCCAAAAGTTGCCTAGAGGGGGGGGGGTTCAATAGGCAATACAAAATAATTCCTGAAACACACAACACTAAACAAGCGATCAAACCAGAAAGCACGGAACTTCCGTCACACACGGAACTTCCGTCATCGACGGAACTTCCGTGATGGTCACGGAACTTCCGTTCGTCCTAGGGAAGATAAAGAAACAAAGAGACGAGATCAATATCTCACAAATATGGTTGAATACAATCCTTCCTTGATCGATGACAAGTGTTCCACTCGCAGGAAAAGTAGATCCACACACCACACATGTAGATCGGCCACAAGCTTTCTCAAGAGGAGCAAGAACAAGGAAACACAAACAAGACCAACACAAAGGAGACACAAGATTTGTTGACCGAAGTTCGGACCCCTCACAAAGAGGTTCCTACGTCTCCGTTGAGGAGCTCACAAAGAGCCGGATTTCTTTCAATCCTAATCCTCCCAAGTAACCACAAAGGTCAAACTTGGTTTCCTTCTTCTTCTTCTTGCTTGATTCCTTTTCTTTCGGAGGCGAATCACAACCTTCACAAACTTCCATAGACTCACCACAATCTTGGGAGCTCTAGGGTGACACCTAGCCAATCTAGGAGAACAAATCTCCAAGAGTAACAAGTGAAGTAGGGTTTGCTTGTTATGGGAAGATGTGCTCATGGTTGGGATGATGCTTCTCAAGCTTGGATTTAGTTTGGAGCTCTCACAAATGGACTTGGATCACAAGGAAGATGAGAGAGAGATGAGAGCAAGTGCTTGAGTGAGATGGGAGTGTTCAAAAAGCACCAGCACCTTTGCTCACGGGTTGGTCAAAGCTATATATAGGAAGAGGCCAAAAAGAGCCGTTGGGAAGTGTGAAAAGGGGGCCCGACGGAACTTCCGTGGCACTCACGGAACTTCCGTGAGTTTTGACCTAGGGCAAGAACAGCTTGAACGGAACATGAAAGTTCTGTCCTATACTCTCTGGAAACAACCGACGTAACTTCCGTGGAGACTTAGCTGCTCTCAACTTCCAAGGAACTTCCGTCCTTCACTCTCTGGAAACGCTCAACTTCCAAGGACGGAACTTGCAAGTTCCGTCCTGCAAGTTCCGTCCCGCACTCTCTGGAAACGCAAAGGAGTGGACGGAAGTTCCGTGAGGGTCACGGAACTTTCGTGAGATCTGGTTTTTGTAGGTTTGCTTCTTTTGAACTTTTGGTGTTTTGATTCGATCCAAGCTTGTATATGAAACAAAGAGCACATATTCCCCGCAACAAAGACTAATTCACCCCTCTTTATAGTTTTGGCATGTCTAGACTCGGAGATAAAAAACTAAGAGACACGCTCTTGAGTCCATCTTTCAACTTTTTGTATGAGGGGCTATCAATCTCATAATGTGGGTTAGTCAACTTAGGTATCCTGCACATTAGCTCAATTAACGCATTAGTCAATTTAATTCTTTGTCATTTATCACCAAAACCCACTAGGGGGCCTAGTTGCATCTTCAATCTCGTATATTTCCGACACCTGTATCGTTGTTGCAGAACAATGTTGCCCGGGTGGAAGGTGTTCGGGGTTTTCTCAATTATCTCGGCGTCCGTGATCTGTTGGCCACAGAGACGCAACATTGAGACGATTCGATGAATGACAGAGTTATACGCCGCCACGGACTTATAGTCTTGGAAGCGCAGGGTAATCCAGATCATTCCGAGCTCGTGGAAGTGCAATGGCCTCGTTGTTGGTCAAAGCACCGAGATTCCCACGTAACCCGCGGATCCTCCTCGACTCATATATTCAGTTTTCAGTCCGGGTGCATGTGATGACGCAGGAAATGCAAAGCCTTTACACTCTCGGCGTCATCAACCACAGCCTTTTCCTTGCCAGCATTGGGCTTGGCAATGGTATGACCGAGGCGCATGGATCTCGGGTTAATGACAATATCTTGAGCCCAGGTGAGGTAGATGCTACCATCCAAGGCAAGTCGGGTGAACTCCCTCTTTGCAATGTCCGACATGCTCGCAATATCATGCAATTTACTTCGGGTAAATTATGCATGTAAATATTGCAATTATGTGGGTCATGAATATTCCCGTAAAATTCCCAAGCATGTTAGTGATCATAAAATAATATTACATAAATTAATATAGACAAAAGCAGGGTTAGATGTGAAAAAACCGTAATTAAACACTTCAAGGTTTAATCTGCAAATTTCCACAGTTCGAAAAAATTAATTTCACGAATTAACCAAACTCCAGGGGTTAAAACGCAAAATAGCACAATATGGAATTTTGGCCCGGCTTACTCGTTTTCTTTTTCTTTTTTTTTCTTTTCACGCAGGCCGATTTAATCCGGCTTCAGGCCGGTTTGGCCTATGGGCCGAGGACCCAACAGGCGGTGCCCATTTGGGCCGGAAATTGGTCGGCCCGACCGCGGCTAGGGTTTTAACCCTAGCCACACACAAGCGCGAGCGGCGCAAGGGCGGCACGTCGTTCCTCCTCCGTTCCCGAAAAGGAGGTGGCGCCCGTGGTCTCGTCTCCCCGGTGGGCTTATGCCGATCGGATCCGGCGGCTCCCGGGCGGGAGGAGGCCGCGGCGGCGGATGGGGAGAGGCCCTCGACGGCGACAGGCCCTACGGTTTCACGCGGGCCCGGGCGAGGCGCAGGCCGGGGAGGCCGGGCGGCGCGTGACGCGATGGCCGAGCGGCGTGCAGCCCGGCGTTCGCGGCCGGGCGGCGTGCGGGCCGGGGAGGCCGCGTCGCGGCCGGAGGGCGGCGGCCCGGCCGTAGCAGCGGGGGTCCGGTCGGATCTGCGTCGCAGCAAGGCCCCGGTCCGGCGCCTACGATGGCGAGTGGCGGAGGCAGGCTAGGCGCGGCCCGCTTGGGACGGCGGAGGTCACGGCGCGACGGCCGCACCCGGCACGGAGGCTTGTGGTGGCAGCCGTGGGGCGGCGGCGTCCGGGACCAGGGGTCCACGGCGGCGCACCGTGCCTTGGCAAGGGCTACAGCCCGCGCCGGCGCGCGTGGCAGCGGTGATAGCGGCCGGAGGCTGGAGCCTATGACGATACTCGCGGACGGTGGCCGGGACCGGGTGCCATAGCCCGCGGCAGCTCCAAGGAGGGAGCTCGACCTTGATGGAGATGCGGCGGCGCTTTAGGGCCACGCGTCCATCGGATGGGCCCCTACCGTATCCGCTCCGGACCGAAGCCCGCTGACTCGCCATGTTGCTCGCGCGGGGCCGTGAGGCGGTCTCTCCACGACGATGATGGGCGGCGGAATAGCGGGGCCAATACGACAGCACGCGCGTGGGGCTTCTTCCCCACGGCGGTGCTGGAACTTCCGTGACAACCCACTACATCCACGGCGACGACGCGCATGGTGCAAGGTGGCTGCCGGCGGAGACGACACATGAAGTGCGTCAACCCGCAACACTTCGGAGTTGCGGGTGCTGCGAGCTTGAAGGCATTGCAGCGGCCTACTTCGGAGGTCCTAACCATGGCGCTTCAGGGCCATGTCCAACCGGTGCTCGGTCTTCAGGACCGGCACGCAGGTGAGCATCAGCTTGTGATGCTAGGTGCTAGCTGCTGGTAGCACTTAGATAGGTGTAGATGGATAAAACAGAGTAGGTTAGCGCTAACTTCAGGTAGTACTGATTTCCATAGCACTAGATCATGGAGTTCAATTCTGTTCTCACTGCTGGCAACACCAGCAAGCATTTGTTCATGTGTTCTTATTTCATACTTACCAGTTGATAGCTGAGCATCAGTAGGTAGTGATAACCAAAACTGATCCTTACCTTATAGCTCGGTAGAACTCGTGCTGATAACGTGTTGTAAAACAACCGGATCAGTTAGTCAATCACACCACTGATACACACACATATGAACACGGTGGATAAGGGGGCAGAATCAGGATCTCTATTATTTCTCTCTTGGTGATGGTTGTAATGTACAACAGGGAGCTTCGGTGTCCCCCCATCACTATCACTTGACATCTATTTATACAGAGAAGAGACCGGCTCCTCCGACGTGCCAACTGCCCGTATTAAATTCGCCCACAACACTGTAGCAAATTAATGTGTAACCAGATCATCAATGTGTTTCCAGAAACACTGTAGCACACCGGTTCATAATGGCTCATTAATTTGCTCAGTTTCATAACAGGTGCAAGTATTTTTATTTTAACTATTCAGCCAATTTCTTCTATATTATAAGTATATGGTTGAGCATTTTTACTCTCTGTTTTTTGCTTACAAGAGAACCTGAAATTCTTATGTAATGGATATTTAGAGACGAGGAACAAAATATAGTATCAAAGTGCATCATGTTTTCCAACTCTGAACTTTTGCATCTTGTTTGCTTCATCAAATTTCTTGAGTTAGAAAATCTATATGCTTATTTGTATTGTTCTGTTGCATTATTACATTTCGTGTCTTCTAAGTATGTCTTTCTTCTTATGCAGAGGAGCAATATACAACATAAACTGCAAATCAAGGAAGACTTAGCCTAGGGTTAGTGAAAATTGCAGTTTGCACCGTGCAAAACGTTGCTAACTGGGTTCAGAACTTGTATGCTTCCATGCCTTATTTTCCAGTTTCTTGTGATGTCAACAGTTGGTGTGCTTGCACCTAGAATTTTGTTCATACGCTGTTCTGAAAACGGGTACACATGATTTTTGTTACAAATTTCCTGTTGGGGTTTGGGAAACTGAATGTAGCAAGTGTAAGATCATGTCGAATTTGTGATATGCAGTTATGCACTAATACATGTTGAAAAGTGCCTCAAAAGTTATGGTATTAATGCAAAAATCCCAATCAGGCTCTTGCTCTACAGTGCAGAATTTTTTTACTAATATACTTCCCCTGGTTTTGTGATACTAGAACCCTTAGTTATAACTCACAGCAGTTAGTACTATTTTATCATGATACGTTTACAAAACCTAGCAGTCTTATATACTATGATGTTATCTAACTATGAAGTTTGACAGAAGACATCCAATAATACCTTTCATCGCATCACAACATGTTACACATATTCTTTCTAATTTTTCGAATCAGGCGCAGCTATTTAGTTACCAATAACATACCATCACAAGCACAACATGTGCCATACTGACAGTTCTAATGGAATTCAAATTTCAGAACAATATAACATTGCAGAAAAAAATCAGCGTAATGGGCTTGAGTTGTAATGGTACAACATTTCTTAGATTGGGCTTTCTTTCCATCTCGTTTCATTCTTTACATGGTGCATAAACAATATTTGAACAAGGAAAAAACGGCACCTATAAGTGAACATCTGGGTCTTAGTAATAGAACTATCTATTTCTTTGAAGCCGGGCTTAACTTTACAAGACTGGGTGCTATCCATATGGGAGGAGGCCAGGTGCAAAAACACTGCAAAGGCACAAGTTCTTCTGTGATGTTGTTTTCCAAGTTGAAAATACCTATATCACGGCAATTATTCTTCCAAAACGCTATTCCTCTTTGATCATCAGTCAAGTAGGCATGATTTACCTTCAATTGTGGAAACTGTTCAGCACTAAAACAATGTGACTGACCGTACCCAAGGAATAAAACATGGTCATGCAAGCTCTTAATCTGCACAAGCTTCTTTGCTGCCATATCAACTTTGTACAAGAACATTTTCCTAGTTTCCCTTTTGATCGCAGAAAGGTCACGCTCTGAACCATCGTCCTCCCCAATCGGGATGACATTCTGATCCCTCCAAACTTGCAACAAATCACCAGATGGTGACTGAACAATGTACATGCGTTCATGAATATAGTCCTTCGTGTCATCCATAATCACCTTCCTTGAGACAGCAGGGCCAGTAAGATCAAAGACATCAATTCTACCGGTAGATGTTACTGCATATAAATTACCATCCAAGTAGGCACAATCTTCATACTCCGCACTTGGCGGCAGCCAAGTCCATTTGGAATCTCCAACCCTTGCAAATGAAAGCTGATAAAAAGGATTGTGGATAAGGACCACAATGTAGCTTCCGGTGGAGGAATCAGAAAATACAAACGCCTTGACATAGAGGCTGTCACGTAGTTTGTCAAGAGCAAAGACATATGGATCGCCAATCACCTCTTCTCCACAGTACTGTAGGAGTTCATACTCCTTAACTGCACCTGAATCGTCAAATATGGGCTTCACTTGCTCGATGGTGGTCACTGATGGGAGGGCAATCTGCTCACTAGTGATTGGATTGATAATGTGCAATTCAGCCCTCTCATCGGCAGTAACCAACCAGCCATTGGATGACCCAACAAGATACCTGCTACGAATCAGTGGCTCCGGGAGTGTTAGCTTGTAGGCTCTCTTCTCTGCAAGGCTGTACAGGAAAGCAGCATCATCACCTGCAGATTCAGACGTGTAAAAGAGACATGGCGTCTGCTGCCGCTTATACAGTCCAGAGCTGAGAAGGTTGGTGTATGCGGCGTGCCATGAGGAGCAGACACAGCTCGCGCGAACCAGGTCAGGGATTTCCAACAGTGCAAATATCTCACCGAGTATTTCTACTGGCAGCTCCAAGGAACCGTTGTTCACCGTGGCCTCTTCCGTGGGCAATGGACTGACGAGCTCATGATCATTCTTCAGTAACATGGGGGAAAGGAAACAATCTTTGGCCAAGCTCGCAGGATCACACGACACAGGAAGCGCAGGCTCATCTCCCCTGCTCTACTGTACATCTCCATGGGATGGGAGCAAACCAAAACTGGCTCTCTCTCTGTAGATTGCTGCTGTGGTTGTTGGCAATGTTCAGAAGGCGCACACCAAGGGCTTCAGTACTTATAGATCGCCTAACCAAGCAGCTGCCGCCTGGATCTGAATCGGACTGGGCACGGAAATCCGAATCGGGAAGGATGGAGAAGGGACTAGCTAGCCACAAACCGATTCGGAGCTGTAGCGATGGGGCATGGACTTTGCGCGACAGAAATTCCGCTGCCTCGCGGACGCCGTGGCGGCGTAGCCGAAGCGCTGGCCGGCGGCGGTGGGCAGTCACATGCGGGCACACACCGACGGGGTTGGACCGAAGGAGAACTCCTGGACGGCGGCGCCTCGCTCAGTTGACCAGGCCTTCGGGCCTTGCCACGATGAAGAGGAAAGCCTGCACCGTCTCCGTTGGCGGCGACGGCGGTGGCACCGGCGACCAGAAATGGGAGCCGACAGCCGGTGGTTCAGCAATTTTTCTGTGGAAGAAACGCGTTTAGTTGTTGGGCGCGGAACCCAGTCGCAGGCCCAGAACAAAAACCGAGGAAACGTTAAAATGAACATCATTTTTTCTATTTTGCAAAATGGGCAATCCAACGCGATGCCACGTTAGTGTAGATGCTTGAGGATTTTTTTAATTAATAATCATTTTTTAATTTATTAATATTAACAACCAACTAATTCAAAAATTTATAAAACTAGACGCTATGTGGCCCTTGAAATTAGACCCTGTTCGTTTCCTACCCTCTAAAATTTAGTACTGTCACATCAAAGAGAATCTTACTATTTATGAATATTTCGATCAATTTAATGACAAAACCCTATTGACAGATTGGTGCTAATTTTCGAGATGAATCTAACGAGCTTAATTAATTTAGGTTTTGCTAAAGTGATGCTACAGTAAGCGTCTTCTAATCATGACTTAATTAATCTCATTAGATTTGTCTCAGTAAATTAGTCTAGGAGCCAATAATTTATTTTATAATTAAACTTTATTAATACTCTTAAATAGTAATATTTTTTTTAATGCGATAGTTATAAAATTTAGACCCCAGAAAATGAACATACCCTGAAGGGATATAAGTATATGTGCCCCAACCACCGCATGACAGGAGGGTGGTGGGCGACAAGATGATGAAAGGCGTTTTTTTATTTTCGAATTTTTCAGCTTAACAGTTAGACCTTCTAAAGTCTCAGTTAATATACTTTTATACATTGAAAGTTTGTTGCATCCATTTTAACTAACTACAAAATGACTTTATAATTTTAAAACAAAAATATATAAAGTAGCCTAATTGTTAAGCACTAAAGTTGTTAGGCTTAACAACTAGCCTACTTTATATATTTTTGTTTTAAACTTATAGACTCATTTTGGCCTAGTCTAAGTTAAAATGGTTGCAACAACATATAATTCATCACCAAAAAAATCGGCATAAGTTTTCCATGTGTAGAACTATATTTAATTGAGACTATAGAAGTACTAACTGTTATGCTGAAAAATGAAGAAAACACCCTAACCATTCAGTTGCCCACCACATGGGCGATACCATCATGTCGCCGGACCAACGGGCGACTGGGCCCACTTAGTTGGGTTGTCGCACGATGATTGGGCGATAGGTACTTATCGTCCATTGAAAGAGCGACTGAGCCACTAATTTTGTAAATTTTCGAACTGGTTAGTTATTAATATTAATAAATAAAAAACATAGATTATTAATTAAAAAATTCACTGTTTGAGGGCGTTATACATAACTAACAAGCCACGGTACAACACGGCCCGGTCACGAGATGACCCAATTCCTTGACGGGTTGACACGACACGGTTAGTAACGGGTCGTGCTGTGCTGGCACATCATGCCTGAGTCGGAGCCCAAGCACGGCACGGGCCTGTTTAAACAGGTCGTGTCATGCCTTCGGTCCGACATGCTTCTCAGGTCGTGCTACATTGAGCCCTCATGCTAGATTGAGCCCGACTAATCTGCTGGAAATAAATAGCTCATTTGTTCAAGGAAAAAAGATGAATAAACTTCTCTTCAGAATACTGAAGAGGATTTCACGATCAATCAATCGCATGTCACAAAATCACAATTTATATGAAGTCACATAGACATGAATACATTATACATGAACATGATCAGGTTGGAGTCTTGCACAATGACATGACAGAAGTTCACAAGTCTTAACATATCAAGAGACACAAGTTCATGACTTCATGTAATCGGAGAGATCACCGGGCTTTAAAAAGAGTAATAGTTTTAGAACACTAGTTGCCTCATTAAAAACCTTTAGGTTCAATCTCATTTCAACTACATGAGGATAAAATCCTAAAGGAAAAAAAGTACAACCTGGAGTATTTTAGTGATCTTAAGCAAAAGAACTCCATGTTCCATGGTTCAAGCAATGAACTTCTAACCACTATTAACACCACCACCAATAGATCCAGCGCCACGATCTCCAGCACCAGCTGCTTCATCTCACCACCTTCAGCTCTCCAGCTCCTTCAGGTCCAAGTCCATCTACGAACAGGTTGGCCATCTTCTCCTCTAACTCGGCAAAGACGCCAACACTCGGCAAACGTGGGGATTTACAAAAGGTATAGCCAGGGCTGGGTCTCTCTCATCACTTGCTTTGGTTTGGCCTGGCCCGTGCGCACTGCGTGATCCGTGGCTTTCCGGAGCGAGGTGTGTGGTACACAGATACATGTGCGTGACGCGTCCATAGTGATTCTGCGAGGTTGAATGACAGGGAGGGAGGAGGAAGATGACAAGATCATCGTGTGTGTGTGTGTGCACGTGGGAGAGCGCGCCACTCATCATTGATCACCTTAACTTGCTGCAAATACTCTCAGGTGACTACATACTGAATCAAAAGACAAATAAAAAGACATTCTGCATGGTTTCATGGTACTAATGATTCATCTTCTCGGAAGTTAATTAGCTGTAACCGGGCATCAACAAGCAGTGGGGCCAGCCGATCGAAACTAGCCAAACGCGAGAACCAGCCTGCATGTGCGAACCTGGCGACGGATCGCGATGGCGGGAATGATGGCGTTTCCATGTTCAGATGATGTAGACGCAATGATTCCCATCTCAGTTGCCTAGCACCACCTATGCAAGCCAAGCTAGCGTGGCAACGGGGGAGCAAGCAGGAACGGGTGCAAGGGGAGATTGATGCAACGGGATGTAAACAGGTTGGATTTCATGGCAGCAGTGGGGAGATTGATGCAAGGGGATGTAAACAGGTTGCATTTGTTAAACTCGGCCTACATCACGTTAATTCCCAAGAAAGCTGATGCATTGGAGGTCAAAGACTTCAGGCCGATTAGTTTGATTCACAGTTTCGCGAAGATTATAACTAAACTGTTGGCTAACCGGCTCTCTTCTCGGCTGACTGATATGGTGGCTACTAATCAGAGCGCATTCGTGAAGGATCGTTGCATACATGATAATTTCATCATGGTACAGCAGACAGCCAAAGCCTTGCATCTTCAAAAGGAGCCAAGGGTGCTGCTCAAACTAGATATCAATAAGGCCTTCGATTCGGTATCCTGGCCTTTCCTTTTGGAGGTTCTCGGACAGCTGGGTTTTGGTCCCTTTTGGTGTGGATTCTCTCAAAATTACTGCAGTCATCATCTACTCGAGTGCTAGTTAATGGTGAACCGGGGGAAATCATATACCATCAGCGTGGGTTACGGCAGGGAGATCCATTCTCGCCTATGCTTTTCATTTTAGTGATGGATGTTCTCAATTCTCTGATCATGAAAGCTTGTGAACAGAACTTATTGCAGCCACGCTTGAGGAGGGGACCGAATCAAAGAACTTCATTGTATGCGGATGACGTCGTGTTGTTTCTAAAGCCCTGTGAAGGGGATTTTCTGATGATCAAAGAAATATTGAGAATTTTTGGAGTTGCCTCTGGACTTGTAACTAATGTGAGGAAATGTTCGGTCACCCCCATCCAGTGCTCTGAACAGGACCTCGCTCTAGTACAGGAGCTTATGCCATGCACAGTGGAGGCATTCCCTTGCAAATATCTAGGATTGCCTCTGTCGATTCGCAAGCTTCGAAAAGAGGACTTCCTATTCTTGATTGATAAAATTGCAGATTACTTGCCGGGGTGGAAGGCCGCTTTGATCCACCCAGCGGGTCGGGTTGCTCTTGTCAAGAGTGTGCTGGCCGCTGTGCCTATCCATCTGTTAATTGCGGTGAATTGTCCTAAGTGGGTAATCAAGGCAATTGAGAAGATCTTCCGGGGTTTCATGTGGAAGGGGCGCAAGGATGCCAAAGGCGGTCATTGCCTTGTTTCCTGGAGCAAAGTGTGTCGAGATCCAGGTTTAGGTGGCCTTGGTATCAAAAACATGGAGGTGTTAGGCTGGGCACTTCGTATGCGCTGGTTATGGAAGCTGAAAACGGAACCGGATCGTTCGGCAGGAATGAAGATTCAGGTGAATGCCAATGTTAGAGCTATCACTATGTAAGAAAACAACTTTAGAGACTCTTCCCAGCTCACATTGGAGACTCTAAATTTTCGAGTCTCCAAATTCACGTCTCTAATGATACGTCATTGGAGACTCTAATTTTCAGAGTCTGCAATGACCTCATCATTGGAGACTCTGGTTAGCAAAATGAGTCTCCAATGATGGGGTCATTGCAGACTCTGGTTAGCAAAACGAGTCTCCAATGACTGGTCATTGCAGACTCGTTTTAGTAAAAAGAGTCTCCAATGACTGGTCATTGCAGACTCGTTTTGCTAGCCAGAGTCTCCAATGATATATGAAAAAAGAAAAAAAAGAAAATTGCAGCATAAACCTTTTTTTCTATTTTATCCATATGGCTAGAGGACCAATACACATCCACTCACAAGTATGATTACATAAATATGGTTACATTCTGCCGAAAATATGGTTACAAGCATAACATGGTTACATTCTGTCCAACATATGTACTACTTGACAAGTTTAGGAACACTTCAAGAATAAGCATGTGAATCAATAAATTAAACATCAGAACAATGGTGCTCTTCCTAGTAATTCCTATTGGACCACGCCACGAAATAAACTTTCAATTCAAGTCAGTTTACAAACTATCATCGTGTACTGAACTAATCAATAGTTTTCCACCACCATAGTAACTCTTCTCTGACTCTGTGATAGAACAAGAGAAAATAAGAATAAGTTATCTATTTAGAACTTATAAGTATACTAAAGATCCTACACACTACAGCTCAACATGAGAATCAACATTATTCATCTCATGGGAAATTATTCTAGGACCAAAATGCTGTCAAAAAATATACAGCATGCCCAATAAGTAGCCTTAGCTTGTTTCTCATTAGTTCTAACACATATAGGCATTTCCGAGCAATTAGACCAACTATTAATAATGGGAAGGATATTAGAGAGCAGTGTACATCGTCAGCAGCAATCAAGCGGTTCTTAGCACTAAACAACTTTGTCCATTATGTTTTCTCTTTTTCGTATAATTATTAAGTCTATAAATATAATGATCTCATTTACCAACTGCATAGTTTTTTTTGGGCACAACTAGCTCTTGATTCAAAAGTATCATTTTTTTTATTCAAGCTAAGAGCACATGAGTACCTAATATTAACAGAATAGTAGAACAGTACTCTCTTTCTGTAGATGATTGTGAGCATACCACCCTTCTGCATATAACGAGAAGATGAACCCTGATGCTCTTCCTTCCTCCTGCATACAAAGGAACTGTGGATCAGCACTTTGAATTTGAACAAAGTACTGTAATATGAGTACAATAATATGTGCTGATATGAAATGCATATAGAATTCTTCAAAGAACAAGAGAGTTTCTACATACCGATAAGTTTCTGTTAACCCTTCCCAACAATTGTAAACAAAATTGCTGATTCAAATAATGCACAAGCACAAAAATGCAAAGGTAAAATAAATAAATATGCCTGTATTGGTGTTAAAGAAGTATACAAAACGAAATCTCATTTATGAAAATGTGCTCAGCAGCACGGCCTCGTGAAATATACAAACAAAGATATCTGAACTTTATATCAAGTAAAGTGATATGACTTATACTTTCACCAGCCAGAATCTTATCCATTCTTAATAACTTTATATCGAGAAAATGAGTTGTCAAATTGAATTATATGCACTCATTCTATATAATAAGGGAGATAAGAAAATGAGTTGTCAAAGGGAAATTATTGAAAAACGTATACCTTGGCCCTTGGTGCTAATTATGGTTAAAAGAAACATGTATTAGAGAGAGATTAGCTGGGTAACAGCAAACAATCTAAGAAATTCGCCACCAAAACAAATATACCTGCACATTCTATTTGGTTATAGATGTCTTCTTTTGCCTTAGTAGCCAGATAATAGGTTTTAGGCAGATACAAAAACACCTCATGATTTCATAAGACGTTTCCAGCACCACTTGCCTGCTAACGTTTGCACCCAGATGAATCCTGATTCCATCTGCAATACCAGACCGAACATCAGTCATTATCACATCCATTTCTCAAATTTTTTTCTAAGACAATGTATCCGTTTCTGAATAGGGCAAAAGAGAATCAAAATTTGTTGATATCTGAAATGTAAGCAGTGCAAAAAACTCTTATGTCCATATGTGGCCAAGAGACAACCGATGTGTCATTTCATTTTAGTGTATTTCTATATCTATAATCATGTATGGAAGCGTGTTCATCTGTAAAATTCCTGCCTTTCCGAACAACAGTAAATGTACATGGTTCGAAAGAAATAACAGCAGTAAAAAAATATCATGGTATATCACTGACTCCATGATTCTGAACAAACAACAGCAGTAAAAAATATTTATCATGGTATACCACTGAGTTGATTCAACATTAACATTATTTCTGGAGTTGTATCAAACAGAGGTGCTTACATTAAGAAAATGGAATTTAACTATCAATCTATTATTATATTCATCCATGTAATAAACTAGATGACCTCAACTAAAGGCTATAGTATTTTTAGATTTCCAGAGAACTTAAGGAAAAGCATATCAACACAACAGAGGATAGGACTTTGCTTGCCTACCTTGACCTTTTGGAATAGTTCATAGTCATTCATCTCCAACATCAGTAGTCCGTGATTATCGTGCTTGAATTAGGGTCCCAAGTCTGGAATAGAAAATTTGAAGCCAAATTAAAATCTTGGAGGAACAAAAAGAAAATACATTACTAGTGTCAAATGAACAAGATCCTATTCCTATAGTCTCATAACACAAAAGGTAGAGAGATCTCGTCTAGAGAAGCTGCTACATTTTACAAAAAAAAATCATGCCAGGAAAATAAAGAAAAATAACAATAACTTGATACACTATCGTGAGCACCTGAACTACCTAGCAAAAAAAACATAGAAAATCGTTCAATAGAACATGTTGAACCACAACTGTGTGTGAAGTCACAGTCCAGGGAGTAGGCCTATTGGACATGAGTCGCAAGGCTAATAGATCATTCACAAATTCTCCAGAATTATATGTTATTTTTTCCATCCAAACTCATTTACAATCAACCAAACTGAACAAAATTCAATTAGCACATCACAGGAACCCAAAATTATCCACAACACACACGTACTATTGAACCCAAAAAAGGAAGAAAATAATGAATCTGGGCAAAAAAATCAATTAGCACAAAATTCTTTTTGTGTGCAAATTTAGACAAATGTCACTCGATTTCATATTTAAACATATTCTATCAATTGTACCAGTTCTTCACATGAACAAATTTGATCAAATTTCACTCAACCTGAACCTGATATTTAAACATTTCAGTCACCGAATAGAAAGAGAACAACAAGCAAAGTACACCTCCTTGTGAATCAAAGTTCATCCGCACAAAAAAGAAACAGACATTTACATACATTAAGTTGACAACTCATGTACATTTTCCTTTAATTCTGGATTTTTAATTTATATTTACTGCACATCATCATACATTTGTACCAGTGTCATAGTTTCAATTACTGAAGAAAAAGAATAAGAAACACAGGCAGTCAGTGCATCGATTCGAAGGAAAAGGAAGAAAAAAAACAGATCGAGGTACCCAGCTCACCAACAGAGGTGCGGAGGTGCGGCCTCACCTGGCTGCCCTAGTCCGCAGATCCAGCTCGAGCTGAATCCGGGAGACCGGCATGCATCCTGGCCAGGGTCTCGCCGAACCTGCTCAGGTCGAGGGCGACGTACTAGCCCTTGAGGGTCCTTGGGGATGGGCGAGATCCCTAGCGGCGCGATCTGCGTGAAGCATGAGTGGCTGGGCTGGAGGAAGAGGAACTTGTTGAGGTCCGCACCGTGAACGTCGCACGCGCTCACGCTCGCGTACGCGGCCAACAGCGGCAGCCCGTTGGCCGTCTCCAGCGGCAGCTCGGGCTGCCGTAGCACGCGTCGCGGACATCTTCCACACCGGATCTTGCCGCCAATCACCGGATCTGGCCACATCGAGCCCACAGCTTGCACGCGCGTCGAGGCTGCCGCTGCCGCTGCCACCACCGGACACATCGATTCGGGATCGCACCGGGGTCCGATCTGGGTGGAAAGAGAGAAAGGGGAGAAAGGATGGGGGAGGGACGAGAGAGGCGGCTGCAACCTGCAGAATGGAGAGAGAGAGATGTGATGCTTGCTGAGAGAGAGACAAGGGGACGCGGTGGCTGGGGACGAGGAGGAGGAGGAGCCAGCTCGGGGCGAGGTGGAAGGGAACGGAGGTGAGCGGGTGCGAGTGCGAGTGCATCGGGAGGAAGGGGGTTCGGACCTGTGCCAGCAACAAATGGAGAAAAAATTCGGGTGGAAAAAACTCGGGACCGGGTCTTCACTCTTCACATGCAAGACTCGGGTTAGAGAAGGAGAGTCTTCAATACCTATTAGCACATTAGAGACTCGTTTACACCAGAAGAGTCTCTAATGTTACACGCTTTTTACTGCAGACTCGTTTTGTCAAAAAGAGTCTCTAATATGTGTCCTCTCAGAACAGTGGCTACAGGACTAAAGACATTGGAGACTCTTCTGATAAATTAGAGTCTCCAATGTTTAATTACAGACTCTTTTCAAACTAGAGTCTCCAATAAAAATGTCTTCTTTAATTGTTTCTTACATAGTGTATGTTTGTTGTGTCGGTGAAGTCGGTTGTGGGAAATGGAGCCCGGACTAATTTTTGGAGTGATAAATGGCTTCATGGTCAGTCAATCTGTGATGTAGCCCCAGCTCTAGCTGCGCTTGTGCCGCAAAGATTTGTCAACCGAAGGTCTGTCCGGGATGCCCTCACTGATCAGCAATGGATTTCGGACATTAGTGGTGATTTCACTGATCAGGCATTCATGGAATTTTTTCTGCTTTGGGATTTGCTAGAGGAGTTTCACCTGGATCCGGAAGTGGAAGACCATCATGTTTGGACACCATCTGCCAATGGTTCTTACTCTTCGAAGTCGGCCTATGATCGTTTCTTTCTTGGGTCCACTCGCTTTGAACCTGCAGATAGGATTTGGAAGTCCTGGGCGCCTCCGCGTTGTAAGTTCTTCATTTGGTTGGCTTCACTGAATAGATGTTGGACTGCGGATAGACTGGCTCGACGAGGCATGGAGCACCGGGAGTTGTGCTTGTTGTGTGACCAGGAACAGGAAACAGTCCAGAACATTCTGTGTTCATGTGTGTTTGCCAGGGAGGTTTGGTTCCGTGCTCTGTCGCTTTGTGGGCTGCAGCGTCTGAGTCCAACACCTTCTGACTCGGTGTTCCAGGAATGGTGGAGAAGATCACTGGAGCTAACACCAAAGGAACTCCGCAAGGCTTTGAACTCGCTGATCATTCTGGTCGCTTGGTGGCTTTGGAAGCATCGTAATAGGTGTGTGTTTGAGCAGGCTTCACCCAATGTGCAGCTCATAATGAGAGACATTGTGGATGAAGTTGAGCTGTGGAAAAGGGCTGGTGCCTCCCAGCTATGTAAGCTACTGCCACAGTAGGGTGCAGTCGGGTCGTGTTGTGTTTTTAGTCATGTAATATCGGCTACAGACGGATTGTATGGTCCTCTTGGACCTTGTTCTCTTCTTCTTAATATAATGATGCGCAGTTCTCCTGCGCATTCGAGAAAAAATAAAAAAGATGAAGAAAGATATATAGAATGGAGTGGAATGACCTCGAAACAGGAGTGGAATGACATTTTACTTCTCAGGCCCTTATTCCACTGAGATAGAATGGAGTCCAATCGAGGTCTCAATGCAAAGCATATTCATTAGCTGAAGTATCCGGAATCTGCTAGGGAAGTCATCGCTATGGATTGTGGGTGAGATTGAGATAATGCAATTTTTCCAAAATGTAATTTCCAGCATTCAATTATTTGTGGTGGAAAGTAACTTGATACTATAATATATATGGGCACAACTGAAATAGGATTGGAACTACTCCACCATTAAGACAGTATTTGATAACCACATTATATTTTTAGATACATACATTCCGGTATTCTAGAACTATTTGAATATATAATATACAGGAGCTTAAATGGAAGAAATTGTTTTGAACATAATCTATGTAGGTTTTCTTCACCAAAAATAAAAAACAAGACGTATATGCAGGTGGTACTGTACATTGACCTCTCCACCTTCCAAATGGGATTTTAGCCACACAGAACAAAGAATATAACACCCTATTTTATTCAAGCAAATTGGATTTTCTTTTAAAATATAGCAATGTAACTAATGGCACTGACTATATACTGACCGAAAATTCTATAGATGTTACTGGTCTTGGAGAAGGAGGACACTACAAGAAACACCGATGACCTGGTGACAACTTGCATCAGAGAATAAAGGCTGTCCCTCTGGAACTGATCAGGCATCTTGCTTGCAGCTATGGTATCTCAAACATACTAGTATTAATTCTGAGTTTTTCTTTTAGACATGGCAACTTGCAAATCTACTAGTACCCACTTACCAATCCATTGAAATAGCACAAACTACACATTACAGTTACGAATTTCAGAAACCAATGGGCATAGAAAAGCATCCTCAATCAGAATTGGATAAGCGAATTAATCTCGGGGCTCATCAGAAGAATCACGGGCAGAATAGAATAAATAAAAAACATCTCTTTTCTACGGTAACCAAGATTCAAAGTAATTTGTTACTCATATGAAAAAAATAACGTGTTCTTTTCTCCGTTTCCGTCTCTTCTGCTCTGAGTCCGTAAAAGCCCAACAACAGTTTCCCTGCAAAGAAAACAAAAAGCCCAACGACAGCTTCTTCCACTGAGGCCGGTCAGCGCCCCTGCCTCTGCTCTGCCGAGTTGCAATCGCCGCTGCCGCTTCTGCCGCCGCCGCCGTCGACTACGGATGCGACGGTGCAGGATTCCTCCTTCATCGAGGCAATCCCTGGTCCCCTAAGCGAGGTGCCTCGTCCGGCGATTCGTCTTCGATCCAAGTTCCAACCCGGTCGGTGCGTGTCCAGCATGCGACTGCCCTTCGCCGCCGGTCAGCCCTCCGGTTATCGCGGCAACCGGCTTTCTGTCGCGCAAAGTTTGTGCTCCCTCTCCGAATCGACTTGGGATTGGTCCGTTGTCCATCCACCACAGGTATCGATTCGGATTTCCATCCCCAGGTCCAATTCGGACCAGGATGTCAGTTTATTGTTGGTTCGGTAATCTATAAGTATTGTGGCCCTTGGTGACCGTCTTTTGAAGATTGCGAATAGCTTGAGCAATCTACAGAGAAATTTCCAGTTTTGGTTTGCTCCCATCCCATGGAGATCTACAGCAGAGCGGTGGTGATGGGTCTGTCCCCGTCTGCTCTTACAAGCTTGGCCTAAGATATTTTCCTTTTCTCCCATGTTACTGAAGAATGACCGTGAGGCGACGGTAAACAATTGTCTTCCTGAGCTGCCAGTAGATATCCTCACTGATATCCTGGCTATGTTGGAAATACCCGACCTGGTTCGTGCAGGCTGTGTCTGCTCCTCGTGGCACACGGCATACACCAGCCTGCGTGCCTCTGGATTGTACAAGCGGCAGCAGACGCCATGCCTCCTTTACACATCTGAATCTACCGGTGACAACATTGCTTGCATGTACAGCCTTGCAGAGAAGAGGGTCTACAAGCTAACACTCCCAGAGCCATTGATTCGTAACAGGTATCTTATTGGGTCCTCAATGGCTGGCTGGTTACTGCCGATGAGAAGGCCGAATTGCACATTGTCAATCCAATCACCAGTGAGCAGATTACCCTCCCATCAGTGACCACTATCGAGCAAGTGAAGCCCATATATGACAATTCAGGTGCAGTTTTGGAGTGTGAATTCCTACAGTACTATGGAGAAGAGGAGTTTGGCGAACCATACGCCCTTACTCTTGACAATCTGCGAGATCAACTCTATGTCAAGGCTTTTGTGTTTTCTGATTCTTCAGTGGGAAGCTACGCTGTGGTTTTAATCCATAATCCTATTCATCAGCTATCATTTGCATGGGCAGGAGATTCTAATTGGACATGGCTGCCACCGGGGCGCACTATGAAGATTGCGTCTATATCAATGGTTTATTGTATGCCATAACATCTCAAGGCGGAATTGATGCTTTTGATCTTTCTGGGCCTGCTGTCTTAAGGAAGGTGATTATGGAAGACACACGAGAATATATTGATGAACGCATGTACATCGTTAAGGCACCTTCGGGGAACTTGTTGCAAGTTTTGAGGGATCAGCTTGTCGCAAATGGAAATGCTCCAGTGCGTGATCATTCACAGGTCACAATGGAAACTATAAAAATCATGTTGTATAAGGTGGATATGGCTGCTAAAGAGATTATGACAATTGATAGCTTGCATGGTTGTGCTGTGTTTCTTGGGTATAGCCAATCACTTTGTCTGAGTGTTGAAGAATGTCCACAATTGAAGGCTAACCATGTCTACTTGACCGATGATGACAGAAATGTTGCATTTTGGAAAAACAGTTGCCGTGATATATGTGTTTTCAACTTGGAAGATAACTGCAGAAAAGAAATTGTGGCTCCAGAGTTATGGTCCAACTGGCCAGCTCCTATATGGATAACACTCAATCTAGCAAAGTTGAGCCCGACATGACACTGAAGAAATAAGCAGTTGTATACTTGTATATTTATTTCCTGTGATGTCATTATTTTAAATGTTACTGTTTATTGTTGTACGGCGCCTATGATGAGCTCATGATGGGAATCCTGTATGCAAAATGTTGTCCTGTTATGATTGGTTATACCTTGTGCAATTTATTGTTGATTCAACAGTGTGCAAAATTGATTCGCAAAACTGAATTTTTGTCAATATGGTTTACTCCTCTGTTCCGTTTTCCTTGTTGTTAGGACAAGACAATTAGTTTAAATTTGCACTAATTGACCTGTCTTAACGATAAGAGAAATCGGAATGTATGAGTGGCGCAGGTGACAGAAGGGTAGGTGTAGCATTATAAATGTCAAAACATTGGGTATGCAATACAAATAAATAATTCACGGATAGCACAAGTAGTATGATCATGTATCTTCCCAAGCCATAAGTAGATATACAGTTCACAAAGATCCACAAACGACTGAGGGAAAAAAATCCAAAAAAGTGAAACTTATACATTTCTAGTTAAGACCAGACAATGTGAATTATACACAGTTGACACAAAGTCCATTGTCCCATTCATTAGGATGGACCTTCAGAAGCTTTGTGATAGCTAAAATTCCTCAAAGCAGCAAGGCCGTCCCGCTCTTCCGCTGCTTGCGCTTCTATAGGAAATAGGTCCACCAATCTGCACAATAACTTATATGGTTAAGCAAGTCAAGAGGCCAAAGACTGAACACAATTACTTAGTCCATGCTTACCATTGAGTTTTTGTTCATGCACATATAGGCTGTGCAACCCAGCAGCTCCAAGACTAGAGCACTTGACAAGACAACCTTTCTTCGGGCAGCGAAACGTCCTCTCTGAATGCTCTGTACTACAGTGTCGGTCGATCTGCATATTCATGCAAAAAAAAAAAACAATTGGTAACAACAATATATTTTTTGTCCCAAGCAAGTTGGGCTATAACAATCAGTCACAAATTAGAAGCAAGAGACCAAATATCACCTGATGTTTCATCAGTGGAACCACCTTTCCCCACTTGAAGAAACAGATATCACAGACCTCCAGATTCCGGTTCTCCCTCTTGTACTGGGACCTGTGCCAACAATATAGAGCATAGGACCGGGGCACATCATCTGCGAGGGAGGCTTCCTTGAAGAGCATGTTCAAGCCGTACTCCTCCTCCCCAAAAGCATCAATTTCACTCTTCTCAAAATTTAAGATAGTAGTGATATCTCCATTATACTTGAGTAGTGTTTGGAAATATCTAGTGTTCCTTAGAACGGTGTCAGTAGTGCCATTGTCTACAAGACAGAACTCCTCGTCCATCGCCATTTTACGCCACTATGCGTAGATCGCCGTGCAGTTTCGTCGAAGTTCAAGTCGACTTATTTGTAGTTCGGCTTGATGAAGTACTCGACGAAGTTACCGTCAATCTTCTGGTCTTCAACTCGATTAGACTGTGCTGATAATGTGTTAGGTTATCGACGAAATACGACACGTAGTAGACGAGAACAAACAGTAAAAATAGAAGAATAGAGAGGACGCGATCCTTTATTAATAATTCTGGTGAATTTACAATGAGCGTCACCTCAACTATTTATAAGGGAAATCCTACTGCGTGTTGGGCTTGTATTCGATAAGTATCTCACATGAGCTAGGAGTCATTCTTCTAAAAGGCCGTTTCGGGTTGGGCCTGACCCAATAAGCGTTTTACAATAAAGTCAAGGAGGACTTCAGCAAGTCGGGATGGCTACCAGAAGGCGACGCAACGGTGCCGGCAGCTGATGCCACACAGCACACAGCTGACGTGATATCGTGTTGAATTGGTCATTTTGCAAAAATAAAAATAAAACTCATTTTCATTCTCGGGACGTCCTATAGGTAGACCGATCGACGAGAGTCCATCGGTAGATCGGCCCACGTGGCCCATGGAGCAGCGGGCCAGTGAGCCTCTTTATCCAATGGTTCTCAACTGTAGATCGGTTCCCACTGTCGTGACACCTATCAACATTTTAGATAAATCGTTTCAACGTTTCTACGAATACAGATCAACGTTTCAGAAAGATAAAATCAATATTTTTCTGAAAATGTTGATATAGAATATCAACAATGTTTACACAGCATAAATAAAATATTGATGCAGTGCATCAAAGATATTGACGAAAATTCGATTTAAAAAAGCATTAAAAATATTCATGTCGGATCTCGTTTCGTAGAATTAATTCTAAATAATACGGTGGTGCAAACGGATTCGAAAACAAAGTTATGGTTTGAAAGAAAACATGTTTTAAGTTTCAAAATCAATTAGTTTTTCTCTCCTTCCCACCCACTCCAATCCCGTGGCGACACGTGGCAGCACCAGCCACCCTTCTTTTCTCCACCCGTTTAAATCTGTAACATTCATCTAATATACACAAATCTCAAACATTAATCTATACAAATAATTTTGTCAACCGATCTACATATATGAAAAACCTTATTTTCTGCCACTATTCGGTTTCTCGGTTTTTGCTCTCGACCTGCAAGGCTGCAATCCGAGCCCAACAACGAAACGCCTTTCTTCCACAGAAAAAAAACATGTGCTGAACCACCGCACCGGCTGCCGGCTCCCGCTTCTGGTCGCAGCCGACACCGCCGTCGCTGCCAACGGCGACGGTGCAGGCTTCCTCTATCGAGGCAAGGCCCGAAGGCCTGGAATTTTGAGCGAGGCGCCGCCGTCCGGGGTGTTCTCCTTCGGTCCAACCCCGCATGTGACTGCCCACCGCCGCCGCCCAGCGCTTCGGCTACACCGCCACGGCGTCGGCGAGGCAGCTTCATTTCTGTCGTGCAAAGTCCATGCTCCATCGCTACAGCTCCGAATCGGTTTGTGGCTAGTCCCCTCTCCATCCTTGCCGATTCGGATTTCCGTGCCCAGTCCGATTCAGATCCAGGTGGCAGCTGCTTGGTTAAGCGATCTATAAGTACTGAAGCCCTTAGTGTGCGCCTTCTAAACATTGCCAACAACCACAGCAGCAATCTACAGAGAGAGAGAGAGCCAGTTTTGGTTTGCTCCCATCCAATGGAGATGTACAGCAGAGCAGGGGAGATGAGCCTGTGCTTTCTGTCTCGTCTGATCCTGCGAGCTTGGCCAAAGATTGTTTCCTTTTCCCCATGTTACTGAAGAATGATCATGAGCTCGTCAGTCCATCGCTAATGGAAGAGGCCACGGTGAACAACGGTTCCCTGGAGCTACCAGTAGAAATTCTCGGTGAGATATTTGCTCTGTTGGAAATCCCTGACCTGGTTCGTGCGGGCTGTGTCTGCTCCTCATGGCACGCCGCATACACCAACCTTCTCAGCTCTGGATTGTATAAGCGGCAGCAGACGCCATGTCTCTTTTACACGTCTGAATCTGCCGGTGATGATGTTGCTTTCCTGTACAGCCTTGCAGAGAAAAGAGCCTACAAGCTAACACTCCCGGAGCCACTGATTCGTAGCAGGTATCTTATTGGGTCCTCCAATGGCTGGTTGGTTACTGCCGATGAGAGGGCTGAATTGCACATTGTCAATCCAATCACTAGTGAGCAGATTGCCCTCCCATCAGTGACCACCATCGAACAAGTGAAGCCCATATTTGACGATTCAGGTGCAGTTAAGGAGTATGAACTCCTACAGTACTGTGGAGAAGAGGTGATTGGCGATCCATATGTCTTTGCTCTTTACAAACTACGTGACAGCCTCTATGTCAAGGCGTTTGTATTTTCTGATTCCTCCACCGGAAGCTACATTGTGGTCCTTATCCACAATCCTTTTTATCAGCTTTCATTTGCAAGGGTTGGAGATTCCAAATGGACTTGGCTGCCGCCAAGTGCGGAGTATGAAGATTGTGCCTACTTGGATGGTAATTTATATGCAGTAACATCTACCGGTAGAATTGATGTCTTTGATCTTACTGGCCCTGCTGTCTCAAGGAAGGTGATTATGGATGACACGAAGGACTATATTCATGAACGCATGTACATTGTTCAGTCACCATCTGGCGATTTGTTGCAAGTTTGGAGGGATCAGAATGTTATCCCGATTGGTGATGACGATGCTCCAGAGCGTGACCTTTCGGAGATCGAAAGTGAAACTAGGAAAATGATGTTGTATCAAGTTGACATGGCAGCAAAAAAGCTTGTGCAGATCAAGAGCTTGCATGACCATGTTTTGTTCCTTGGGTACGGTCAGTCACATTGTTTGAGTGCTGAACAGTTTCCACAATTAAAGGTAAACCATGCCTACTTGACTGATGATGAAAGAGGAATTGCCTTTTGGAAGAATAATCGCCGTGATATAGGTGTTTTTAACTTGGAAAACAACATCACAAAAAAACTTGCACCTTCGCAGAGTTGGAGCACCTGGCCTGCTCCCATATGGATAGCACCCAATCTTGCAAAGTTGAGCCCGGCTCTGAAGAAATAGATAGTTCTATTAATACGATCCAGATGTTCACTTAGGTGCCGTTTTTTTCTTTGTTCAAATATTGTGTTATGTACCATGAACAGAATGGAACTAGATGAAAAGAAAGCCAAGTCTAAGAAATGTTTTACCATTACAACTCAAGCTCCTTACGCTGATTTTTTTTTTGGCAATGTTATGTTGTTCTAGAATTTGAATTCCATTATAATTGTCAATATGGCACATGTTGTGGTTCCGATGGTATGGTATTGGTAATGTGACAGACCCGCTTCACGAAGAGTCGTTTCCGTCACCAGGATCGTCATGGGTGGCATCACGCGTTGTGATACCCGATATTACAACATACAAACATAAGCATGATACAATGAATATAAGTACAAGTCTCTTACATTCATCCCAAGTACATTAGTACATCGAGTCTCATAAGCATCAGAAGCTAATAAGTTTGGAAATTAACCGAACAGCAGAAGCAATAAGATACAATTGCTCTCTCTCGGCGATACATCACGTGCATCCGGCAGAGACAGGTGTTCTTGCCCTAGAACACCTTACCGGCACATCAACACCTCTACTCCTCCGGACCGCACCACTCCCAAGTGTAGTGGCCTCCGTCCGAAGTCTGGTCCTGCCAAACGTCGTCTCCAAGCATCTAAGTCCTACCCAACGGGGTCCTCCGAAAATCACATAGAGCAAAGCCCCGAGCAACTAGAGCTCAGCAAGACCGACCCGTCAAAGTGGCCATCTATAGCCGACTCCTAGACATGCAAAGGCCAGTGGGATAGGATAATTAAGCACTAAGCTGGCCTACCGGTGAATCCTTACTTTTCACTTTTAGCAGTTTAATTGAGTTCCTCGAAAGAATAAATTTAATTTGCACTAAGCTACTGCATTACATGTTTCCAAACAAGATATTGAGCAATACAGCAAATTGATCATAATCGTCATCATCTTTCTCTTCTTACTACGTTCCGGTCGACGGGACAAGTGGTACTCGTTATCGTGAGGGGCAGCGATTCGAATCGATTTACATCCTGCAGGAGAAACCTGATTGCACGTCACATACGCGCTTCCCGGAAGCCGCATGAGACAACCTTTCCCAGCCGGTGTTGTAGTGTCAGTCAGGCCTAGCTCCCCGAGAAGGGTCCCCCATGCGATGCCATCCCGGACGTCATCCGTGAGTAGAGTGCTCCCTTCTCTCCTCCCAAATTCCTGCCATGTAACCAAGGGAGTAGGGTATCTCTCTAACATACAGCAACCATCGGTATCGTCGGTTTACTTGGCCCATTAACTCCAGCATGCAAACAGTACGTTCAAACTTATCCACATGGGCCGGACACGACGCGGTCCTTGTGTGCACGGATGGGGCTACCACCTTGAAGACTCTTTCAGTCCTTCACTTTCCACCTAAGTTGCTCGTCCGGCCTCCAATTTTCAATTCTCTTCTCATGACTTAGCATCGTGTCCAAAAAGGTGATTTTCCTATCTACTAGTGGTCTCCGTACCACTCGACGGATCATCGCCCTAATTAAGCAAGCATCTAGCGTAGGGTGATCGAACCAGGATAAATAGGGTCCTACTGCATGCTAGGGTTTTCATCACAACTCCTGTAGACCTAATGCACAATATAGACCTACAAACACAAGTGATGAAATTAAAATACTTAATTAAATAGGTTGTGCACCGGAGCTTGCCTTGAGCTTGACCCTGAGCAGCTGGGTCAGCAACAGCAGCAGCTTCCGGCTCCTCCTCGCCGGTTACCGCGTTCACCACCTGCAGCTACATGATGCAAAGGTGATGTGTGAATTTGATGAAAATATGATATTTAGTATTTTATAGAATACGTGCGAATTTCATCAAATACACGCAATTTGTGAGTATAAAATAACTTGGTGTCCAGCGAGGTGAAAATGATTTACGAGTGATTAACCAATTTAATTTACTTCATCAACTCCCATGAAGCATTTAAATCATTATCACATGTGCAAGTGAAATAATCCATTAATCCTAGCAAAACTAGGTAAAATAGCAATTAAATTGCCTCGGGTCCTTAAGCACATGGTATGGATAAAAATTAAGCTAAGCTTCATAATTTGGGGCAATTAACTAATTAATTAAGCCCTAATCTTGAATTTCTTAAAAAGAAATTAATCTAAATAAATAGTCTCTGATCATGACAAAGTAAATGCACTATAAAATAGTACATGTCTCAAGGATTCCAACAAACTTTAGTTTGCAATTTTTCGAGGTCTAGAACTCTAGATATGAATTTTCGAAGTTTAAATGGATTTTGGCCTTAATTACAAAAATGCCACCCGGGATTTAAAATTTAAAATCCGCGCCAGGCGCCACACAGGGGACCACAGGGTTTCGGATCCGCGTGTGGCTGTGGCCACACGGGATCCCGGGCCGTGTGGCCCACCCCGTGGCCTCACCGGCGCGCGGCCGTGAGGCGGCGGCGCGGTGGCCGGAGTAACGCCCGGGGCTTGCGGCCTAGCGAGGGGGTCCTTGAGGCGCGACGCGACGCGGGGAACCGGACCGAAAGCTTCACGCGGCCGGAGGCTCACCGGAGAGGTGGCGCGACGGGCGGTGGCAGTGCGGGGTGGTCCGGCGGGAGGGAGGAACGGCTTGGCCGTGGAGCTTCACCGGAGCATGAGCTTCACCGTCATGGCCTCCTCCTTGGATGAGCACCGCCGGGGAGGTGGTCGGCGTGGAGCCGGCGGCGGTCGGAGTTCCGCGGTCGGGGAAAAACGAAATTCCGGCGACCTCGCGAGACCAAAGAGAGGGGTTAGGGTTTGGGAAGGTGCTCCACCAATGTGCACACCCAGCGGGAAAATAATGGCCGGAAGAAGCTCACCGGAGGGGTGCAATTTCGCGGGGAGGTCCCGACGACCGGTGCGAGAAGAAATGCACGATTCTTCACCCACGGGCCATGGGGGTATTCGCGGCAGCTCGTGGAGCTAGAGGGGGTCGAGGCGGAGCTCCAGGCGGATGCGCGCGCGGGGAGGTGGCTCACGGCGGCGGGGCGGCGAGCTCGAGCTCGGGTGGCAATGGCGGCTCGGGTGGGGAGCAAGGAGAGAGGGAGAGAAATGGAGTGGGGGTCCCGACCGGGGCTCGGACATCCCCCTTGTCCCTCCGACCAGGTGGGGACGCGGCCGGAGGGCATCGTCCACGCGGCGCCGGTGTACGGCTCGCGCTGGCGCGCGGCTCGCCCGTGCCTCGCCTCGGAGAGGCTGACGAGCGAGGTCCGCGGGAATATGCCCCAGCATCTTTTCTTTTTCCCCCATTTTCCAAACGTGGTCCGAACCAAATTTGAAAATTCAAATGCAAGGCCTTCCCAAGCTCAAAAATTAAAAGGGATAATTTTGGTGGATAGCACAACTCTAGAAAGTTACATGCACGTTGAGTTTGCTCCAAAATGCTTTCTATATTAATTCTGAAAATTCAGAGAAAAGGCTTAAAATTTAAGTTTCTCTGATTTATTTGGGGTATCAAACCTTGATGAAATCTAGTGGGGTTTTGTCCTAGATTTTTCTTCTGACATGCCCTACAACATATATTTTTTGTGGACCATACTTGCTCTGTAGGAAATGGAGTTGTAGTTCAAATCAAAGTGTATTTGAATTTATTTGCTGCCCAAACTACTTTGCATGTCAATGAATTTTCTTGGGTAGGTTCCACTAGACCTGAGGATAGTTTTAAAAATGATAACTCGCAAATATGTGGCACGGAGTTTCACAGGTAACTAAAAATCTGAGACTGATCCGAAAAATTAGAAAGAATTTTTTTTAGATAATGGAATAAATTCTGGCCGCTGCGCTCAAAGGCGCACAAAGCCAAAAAAAAATTAGAAAGAATATGTGTAACATCTTGTGATGCGATGAAAGGTATTGTTGGATCTCTTCTTTCAAATTTTATAGTTAGATAACATCATAGTATATAAGATTTCTATGTTTTGTAAAATTATCTTGAGTTGTACTAATTGCTGTGAGTTAGAACTAAGAGTCGTAGTATCACAAAACCAGGGGACGTATATTAGTAAAAAAAATGTATTTTCTGCACTGTCTAAAGCAGGAACCTGATTGGCTTTTTGCATTAATACCATCACTCTTGAGGCACTCTTCAACATGTGTTAGTGCATATCACAAATTCGACATGATATTACACTTGTCACGTTCAGTTTCCCAGACCACAACAGGAAATTTGTAACAAAAATTATCTGTATCCGTTTTCAGATCAGGATATGAACAAAATTCTAGGTGCAATCACACCAACTGTTGACATCACAAGTAATTGGAAAATAAGGCATGAAAGTTCTATACAAGTTCTGAACCCAGTTAGCAACGTTTTGCACGGTCCAAACTGTGATTTCACCCAACCCCAGGCAGAGTCTTCCTTGATTTGCAATTTATGTTGTATATTGCTCCTCTGCATAAGCAACAAGACATACTTAGAAGACACGAAATGTAATAATGCAATAGAACAATACAAAGAAGCATATAGATTTTCTAACTCAAGAAATATGATGAAGCAAACAAGATGCTCAACCATATACTTATAATATAGAAGAAAATTAGCTGGATAGTGAAAATCTAGATACTTGCACCTAGTTTTTATGTGCAAGAAGGTGTTTACCTTTGTTATATACCGTGGCATTCGTACTCATGGCGTCCAATATCATGCTTGGTTTTCGCTCTTACTAAGCAACCTCTCTTAGGACACTTGATCCCACCACCATGATGTGATTTGCAATGATTCTCTATCTGAAAAGTAATTAGAAAATGCACAGGTTATTAAAGAGAACATAGTTCTTAACTGTCATTCATTTTTAGCAACTTAATTCGTTATTAGTAACTTACACCATTATCTTCCAGTTTAATTGGTTTTGTGGAACCATCACGCAGATAACATATGAGGCAGATAATGAAGCCTTTCTTGCAGCTTGAAAGCTTTTGAGAATATTGTTGATGGGCTTCAGTTTCTGGATCTAGTGCTTCCTCAGCGAAGAGCGCATCAAGGTTATAGCTTTCATCCTCTAGGATCTGTCAATATGGAAGAAAAATAGTTTGTGGTATCAATTACACATTAATTTTTAAAGTAGAACCCGTGATACTATATTAAATTTCGAGGACATAAAAATCCCTCTCTTGAATCTATGATGGGTTCTATTAAATTATGAGATTGGATCCTTGGGTATACCTAACCAATTCCAATCAAACTGAACATGAGATACATATGTAGGAAAATTCCGCCCTATCCTCACACACTTGTTTGCATCAATAATTTCAGAGGCAGTTAACACAGGTCATGATGTTACTCAACAACACATTCTACGCATCTAACTGAAATAAGACACTTGGTTCCTTTGGAAAAGCACAGGTAAAACAAAACTTGGTTTATTTGCAAATACACTGGGTGTGTCGATCCAACGAAAGTAATGAAATATTTCACTAGTCAGTCACAACTTGGTTTCCTTGCAAACTAAATATAAACAAGATATGAACATTTCAGTAGCCAAACATAAGCCACGGAGCTTGCCACAATTTTCTTATGTGTCGAGCTTAGTGACGGTGTCTCAAGACTCAAGAGAAAACAATATGTTCTCCTTCATTGGTATCTTCAACACTGCCTTTGGTTTGTCAGGCATGAACACTGCTACTTACCCATCAACTTTAGTCGGAAATGCAAATGTTTTACTATCACTTGTGCACGTCTTGATCTCACTTATACAGCACAAACGTAGTTACTGGAAGGAACCCCATCAGGCAACTAGTTCATGTAAATGACCCAAACTTCACCGACTTGAGGATAGATTTCAAACTGCCATTTTGTCCTACCTTGTCTGGCATGTACAAAATGAGAGCAAGCGATACGTCATACTCTCCACTTTCGAACTTCGAATATACTGCAGCTGACAGACATCTCTTGCTCTTGTTTAGCGCAAAAGCCTAGCTAAAGCCAGGTCAACTGCACTTTGAATGGCTCTAACTCCACTTTTCTTACCCAGCCATAGACATTGGGGGATATGTCATGATCACTGACTGACTATATAAAGGCCATATTTGGGTCCATTCTCAAAATTCTTGCATGATCGATCTTCATCGAAGTTGTTGAATTCAGAATCAGGAATACAGGTGTCAGCAGTATTTTTCAGCAAAGTTAAATTTTCTCCAAAATATAAAACATCATGATTTTCTATATCCATTCTGTTCAAAAGATGTATTGTCGAATTTTCTGTATACATTATGTTTCTGTTCCTTGTAGTCCCAGGGCTCACAAATATATTACTAGAATATATGATGCTTATTTCTTTGTCTAGAGGGATGCAAGAACGACTAACAGATCAAAATGCAGCATCCAGGTCAATCGGATAGGCAGTGTCGATCTGAAACAGTCCTCCTGGTCTACCTACCGTTTTGTGACATCCCCTCCGGGATACCTAGGACTCGGTACAGGGGGACACTCGATGCAGCGAGTTACAACAGTTCATCATCTCATACAAGCCAGAATATATACATCATGGTATAATATAACCAGGTTTTTGAAATACAAACATTATACAGCGGAAGCATAATACATTAATGAAGTTTAACAACCTACGAGTCTTGCAGCGGAAACTTGTACTTTACAACAAAAGACCACTAGCGTGATGTACTGAGCCCGTCATACACCACGATCCTCCTCGCTCAGGACGTCGGGATCTGTTCCCACTTGAGGGAACCAACCTCGAAACACGGCTCCTCTTCCGGACAACTACCGTGACAATCGTGGAAGAATGACTCGGTCCTGAAAAACATAACGAACAAACCTTGAGTATTCTAATACTCAGCAAGACTGACCCGTCAACAGGCACGCTAAGGCCGACGCCTAGTATGCAAAGGCTTTCTGGCTGTGGAGTTGACTCTCTTGCGAAAATAGCTCTAACGGTTGATCCTTACTTTCAAGTTTTAGCTCAGAGTTAAGTTTGATAGCTAACAAGGTTTTGCAGTCTACAACTACTGCAATCAAGTTTGCAACCAAAGATCATTTGTGACCAACAATTCCTTCATCTCTCAACCTCATCTTTCAGTTGATTACTACGATGTGACGAGCTAAACAAGCGGTGCTCATTACTGCGAGGGACAGCGATTCGAATCGATTTATACCAGCTGGCAAAAACCCGACTACACGACGTATACGCACCACACCGGTCGCATACGACAACTTTTCCCGCTAGCACCTGACAGCAGACTAGCCATTTCCAACTCCCCGGGAGTATGGCGAAGCCACGACTTCCCTCGTGGTCGACCCATCTCCCTCCCGTGAGACTATCCTCTCACCGACAACCGGCAAAGAGAGCTGGCTACGCTACATCTCCGGGGCGATAGGGTACATCAGCTTGTCGGGCCCATGATACCAGCATGTAGTGCGGTACGTTCAAACTTGTTCAACTAAGCCGACAACGGTACGGTCCTTGACCGACACGGACGGGGCTACCACCTTGCAAGACCTCATCTCCGTCTTGCCCTTTCTCCTACGGGGCCCGTCCGGTCTCAGCTTATTAACATCTTCACTTCCATTCTTATCATTCTTCTTAGCAATAATAAACCAGTCATTACCCTACATATCTCGCGAGTAGTGTATGCCACCACTCGTCTTCTACCGATTCCCTATAACTTAAGCTTAGCGATCGTTAACTCTATTGAGCTATCTCGTACCAATGATAACATAAACCAATGGAAACCTATCTCATGCATCTAGGGTATCAAGCAACTCCTATAACTTAATGCACAATCACGACTCATTACCGTGATAAAAGAAAAGACTTTAAAAACATAGGTGGGATGCACCGGGCTTGCCTGGATTCGAGTCGGAGTCAGCTTTCTCGTGCGTTGGTCGACTTCGAAGTTTCCGTCTCCTGTCTCGACCTCGAGCGGAACTTCGATCACGCCATGACCTAGGTCGACCAACAATACGTTGCGACTTACTGATCATGCATGCATGAATGTACATGATATGATTATGCAATGGTTATATTACCAAGATCGTTAATTAGCAATTACTCATTAATTAAGCTTATTACTTTGCAATTAGTAATTAACAATTAATCATGTTCATTAAGCAATAAGTAATAATTGATCATGCTCATTAATTATTGCTTAATCAAGGTCATTAATTAACAATTAATCTCGTTTATTAATTAACCAATACTCATGTTCATTAATTAACCATTAATCATGTGCATTAGTTTAACAATTCATGATTAATCATTAATCAATGATACATAGGGTACTAAATTGGGATCACATGAATGACGGTGTTTATGTTGAATTTTGGAAAACAGTTTTCACAAACACTTTCGTCTGCAGTATCTCTAATTTTTAAAGAAATTTATTTTTCAAAATCAATTAATAATTAACATAAAATAATAGTTTATCTTAAGTAAAGAAAGGGGATTAATCAAACTATGAAAATATAATTTCTCAAAATAGGTATTTGAATACATAATTAAATAGAGAATAATTTTATGAATCTAATGAACTTGGTTTGGCATTTTTCTGAATTTGTATGAATATTCTACGAATATTTGAAGTTTGAATGAATTTAGAAAATTGAATAAATTCAAAAGAAAACAGGGAGCTCACTTGGGCCGAATCTGGCCGGGCCCATGGCAGGCGGCCCATGACGCGTGCGGCCCGGACATGCACGGCCCAGCCCGAGCTCGACTCGCCCCCATGGTGGGTGGCGGCCGGAGTTGGCGGCGGGTTGTCGGAGCTTGGCCGGACGGCAACCAAAAACGCCGGAACGCCCCTACACGACCTCCGCGACCCGAGGAATCGAGTGAGAGGGTTGCCGGCACCGAGGGTAGACCCGAGATACACCGGCGGCGAGCGTGCACGGAGGACCACCTTCGGCGGCGTCGTGTGCTCCCGCGCCGCATCAAAAGACATGCCGTTAACTCCTGGAGCTTCACCGGAGCACGACGAAGACCGGCACCACGCTAGGGAAGGCCATGGGTGGTCGGAAGTGGGTCCGCACCACGGAGGCGGAGGTGGCGGCACATAGAAGCCCAATAATTTGATGAAATCCCGTCGAGCTTGCGAGGGACATGCAAGGGTGAGTCACCTAGGGGTGGAGCAGAACCTTGCGCACGACGTGGACCAAGAATTGGGCGAAACGGAGCACCGGGCGGGGAGAATTTGATGGCGCGGCGGGACTATCCAAGTTGGTGCTCCGGGAAGAAGAGCTTCGATCTTCCGGACGGTTAGTCCTTGGTGCGAGTTGTGGCCGTGGGGGTGCAGCATGTCTTTGCGGAACTTTTGATAGTGGCAGCTCTTGGGGAGGCGACTCGAGGCGGCCGGACGGCGAAGAACAGAGGGCGGCGGTGCTCGTTGCGAAATGAGAGAGAGAGAGAAACGAGCGTGGCCTCGGAGCTTTATCCGGGAGAGAGAGAGGGGTGAGGTGTCCTGAGTAGCTGCTGCGTGGCACAAAGGAGCCCGGGCGCGTGGCCGGAGCTGGCCAGCGCAGCTCGCGGTAGGGCGGTGCGGAAGGTCGGCTCGGGAGAGAAGAGAAGAAAGAGAGATTGGATGGGGCTGGTTTGGAATTTTGCAAAAACGTCCTTCCGTTTTTACTTAATTGAAAAACATACTTCCAAGGCTCGAAAAATTAAGCGAAAATTCAGGGATACATTTGAGAATATTTTGGATCTTTTTCCTTTTAAGACGAAGTTCAAATTCCAAATAAATTTTGGATTAAAAATTCGAGTTTAAATTAAAAAGAGGAGTTTTCATTATTTCTTGTAGAAAATTTTACAAAATAAAATAATTTCAGAGCAACTTCAAAAATCTTTTATTTTCATGTTTAGCCAACAGAAAATGTTAAACACCATAATTTGCTTTTATTTAAATTCTTATTTTAAGATCTTAATTTAACTTAGGTTAAAGTGATATTTTATGTGCATTTTTAACACCAAATTAAATAGTTTTTAAAAAATGCAACATGATGACATGATCATGAATGACATGAAAATTATTTTAGGGTTGTTACACGTTTCACTTCCATTTGTCCAGTAAAAGGGACACTGTTAATGCAATGCACTTCATACAGCTGCAGGCACTTGAAGAATACTATAGCAGTTGAAGAATACTATATTTGCCTCTGCACTTCACAAATAGGTTAACAGCTGGGATAAATTCTCTAGCTCTAGATAAAGCTTTTGAGCTTTAAGTACAATCCTTTGGGCACCCGAAAATTATTTATCTTCCCACCCTGTTAATGTGATTTCTTTAGCTCGTTTCTTTCAAAAAGAAAATCTTTAGCTCTTAAGGCCTCTTCTTCGGTTGCATCCCATTGTACTATATTGCAATGTATCCAAAATTATATTTCTACCTGCCTGAAGGTAGAAGGATTTAAGTAGGATTCTTCCAAGAATGAACAGACTTAAAGCAGGAGTCCTGCATAAATTGAACGAATAAGTGTGTTAGAGATATTCATGCAACAATATTACCCAAACAGAATTTTAGAGAATTCAATTCCTGCATAAATTGAAAGAACAAGTGTGTTAGAGAGGCAAAAATGTAGCCATGACAATATCTTAGGAGGACAAGAAAATTACAAAGTTGTGTCACCTAACAAGGATACGATGAATATGGAGCCAGCCATAGTAACATTAACGACATACCAGTATGCATGGATGAACTCTGATACCGCATGGACCCTTATGACATTTAAACTTCGTGGTTTACTATGAAGTTTGTCGGACGTAGTACAGTTTGAGCTGAAGCTTACTCAGCTGCTAATATGCAATCTTGGTATGAGCAAACACATGCATAGACATCTAGTTACCTTTGAAATATGGTACAACAGATGAGCAATGGAAAATGATCACTTCAGGTCTCAATCTTGTAACTGCAACTTGCGGATATATAGAACTAGTGCAAGCAAGACAAAATTACATCATAACTAACTCAATAAGCCCTCTCAGCATTGTCTATATCACGAAAGTGATCCAAGATTGATTTTATATAATAATTTGATAATCCCTACACCAGAAACTTGACTCACTCAAAATTGCATGGCTTATTAAGCTATCAAGCCACATGCTGTAGCAGTGTCAAATACAAATGGTTGCATCGTAAGAATATTATGAGCACAATAGCTAGATGTCGGACCAAGCTTGGTAAATTAAATTCCTAAAGTTGACCAATAGATATGCAGGTTAGAATAAACAAGGTCAAACATCACCTGAAGATGGGCCGATATGCCAAGTGAATAATGGCAAAGAGGTGTTGTTCTGGGAAGATTTAGGCTTTAGAAGAAACCTGAGAAGCGAAGATAGAATAATGGAGTGGAATTTTTTTGGAGAACCGTGTTTTGCACGTTTTCGTATTAAAAATGATGGGGCGATTTAGGCGTCTTCTCAATGACTTGGAGCTCTCGGAACTCCCTCTCTTAGGAAGAAAGTTCACTTGGTCGAACGAGCGCAATGCTCCAACTCTTGTGCGCTTGGACAGGGTTTTCGCCACCGCAGATTGGGAGCAAATCTTTCCGAACTGCATCTTACAGAGCGCAGCAACTTTAATTTCAGATCACTGTCCGTTGCTGTTGGGACTTCATGAGTTTACTCAGGGCCGGCGTCGTTTTCATTTTGAGAGTTTCTGGCCCAAAATTGACGGTTTTCTGGAGGAGGTTGAAAAGTCTTGGTCTCAACCTGTACTAGCTTCCTGTCCTATACAGTTGCTTGCGGATAAATTGGGTAGACTTGCTAAGGACTTACAATCTTGGAATGCGAAGAAGATTGGTAACGTCAAGCAGCAGCTCCGGCAAGCAAAAGAGATCATACACAGGCTGGAAATTGCGCAAGACAACAGGGCACTCACCCCTCATGAGGATTGGCTTCGTCGCCAATTGAAGCAACACGCCCTTGGTCTTGCTTCTCTTGAGCGCACTATGGCCCGAATGCGCTCTAGGCTTCTTTGGCTCAAAGATGGAGATGCGAATACTTCCTACTTTCAGCAGCATGCTAGGTACAAGAAGCGGAAAAATTATATGGCCAAGATCAAAGTTGATGATCAGCTTGTTGTGGATCAGGAAGAGAAACAGGCGGCTGTTTGGGAGTTTTACAATAATTTGTTAGGCACTGCTGTGGATAGGGAATTCACCCTGGACCTCCCCTCCTTTTCTCAACCGGCACATGATCTATATGGTTTGGAACAGCCCATTGTGGAGGATGAAGTCTGGAAAACGATCAAGTCCTTGCCCTGTGACAAGGCGCCGGGTCCAGATGGTTATACCGGGCGCTTCTATAGGGCAGCTTGGCCGATTATGAAAGTGGATTTCATGGCAGCGGTGGGGAGATTGAT
This sequence comes from Chloris gayana, assembly GCA_031894775.1. Taxonomy (NCBI): domain Eukaryota; kingdom Viridiplantae; phylum Streptophyta; class Magnoliopsida; order Poales; family Poaceae; genus Chloris; species Chloris gayana. The sequence goes on from JAUNZO010003244.1 coordinate 145,849, forward strand.
GCAAGGGGATGTAAACAGGTTGCATTTGTTAAACTCGGCCTACATCACGTTAATTCCCAAGAAAGCTGATGCATTGGAGGTCAAAGACTTCAGGTCGATTAGTTTGATTCACAGTTTCGCGAAGATTATAACTAAACTGTTGGCTAACCGGCTCTCTTCTCGGCTGACTGATATGGTGGCTACTAATCAGAGCGCATTCGTGAAGGATCGTTGCATACATGATAATTTCATCATGGTACAGCAGACAGCCAAAGCCTTGCATCTTCAAAAGGAGCCAAGGGTGCTGCTCAAACTAGATATCAATAAGGCCTTCGATTCGGTATCCTGGCCTTTCCTTTTGGAGGTTCTCGGACAGCTGGGTTTTGGTCCCTTTTGGTGTGGGATTCTCTCAAAATTACTGCGGTCATCATCTACTGGAGTGCTAGTTAATGGTGAACCGGGGAAATCATATACCATCAGCGTGGGTTACGGCAGGGAGATCCACTCTCGCCTATGCTTTTCATTTTAGTGATGGATGTTCTCAATTCTCTGATCGTGAAAGCTTGTGAACAGAACTTATTGCAGCCACTCTTGAGGAGGGGACCGAATCAAAGAACTTCATTGTATGCGGATGACGTCGTGTTGTTTCTAAAGCCCTGTGAAGGGGATTTTCTGATGATCAAAGAAATATTGAGAATTTTTGGAGCTGCCTCTGGACTTGTAACTAATGTGAGGAAATGTTCAGTCACCCCCATCCAGTGCTCTGAACAGGACCTCGCTCTAGTACAGGAGCTTATGCCATGCACAGTGGAGGCATTCCCTTGCAAATATCTAGGATTGCCTCTGTCGATTCGCAAGCTTCGAAAAGAGGACTTCCTATTCTTGATTGATAAAATTGCAGATTACTTGCCGGGGTGGAAGGCCGCTTTGATCCACCCAGCGGGTCGGGTTGCTCTTGTCAAGAGTGTGCTGGCCGCTGTGCCTATCCATCTGTTAATTGCAGTGGATTGTCCTAAGTGGGTAATCAAGGCAATTGAGAAGATCTTCCGGGGTTTCATGTGGAAGGGGCGCAAGGATGCCAAAGGCGGTCATTGCCTTGTTTCCTGGAGCAAAGTGTGTCGAGATCCAGGTTTAGGTGGCCTTGGTATCAAAAACATGGAGGTGTTAGGCTGGGCACTTCGTATGCGCTGGTTATGGAAGCTGAAAACGGAACCGGATCGTTGGGCAGGAATGAAGATTCAGGTGAATGCCAATGTTAGAGCTATGTTTGTTGTGTCAGTGAAGTCGGTTGTGGGAAATGGAGCCCGGACTAATTTTTGGAGTGATAAATGGCTTCATGGTCAGTCAATCTGTGATGTAGCCCCAGCTCTAGCTGCGCTTGTGCCGCAAAGATTTGTCAACCGAAGGTCTGTCCGGGATGCCCTCACTGATCAGCAATGGATTTTGGACATTAGTGGTGATTTCACTGATCAGGCATTCATGGAATTTTTTCTGCTTTGGGATTTGCTAGAGGAGTTTCACCTGGATCCGGAAGTGGAAGACCATCATGTTTGGACACCATCTGCCAATGGTTCTTACTCTTCGAAGTCGGCCTATGATCGTTTCTTTATTGGGTCCACTCGCTTTGAACCTGCAGATAGGATTTGGAAGTCCTGGGCGCCTCCGCGTTGTAAGTTCTTCATTTGGTTGGCTTCACTGAATAGATGTTGGACTGCGGATAGACTGGCTCGACGAGGCATGGAGCACCCGGAGTTGTGCTTGTTGTGTGACCAGGAACAGGAAACAGTCCAGAACATTCTGTGTTCATGTGTGTTTGCCAGGGAGGTTTGGTTCTGTGCTCTGTCGCTTTGTGGGCTGCAGCGTCTGAGTCCAACACCTTCTGACTCGGTGTTCTAGGAATGGTGGAGAAGATCACTGGAGCTAACAGCAAAGGAACTCCGCGAGGCTTTGAACTTGCTGATCATTCTGGTCGCTTGGTGGCTTTGGAAGCATCGTAATAGGTGTGTGTTTGAGCAGGCTTCACCCAATGTGCAGCTCATAATGAGAGACATTGTGGATGAAGTTGAGCTGTGGAAAAGGGCTGGTGCCTCCCAGCTATGTAAGCTACTGCCACAGTAGGGTGCAGTCGGGTCGTGTTGTGTTTTTAGTCATGTAATATCGGCTATAGACGGATTGTATGGTCCTCTTGGACCTTGTTCTCTTCTTCTTAATATAATGATGCGCAGTTCTCCTGCGCATTCGAGAAAAAATAAAAAAGATGAAGAAAGATATATAGAATGGAGTGGAATGACCTCGAAACAGGAGTGGAATGACATTTTACTTCTCAGGCCCTTATTCCACTGAGATAGAATGGAGTCCAATCGAGGTCTCAATGCAAAGCATATTTATTAGCTGAAGTATCCAATATTTAAAAAAGTTTGACCATTCGTCTTATTTAAAAAAGTTTAAGAATTATCAAATATTTTATTATGATTTATTTTATCACTATAGAAAGTTGAAACATGACTTATACTTTTATAAATTTGAAAAAATATTTAAATAAGACGAATGGCCAAACATAATGAAAAAAAGTTAATAACATCAATAATTAAAAAACAGAGGGAGTAGAGCATAGGACCGGGGCACATCGTCTTCGAGGGAGGCTTCCTTGAAGAGCATGTTCAAGCCGTACCCCTCCTCCCCAAAACAATGAATTACTCTTCTGAAAATTTAAACCATCATTTTAATTAGAATAGCAACAACAATACATGATAGAAAAAAATCATATTTACCTTCCTAAACTATCATGCGTGTGTCTCCCTCGGCTATAATACCAAACATCCAGACTCCCCGTACTCTTTAAATTGTTTGTTTTTCTCTCTGGATTGTTTTCGTAGATGGTTTCGGCTTATATAGCATAAGGGACCCACCTGTCAAATGCCATGCCATTTTTTTCTTTTTTTCTCCTCTCTTTACACCGACCCCAGCACTGAGCTGCGGGAGAGCCACGCGCAAGACCTCGTCGCGCCATCCTAGTTCGATGTCGTCTCGAGTCCGTGCGCAGCGGTTCTGAGTTCGTGCGCCGGTGGATTCTGTCCGCCGCCCTGGTCCGCCATCCATGCGCCGGCGTGGTCTGCCCACCATCCGAGTTTGTGCGCCATCCTGGTCCGCCCGCCCGTCGACGGTGCGTTGCCCTATTCCGCATGTCGTCCGAGTCGTTGTCTACACGGGGAGCTGGGAGAGACAAGCGCGGCGAGGTGAGCCCTAGTGGCTCCCCTTGTTCCTCGTTCCCCGAGCAGGCGACAACGAGTCAAACGATTGGGCGCGTCTCAGCGAGGCCGCAGGCTCCCAATGGCAACCACCGTCCCGAGGGAGGGTGGCGGGGCACCAGAGAGAGGCAAAAAAAAAATGACATGGCAGGTGATAGGTGAATCTCTTACGCTACATAAGCCGAAACCATCTACAAAACCTATCTAGGGAGAAAAATTTAAACAAATGGTTTAAAGAGTACGAGAAATATGGATGTTCGGTATTGTAGTTAAGAAAAAAATGAGACACATAATTGTTTTTTATTAACTGGATATAGCATCCATTACTCAACGACCAACATATCCTCGACCACAAGGTTTTGTACAAAACTGGAACATCGTCCACAATCGGATTAGCTCCCACACCACACACCACACACCACACATTGCTCCTATCTCTGCCAATTCATGGGCAACTTTATTACAAGTTTTCGGAACAAAATTAAACTTAACGCTAATGAAATTCTCATAGAGTACCTCTCGCAGTTCCATTACTAATCCTCCAGCAACCGAGTTGTCATTTGTTGGTGCATTCACTCCATTCACCACTCTCAAATAATATTGTGCTCTTTTTTGCATTTCAGTCTCCTTGTTTCTGCTCTGAGCCTGCAAAAGCCCAATAACAGTTTCCCTAAAAAAAAAAGGCCCAACAACAGCTTCTTCCAGTGAGGCGGTCAGCGCCCCTGCCTCTACTCTGCCGAGTTGCAATCGCCGCTGCCGCTTCTGCCGCCGCCGCCGTCGACTACGATTGCGACGGTGCAGGATTCCTCCTTCATCGAGGCAATCCCTGGTCCCCTGAGCGAGGTGCCTCATCCGGCGATTCGTCTTCGATCCAACCCGGTCGGTGCGTGTCCAGCATGCGACTGCCCATCGCCGCCGGTCAGCCCTCCGGTTATCGCGGCAACCGGCTTTCTGTCGCGCAAAGTTGTGCTCCCTCTCCGAATCGACTTCGGATTAGTCCGTTGTCCATCCACCACAGGTATCGATTCGGATTTCCATCTCCAGTCCAATTCAGACCAGGATGTCAGTTTATTGTTGGTTCGGTAATCTATAAGTATTCAGGCCCTTGGTGACCGTATTTTGAAGATTGCGAATAGCTGAGCAATCTACAGAGAAATTTCCAGTTTTGCTTTGCTCCCATCCCATGGAGATCTACAGCAGAGCGGTGGTGATGGGTCTGTCCCGTCTGCTCTTACAAGCTTGGCCTAAGATATTTTCCTTTTCTCCCATGTTACTGAAGAATGACCGTGAGGCGACGGTAAACAATTGTCTTCCTGAGCTGCCAGTAGATATCCTCACTGATATCTTGGCTATGTTGGAAATACCCGACCTGGTTCGTGCAGGCTGTGTCTGCTCCTCGTGGCACACGGCATACACCAGCCTGCGTGCCTCTGGATTGTACAAGCGGCAGCAGACGCCATGCCTCCTTTACACGTCTGAATCTACCGGCGACAACATTGCTTGCATGTACAGCCTTGCAGAGAAGAGAGCCTACAAGCTAACACTCCCGGAGCCACTGATTCGTAGCAGGTATCTTATTGGGTCCTCCAATGGCTGGTTGGTTACTGCCGATGAGAGGGCTGAATTGCACATTGTCAATCCAATCACTGGTGAGCAGATTGCCCTCCCATCAGTGACCACCATCGAGCAAGTGAAGCCCATATTTGACGATTCAGGTGCAAGTTAACGAGTATGAACTCCTACAGTACTGTGGAGAACGAGGTGATTGGCGATCCATCATGTCTTTGCTCTTGACAAACTACGTGACAGCCTCTATCTCAAGGCGTTTGTATTTTCTGATTCCTCCACCGGAAGCTACATTGTGGTCCTTATCCACAATCCTTTTTATCAGCTTTCATTTGCAAGGGTTGGAGATTCCAAATGGACATGGCTGCCGCCAAGTGCAGAGTATGAAGATTGTACCTACTTGGATGGTAATTTATATGCAGTAACATCTACTGGTAGAATTGATGTCTTTGATCTTACTGGACCTTGCTGTCTCAAGGAAGGTGATTATGGATGACACGAAGGACTATATTCATGAACGCATGTACATTGTTCAGTCACCATCTGGTGATTTGTTGCAAGTTTGGAGGGATCAGAATGTCATCCCGATTGGGGATTTGAGGATCAGGATGGTTCAGAGCGTGACCTTTCTGCAGATCGAAAGGGAAACTAGGAAAATCGTTCTTGTACAAAGTTGATATGGCAGCAAAGAAGCTTGTGCAGATTAAGAGCTTGCATGACCATGTTTTATTCCTTGGGTACGGTCAGTCACATTGTTTTAGTGCTGAACAGTTTCCACAATTGAAGGTAAATCATGCCTACTTGACTGATGATCAATAGAGGAATAGCATTTTGGAAGAATAATTGCCGTGATATAGGTATTTTCAACTTGGAAAACAACATCACAGAAGAACTTGTGCCTTCTGCAGTGTTTTTGCACCTGGCCTCCTCCCATATGGATAGCACCCAGTCTTGTAAAGTTAAGCCCGGCTTCAAAGAAATAGATAGTTCTATTAATAAGACCCAGATGTTCACTAGGTGCCGTTTTTTTCCTTGTTCAAATATTGTTTATGCACCATGTAAAGAATGAAACGAGATGGAAAGAAAGCCCAGTCTAAGAAATGTTGTACCATTACAACTCAAGCTCATTACGCTGATTTTTTTCTGCAATGTTGTATTGTTCTGAAATTTGAATTCCATTAGAACTGTCAGTATGGCACATGTTGTGCTTGTGATGGTATGTTATTGGTAACTAAATAACTGCGCCTGATTCGAAAAATTAGAAAGAATATATGTAACATGTTGTGATGCGATGAAAGGTATTATTGGATGTCTTCTGTCAAACTTCATAGTTAGATAGCATCATAGTATATAAGACTGCTAGGTTTTGTAAACGTATCATGATAAAATAGTACTAACTGCTGTGAGTTATAACTAAGGGTTCTAGTATCACAAAACCAGGGGAAGTATATTAGTAAAAAAAATCTGCACTGTAGAGCAAGAGCCTGATTGGGATTTTTGCATTAATACCATAACTTTTGAGGCACTCTTCAACATGTATTAGTGCATAACTGCATATCACAAATTCGACATGATCTTACACTTGCCACATTCAGTTTCCCAGACCACAACAGGAAATTTGTAACAAAAATCATGTGTACCCGTTTTCAGATCAGCGTATGAACAAAATTCTAGGTGCAAGCACACCAACTGTTGACATCACAAGAAACTGGAAAATAAGGCATGGAAGCATACAAGTTCTGAACCCAGTTAGCAACGTTTTGCACGGTGCAAACTGCAATTTTCACTCAACCCTAGGCTAAGTCTTCCTTGATTTGCAGTTTATGTTGTATATTGCTCCTCTGCATAAGAAGAAAGACATACTTAGAAGACACGAAATGTAATAATGCAACAGAACAATACAAATAAGCATATAGATTTTCTAACTCAAGAAATTTGATGAAGCAAACATGATGCTCTTTGATACTATATTTTGTTCCTCGTCTCTAAATATCCATTACATAAGAATTTCAGGTTCTCTTGTAAGCAAAAAACAGAGACTAAAAATGCTCAACCATATACTTATAATATAGAAGAAAATTGGCGGAATAGTTAAAAAAAAATACTTGCACCAAGTTTTTATGTGCAAGAAGGTGTTACCTTTGTCATATACCATGGCATTCGTACTCATGGCGTCCAATATCATGCTTGGTCTTCGCCCTCACTAAACAACCTCTCTTACGACACTTGATCCCATCACAATTATGTATAGAGTTGCAATGCTTCTCTATCTGAAAATTAATTAGAAATTGCACAAGTTACTAAAAAACATTTTTTTAATTGCCATTCACTGTTAGCAACTTAATTCGTTATTAGTAACTTACACCATTATCTTCCAGTTTAATTGGTTTTGCGGAACCATCACGCAGATAACATATAAGGCAGATAGTAAATCCTTTCTTGCAGCTTGAAAGCTTTTGAGAATATTGTTGATGGGCTTCAGTTTCTGGATCTAGTGCTTCCTCAGCAAAGAGCACATCAATGTTATAGCTTTCATTCTCTGGGAGCTGTCAATATGGAAGAAAAATAGTTTGTGCTATCAATTACACATTAATTTTTAAAGTAGAACTCTTGGTACTATATTAAACTTTGAGGACATAAAAATCCATCTCTTGAATCTAGGATGAGTTCAGTTAAAGTATGAGATTTGATCTACCTAACCAATTCCAATCAAACTGAACATGAGATACACATGTAGGAAAATTCTGCCCTATCCTCACACACTTGTTTGCATCAATAATTTCAGAGGAAATTAACACAGGTATGATTTTACTCAACAACACATTCTACGCATCTAACTGAAATAAGACACTTGGTTCCTTTGCAAAAGCACAGGTAAAACAAAACTTGGTTTATTTGCAAACACACTGGGTGTGTCGATCCAACGAAAGTATGAAATATTTCACTAGTGAGTCACAACTTGGTTTCTTTGCAAACTAAATATAAACACGATATGAACATTTCAGTAGCCAAACATAAGGTAACTTACTGGTAATGCATCAATCATTCTGACAAATCACCAACAACTATAAATTTCCTTGGAGTGGAAATAGGCGTTGTATAGCAGGATACGGACCTGAGGTGAATACGACCAAGAAGAAGACCTATACTAAGTAACCATCCTATGCCCAATGGAAAATGTCAAGCATGCTTTTATGTTCAAAATTCTGCACAGGTTGTGCCTCACTGCTTGTCAAACAGGGAGTCTGATCAGTGATCAGAATTTTTATTCCACTATCTTCTTTGCAAAGAAGCATTCTAATTAATGGCATTGCAATTCCAAGAATTCAGAATGTGAATAGTTTCCCAGACTCATAGGGCTCAATTCGTACCTCCTGAATCTTGGCATCCTTCATTCTGGGCACGGCAGTCTTGGCAGCAGCTCTGCCGTACTTGTTGGGCGCCGTCTTCTTCTTGGGGACAGGTACAGCAGACGGCTCGGTGATTGCGCCTGCAGCGGCACCGGCGAGCACTGGAACTTCAATCATCTGTCATACAAACAAAGGAACTTTTTTTATCCCAATGGCTATATATAACTCCAAAGCATTGATATTTAATGGCATGTATTTACAAAATCTCAATGTGGATGAAATAAATGAGCTAGTTGAAACCGAGAGTAAACCTTCAGAAAAACCTTCATTCTGATAGTACATTACTAAACCAAAAAGTTGAAACTGGAGACTAAAGTCCAAATTAGTAGTTGAAAGAGAATAGTGTTAGCAAATTAATGACCGTAAAAAAAGAACAACAGATATAGAAGTTGCAGGAAATTAATCTGTTGTGTTTATTCAGGCAACCTAACCAGCAAACAGCATTCATATTTATAGCAGTACAAATCTGATAAAATGTGGAAAACAAAGCCTTGATGTTATCAAGTCTACTCGAATCAAAACACAATAGAATGCAGAAGTACAAAATTAGAACCTACGCTGGGAAAACGCACCCACGCTGCCGCCTCCGGTGCACGGGCCTCGCGGCGAGGAGGGAGAGGAGGCGACGGCGGCCAAGGGGTGGCGTTGGCGCCCACGCCGGACATGGAGGAGGAGGCGGAGTCGCCGAGCGTGGGTGCCATGAGCGGCGCGGAGAACGGACTCGCGGCGGCGCCGGTTCGCGCGCCCCGCGGCGAGGAGGAAGAGGACGCGACGGCGCGGGCCTCCGGGAGTCGCCGGACCCCGTACGCCTTCTTAATCGCCCGTTGACGCGCGTTGGGGCGGTTCCTTCTTGGCTTTGGTTCTTCCACCTCCGCTCCGGCGGCCTTATGGCCATGGCAGCCGAGCAGACCGCGGAGGATCGCAAGCGCCCGCTGCGCGGTCGTCGAGGGCCGCTCACGCTGGTCGGCGCTGGGGTTGGTGCTGGTGCCCGCCGCGGCATTGGAGGGAGCGGGCGGCGCAGCGGCGCCGCGAGGTCCAGGGCCCACCCCCAACGCGCTCCGGAGAGGGATCCCTGCATCGCTGCGCGTCCAAGAACTCGGCGGGGCGGTTCTTGCGGTGGTTCTTGGAGGCTTGGAGCGGCGCGGCCAAGAACCTCAAGTGAGCGGCGCGCAGGAATTCCCCTTTCGCAGGGTCGCTGGATAGAAGCGGAGGAGGCGTGCGACGGCGCGGTGTCGATTCCCTTCTCCGGACACGGCGAGGTGGTGGGGCCGGGGGAGGTAACCGTGGCGGGGTTGGCAGTTCCGTTGAACGGAATGGGGGGAATGGGGAGCAGAGGACGGGGGAGACGAAGAGGGAGTCTATAGTTAACCGCGGTACGTGGACCCACGGCCCATCAGATCGAAGCATCATGTGGCCCATTAAATGTTCTTTTTATTTTTTTACAGCCCACTTGAACAATTCACGTCACAGCAGCCCACGAATGCTTTGTTTCATCACTCAATTTAATGCTCACTGCTAAAATCAAATTGAAACAGTACGAATAAAATGTTGATGAAAAAATATTTTTTAATATTAAAAATGTATTTATATTGGATCTTATTTTGTAGAATTATTTCTAAAGAATACGTAGGTTGGAACCGATTTGAAAACAGATTTATGGTTTGAGAGAAAAATGCCCGTAAAGTTTCGTAATTGTTTCTTTCCAATTTTTAACCTCTTCCTCCGCTCCAATGCTGAAACGTGAACCGATATATCCATTGACTCCCATAGATTACTCTACCTATAGAAAATTCCCTCCCCGTACATAGGGGCAGTCCATCAAGGCCCAATTGAGTGAAGAAAGTAGCCCATTAACTATTTTCTTTCCAATTTTTTCAGAAATTAGTTATATTAAAAAATTGGCACATGTGACTACCACATCCATATCAACCCCAAATTTACACACACAGCTACTTGATGGAAAGATCACATGAGTCGACCAGAGCTACTTGATGGATTGATCTTTGCTATGTACTGTAGAAAAGAGTCGGGGTGCCACGGACCGTGCTAGCTCCAGGAAGGCAGGAACGCTAAACATGCCGTAATAAAAACGGATCAGTTCCAAATATGGACGCGACAATGTGTTTAAAAATGTGTACACCATATCACCAAACTTACAAAGCACAAATGCACAAAAGACAGTATCTAAAGAAACCTGAGAACAAGCATATTGCATATAAGCGATCATCTTAGTTACAAATACTGAGAATATGAACAGACACGTCAGGAGTTCAGGACCACTACCACATTGGACCATTTCAACAGAAAGTTAGCATACATGGTTCCGACAACATAAGAACCGACAACATGAATCGCCTGGCATATACTAGCTAGAGGTTTCAGAGTTAACACAGCAGAATTCTAACATAATAAGGTAAATTCGTCCTTTCAGTCATCATGAGTCAACAAGAACTACTTGGGGAAGATCTTTGCTCTGCAGAAGAGAGTCAGGGACTGCAGCCGGGTCAAGCTCATAGAAGCCACTAAGCTTGCCGCCATCTTCTGCCAGGTGGACCGACGGTATCCGGTGAGAAAACCTTAGGTTTTCCTTCGCTGGTATCTTCATTCTTGCCTTCTGTTTGTCGGGCTTGAACACTGCCACGTAGCCATCAACTTTAGTCAGAAAAGCAAATGTTGTGCTATCACTTGTGCACCTCTTGATCTCGCCTATAGCATACTCAACACAACCATAGTTGCTGGAAGGAGACCAATCAGGTGACCAGTTCATGTAGATGGCCCAAACTTCACCAACCCGAGGGTGGATTTCAAACTGCCATTTTGATTTTCCTTGCCTGGCATGAACTAAGTGAGAGAATGCGTCAACTGAGTCATACGTGACTCTCCACTTTTGAACTTTAAATGTACCACAGCTAACAGCTACCTCCTGCTCCAACCACTGTTTCTCCTGCTCTTGTTGAGGGCAAGCCTCAAGCCAGGTCAAATGCACTTTGAATGGCTTTAATTCAACTTTGTTTACCCAGCCGTAAAAATTGGGGAATTTGTCAAAATCACTATATAAAGCCCATATTTGTCCATGCTCAAAATTCTTGCATGAGCGACCTTCTTCGAAGTTATGGAATTCAGAATCAGGATACGTATAAATATTGGGGGAGAGGCAGTTTTGCTGTGAGAAATCATCAGTTTTACTGGTGTCATCAGTGTTTTTCAGCGAAGGTGTATTTTCTTCAATATACATGCCTACAGGATTTTCTGTATCCATTCTCCCATTTTTACTTTCAGGGCTCAAATGGAAAAATATGCTGCTTAATTCTTTATCCAAAGGCATGCAAGAGTCAAGGTTAACAGATGAAAATGCAGTGTCCAGGTCAGTGGGGAGACATGCAGTGTCGAGCTCAAACAATCCTCCTGGGATACCTACTTTTTCACTTCCATTTGTGCAGTAAAAGGGGATCCTATGAGAGAATCGAAGTAGTTCACCTGATGGTATTACAAATGAGGATTTCTCCTTAGATGCGGCAAACAGACTGACAAACCCCTGAATCCTTACTAGTGGGACGACAGTAAAACCACTGTTAACACACATATCTGACAGGACTCCTACTACCTGGTACTCAAAGGATGTACGGCTTTCTGTCTCAGTGCCCCACTGCATGCTCCATCCCTTGTAAAGAGCCCACACCTCACCTCTAGCAGGGTATATTACATATGAATTTCCTTTTTTACCTTTCACACATGAAACCATGTGAGAAAACATGGACCTGTCTTGTACTACATATTCAGTTTTCCACAAGAAAAATTTTCCACAAGCAACAGGCAGTTTTTTCTCAATCCATTTCGCCTCTTCATTTGCTGAATCATGCTCCAGCCAAGACAAATGCACTTTGAAGTTTGAAGTGTCGAAATGCACTATTCGAGCATACAATCTGGGCATGCCATCAAGGTTATCATAAAGGGCCCAGATCTGACCAATTGCAAATAAATTGGCATCCTTAAACTTTTCAAAATCAAAAATATCTGTATCCTGGAAGGAAATGTACTCCGAAAAACAAGGCTTCTTCTCATAAACAGAGGCAATAGCTTGTTTCAGGAACTGGCCCTGATCATCAATGTATGTAGTTTTTGACTTCTCTTCGGCATCTACATTGTTGGACCTGTGAACTAGAGCTAATTTTCTGTCAGCACTAACATTATCATAAAATATTTGCTTGCAGCTCATATCAACTTCAGGTGGTAAATCATTTTTCCTCTGCCTCTTAAAGCTAATCATGCCATCAACATCTTGCTTCCTTCTACCTGATCTACAGATACCAAAATCTGTAAAACTAGACACAGTGGATGCACCTTCTGTATCCAAGTTCTTTCCTCCAAAAATGTTTATATCAGCAAAATCTGGCATAAATCTCCTGCTAGCACAATTATCTGACCGGTTATCTTTGTTTGCATCATATGTGCTGCCATTTCCATTACTGCACATATTTCCTTCTGCAATATTTGTCCTGGATTCATCATCATCTTGTCCACTTGCTGAAGAAAGGTTCGCAGAACTAAAAACATTCATAACATCTGGCACTGCAGACACATGTTCTCTAACTGAATTTTGTCCCTCAACGATTTTGGAACCATCAGGATCAGGAATTGACCCTTCACACATATTCCCATTACTAGTGCCATTATCAGCAAGTATTTGCTCACCGATTTTTTCAAAGCCAGATGAAAGAAAATTTTTCCTTTGCATCCTTTTGCTATCCAAGCGCACGCTAGCTTTGTCAAACTTAAAGATATTTTGACATTCTGACATCTGGTTAGCAACATAGTTAGCTTCCTTCATGTAGCTTTGTTGATTTTCTTCAGGTCTGGCAATCACATCCTCCTGGCTGTCGGCTGATTGATTGTCAGCACCAGAAACATTAGCAGTAAGCATTTTACCATCATTCAGTTTAGCACCAAATATTATTGAATCATAATACCACTTACCGTCACATAAACCCCTGCTGTGGCTGTTATTGGCGCCATCATCTTGATTTCTTTTACCCAATCTCCCAAGATTGTCAGAGCCTGCAGCATTTGGTACCATAGATGCATCTTTTGTATTCAAGTTCTGAGTGGCAACAAAGTATGGATCCAGAGGATCTGTCATAACACTTCCAGTTGTACCCTTGTCCACAGAGGGTTTAGGAGGGTGAGTTTGGCTCATTGCTAAAAATTGAATAACATCTCTTCTTGCCTCTGAGCTGCTAACTTCTTGGTCACCGCTTTGTGTGCCATCCATCATTAGCCCTGAATCCATGTTCCCCCTTGTAGCACGAAACTTATTAAGCTGCACCTGTTGACTGGCAACACAAAGTTCTTGATGTGATATCATTTCAGATGAATCTTGAGAATTATTAGGTGCAGAAAATAAGATTCTTGAAGGGAAAGCCCCTTCATGCAGCTTGAATGCAAAGAAGTTTCTGCTGCAAGCACCACAGCAGACCATAAAGTTCCTTTTATAGCACACAAATCTCTTCTGGCAGTGTGGACATATGGTCCAGAACGCTACTATATAGACTTTCTTTGTCATTTTGGAAGAATTCTGTCTTTTGATGTCATACAAAGAGCGATTGGTATGGTCACACAATATTATATAAGCTTCTGAAACCAAACTGAAAGCAGCTGCAGCACCAGGAAGATTATTTTTATCAGGATGAAGCAAAAAGACTAGTTTATCATATTGTTTTCTGATGACTGTGTCATCTGCAGCTGTAGCCACTTGGAGAACACTATACCAGTCGAAGAGTCCATTGATCTTTGCCTCTGCTGCGCAATGCACTTCACAAATAGTTAACAGCTGGGATAAGTTCTCGAGCTCTGGATAAAGCTTTTGAGCTTTAAGTGCAATCCTCTGGGCACCTAAAAACTCTCCATCTTCCAGCCTTTTTAAGGCAATTTCTTTGGCTCTTAAGGCTTCTTCTCTGTTGCATTCCATCGTACTTTCTTGCAGTGTATATGGATTCAACTAGGATGCTTTCACCATTCATGAACAAATACTCTCAAAGCAGAAGCATACCATTGGATCAATTTATGCAACAATATTAACCAAACAGAACTTTAGAGCATTCAGGTCCTGCATAGAATAAGTGTGTTAGGGAGAAAACAATGTAGCCATGACAATATCATTACAAATCTTTCTCATCTAATAAGGATACAACTCATATGAAGCCATAGTGACATTAACCACATGCCAGGATGTATGGATGAACTGTCATACTGTAAGGATCCTTATCACTTTTAAGTTTTATTACATTTAAACTTCATGGTTCACTATTGAAGTTTGTCTGATGCATTACACTCAGACTGAAGCTTGTTTGGCTGCTAATATTCAATCTTGGTATAGATAAGGTTATTGGGGGTCTGATGATTCAAATCTCAAAATAACATTAAAGAGTATTTTGTGGCCATTGGAGTTTTGATTTCGGGAAGCAAAAAATTCTTGTTTTGTAATGCATTAAGAGTGTTTTGTACTGCAGTTAGCTAATGGAATATTATATTCTGATATAACAATAAGTTACAGTAGACATGGGCAATGGAAATGATCACCGCTTCAGATCTCAGTCTTGTAACTCCGACTTCATAACTAAATCAATAAGCGCCCTCGCATTGCTTGTATCATGCAAGTGATCCAATCCAAGAATGTATATGATTTAATAATCCTACACCAGAAACTTGAGTCACTCAAAATTGCATGGCTAATTAGGCTATAAAGGCATGTTGCAGCAGTGTTAAATACAAATGGTTGCATAGTAAGATTATTATGAGCACAACAGCTAGATGTTGACCAGGGTGACTGCAGTGGTACCAACCTTTCTGGGTGAGATGCAAATTACCTAAAATGTAATTTCTAGTATTCAATTATTTGTGGTGGAAAGTAACTCGATACTATAATGCATTGGGCACAACTAAAATAGGACTTGGAGCTACTCCACCATTAAAAAAGTTGTTGATAACCACGTTATAGTTCAAAATATATGCATTTGGATATTATGGAACTGTACGAACATAATAGCTCAAGTGGTTTTCTTCACAAAAATAAACTGCATATGCAGGTCTCACAGTAGTTTAATCTCTCTATCTTCCAAATGGATTTTGGGCATACAGAACAAGACATATCCTCTATTCCAATAAATCGGAATTTCTTTTTTTTTAGAAAATCGGAATTTCTTTAGAAACGTAGCACTACCTGAAATGGGAAGGGCATGTAATGGCAACATGGAAAGCTTGGTGGGGCTCGGTGGTGGAGCAATCCGGGGTGGCCTGAACCAATAATGGCACTATCAGTTTTGGAGAACACACACCAAAAATTAAGATGGTCTGGTGACAACTTGCTTCAGATAAAAAAAGGCTGCCCCTTCGGAACTGATCGGACTCCTGCTTGCAGCTGAGAGGCCGTCATGTATCTCGAATGTGGCAGCCAATGGCATCAATTATTAGCATGTAAATCTACCTAGCGCCTAGTTACCATTCAACTAAATAGCACGAACTACGAACTGACTCCCCCACATTACAGTTACGAATTTCATAAACCAAAAGGCCTAGAAAGGTATCCTCTATCAGAATTGGATTGGCGAATTTGGAGCCTCATAAGAACCAGCGCCAAAAAAGAACCCAAAAAAACTCATTTTGTTATTTCCTTGTAGAAACAAAGGATTAGGCTACCAATACTCAAATCTTCCGTTCTCACCCACCCTGAATCCTACCGTCGCCCAGCAACCAAGACTAACCAAGATCGATCCAAAATGGGAAGGGCATGTAATGGCGACATGGAAAGGATGGCCGGGGCACGGTGACACTACCTGAGAGCTGGTGGGGCTCGGTGGTGGAGCGATCCGGCGGTGGCCAGATGCCGGCGATGGGGGCAGCTGTGCCGGGATGAGCCGGCGAGGAAAGCGATCGATCGATCGGAGTGACTGCTGCGCAGTGAGAAGGCAGAGAGCAGAGTTATGGGTATGGCACGCGTGTCGCGTGGACAGAGGAGGTTGGTAGCCGCAGCCAATGACATTTTTGCCCTTTGGGTACGACAATCGTCCGTCCGATTTAATAATGCAATTATGAACATATGGAAAATCACTTAGTAGCAAAACACCCGTGCTATGATTAACAAAACGACAAAAATAATCAGTGAGATTCCTCCCAAAAGAAAGAAGAGTTGTAAATTAGCAATCGTGACAAAAGTCGTGAAGTTTTGCCATTTCTAGAAACTTATCTTTCTGCCATTTGTCGTATGGTGAATGATGCATGTTTCCCTAATTCCCTTGCTCTGTACGTTTTCGCTTCTTGAAATCCCAAAAACAGGAATCTTACACGATAACAAAGAAAAAGAAAAACGTAAAAAAAAAGAGTGGAAACACATAACACTACATTGCCACTATAGAGAATAACTGAATAGGTAACCACATAAATTCCCCAAAAGTTCATTAATCACATGGAAAACAAAATAAACCTAACGTTAAGTAAATTCTATCTTTGTCTTAAGGCAAGTCAGGCATCAAAAGCAGCCATTTGGAGCCACATCCTTCTGTAGAAAAGCATCAGGAAGAGCGGCTGGGTCAAGTTCGTAGAATCCATGGAGTCTGGCGCCATTTTCACTTGTCAAGCGGAACGACGGTATCCGATGGGAAAACCTCAGTTTTGCTTCCATTGGTATCTCCAGTACCGTCTTTTGTACATCAGGCTTGAATAAAGAAACGTGGCCCTCGACTTTAGTAAGAACTGCAAATGACAAGCTAGCTTCAGTGCACTTGATGATCTCACCAACAGCATACTCGGCACGGCGATTCTTACTGGAACGAACCCTGTAGACCGCCCAAACCTCACCTACCTTCGGAAGAATCTTTATCTGGCTGCCTGTACCGGTTTGTCTGGTTTCAACTAAATGAGAGAAGGCGTAGTTTTCACAACACTCGTTTGTTGAACTTGCAACTTCATATTTACCACAGCTCATAGGCATATCATTCTGCAGCCAAACCTTCTCTTCATCTTCAGGGCAAGCCTTAAGCCAGGCAAAATATACTTTGAATGGTTCTTTCTCAACTTTGCTTATCCAGCCATAGCGTTTGGGGAACAAGTTAGTGTCACTGTAGAGAGCCCAAATTTGTCCACATTCAAAGTTCTCACATGAGCGATCTTCTTCGAAACTGTGGAATTCAGAGTTAGGATATGTAACAGCAACAAGCTCACTGTCTCTTTTCTTGTTGAAAGCATTCATATCAATAGAAGGAAATGACGCGGCCAAATCACATGGAAGAGCTGCAGTATCCAGTTCCAGGAATCCTTCTGCAAACCCTGGCCTTTCATTACCATTTGTTCTGTAACAGGGGATGCTGTGAGAGAATCGATGCATCTCACTTGACCGTATAAATATACGGGATTTATCCTTAGCTCTCACAAACAGACTAACAAAGCCTTCAATTCTGACCAAGGGCGAAACAATGATACCGGTGTTGTCTATTGAGACATGGGAAACTTGCACGACATCATAGTTGCAGGATTGATATTTATCGACGACTGAGGTCTGCAGCATGCTTGATTCTTTGTAAAGCGCCCATACCTCACCCTTCTTAGGATAAATTTCAAGTGAGTTCATATTTTTGCCTTTTGTCCATGGAACTCTATGAGATAAGTACATGGATGGGTCCTGTAGCACAAATTTATCTCCCAAGCAAAAGTTTCCAAAAGCAATAGGCAATTCTTCACGTGTCTGTTTGGTCTTTTGTCTATTTATTGGGCTATGGTCCAGCCATGATAACCAAACTTTAAGGTTAGAAGCATCAATATGATTTATCTGAGCATAAACTCTAGGCATAAAATCATGATCATCATAAATTGCCCAGATTTGATCAACTGCAATCATGTTAATGCCCCTTAACTTTCCAAAATCAAAGAAATCTGGACACTCATAGGTAATCTCTGGATTTCCATACATCTGACCAGCAATATCAGCTATTTCTATGTTGTTCCTTTGTTGATTGCTTCCAAGTGCTGCATTTCCTTCCTCTTCGCTATCAACTTTGCTTGGAAGATGTTTGGCAGATGGATTCCCAGTGACAGCAACATTACCACTGCACAATTCATCATCACTTGTACTAGTATTCCTTCGCCTCTTACTGTCACACGACTCTATCTCACTGATGCTGCCAATGCCCCCATCTTGCTTTCTTTTATCTAATCTTCTCAAATTCTGAGTGGTCACTAAGTTTGGATCTGCAGAATCTGGTGTTGTACTTCCAGTTTTACTTTTGACACCAGAAGGTGAGGGCGAAAGAGTTTGGATCACTGCAGAAAACTGACTTCTTGCCTCTGAATAGCTAACCTCACTATCACCAGCATATATTCCGTCACATCGTATATCTGCATCAGTTTGTATAGAATGCATCATTGATTCAGAATCCATATCGCCTCCTGTAGTATGAAGCTTAGTGTGCGGAGACTGTTGATTCAAGTCACCATGTGGCTGACATGAAAACATTTCTGCTTGAACTCGTGAGTGATTAAATGCTGCTGATTGGAATCTTGAGGGCATAGACTGCTCATACAACTTGAATGCAAAGAAGTTTTTGCCACAGTCATCACAACTGACCAAAAAGTTCCGGTGGTAATAGACAAATCGCTTCTGACAGTGCGGACATATGGTCCAGAAAACCAATGTCGAGCATTTAGTCACATCAGTTTTGATTGCATGAGTCTTGCCTAATAACCGGGTGACCTTATTTGACACTTCTCTGGAACTGGAAGCATGCTGTCGTTTTATGTCATAAAGAGATCGCTTCATCTGGTCACACAATGTTGCATAAGCTTCTGAAATCAATTTGAACGCAGTTTCAGCAAAAGGAAGGGTATTTTTATCACTCTGAAGACAAATAGCTAGTTTTTCATATTGTTTTCTAATGATCATGTCATCTGCTCTTGCCTCCACTTGAAGAATGGCATATAAGTCCAAGTCTTTGTTGATCTTTGCTTCTGCAGCACAATATACTTCACAGGCAGTTAACAATTGTGATACATTTTCAAGTTCTGGATACAGCCTTTGCGCTTGACGTGCAATCCTTAAGGCACCAAAAAGTCTTCATTGGCCAGCTTCTTCAGTGCAATTCTTCTAGCCCTTGAGGCCTCTTTTTTATTGTACTCCATCACACTCCAGGTCCCAAATAGCCTTAATATTGTTACCAGCGTAACATCATCTAAATACCATGCTTTCAGGAACTAAGACAGTGCTGATGTCAACCAACGATTCAGTTTGTTAAGAAGATGATGCATATGAAATTTCTAGTACATCAAGTCCTGCATGTACACAAGTATACATGTGTTAGTGATGTAAAAATGTAGCCGTGAGACAATCTTAGTGAGTCAACTTTGACGAAATTATGACAACTCTATATAATTGTGGGACACATTAACAATAACCACCATTTGCACCAGAAGTAGATATATGAATCAACTTGCATTCATTTATGAAATTTAATTTTGAGCAGTAAACTTTAACAAGATATAGTACACCTAAACAATAGTGCACAAACAGTAGCTCAGGTCTCATGTTTCTAACTGCGGCATATGGGCAGTACTTGACATAAATGTGACCACGCCATAAGTAAGGGACATGTAGTGGAAACCTATTCAAAAACATATATCTATTGAACTTTCAAACATTCTGAAAAATCGCATATGTGTAAATGAGATAGAGGGATACACTCGTACAAATTATATTTCAGGTCCAAACACATCTTTGTAAGCGAACCCCTAACTGCCTTCAATACTAACTTTAGCTCATGAGGATCAAAATTATTTTACAATTTAAAACTAGCAGTGTGATAAAACTAACACCACGCCATAAGTAAGGGACAACATGTAGTGGAAACCTATTCAAAAACATATACTCCCTGTCCCAAATTATTTGTCATTTTGGCTTTCTACCAGATTCATTGAACATCCTATGAATCTGGACACCCCAAAACACCTCCAAAATGACAAATAAATTGGGACGGAGGGAGTATGTATTGAATTTCAAACATTCTAAAAAATCGCATATGTGTAAATGACATAAAGGGATACCCTCGTACAAATTATATTTCAAGTCGAAACACATCTTTGTAAGGGAACCCGTAACTGCCTTCAATACTAACTTTAGCTCATGAGGATCAAAATTATTTTATAATTTAAAACTAGTTGATAAAACTAACTCACTCACCATTGCTTGGATAGGTAATATATCAAGACTGAACGCCTGTAAAACCAGATACTACATGAACAATCAGGATATCAAGATTTTAAATTTACAAATACATAAACAAAAACAATACAAAAAAAAACAATAAATAGAGTAGAGACAATTGTTAAGAGGACAAAAAATTAGTAGTGTGTCAATGTTTTCAATCAGAGGTCAAGAGCAGCAACATCTAAGTTCATTTCAACAGAATAGGTCTAGTTGCTAGCCCCAAAGAGTAAACATTAAAAATTTGGATCTTCCATGAATAAGCCATAGGACGCTTTTAAGAAAAGATCATGTGGCCCAGATTGAAGTTCTCATAGTTCTCACACGAACCCTGGTTCTCATATAATACGTTGTCTTTAAGAAATTATCTAAAAATATTATTTAGATGTTTCTCTTACTCCACTTCCTGTCCACCAAGCCACACACACAGGGTACTTTGCTCACATTAGACTATCCGCAGTGGCAACCGCTATCCGGATCTGCAGATGGAGTATAGGAATTTTTTACCTGCACCGGCGCTCGCTATAGCAACCTGTATAATAGAGACAGCCGGTCCAACCTCTATTGCCAGCGATTTTGGAACCGATCGCCAAAGGGAGAGAGGAGAGAAGGTAAGAGAGAGAAAGGTGGGTCCCACTGTTTCACCTAACTAAAAAATGTTATAAATCACAAACCAAAAAACCAAATCAAATTCCGATTACACCATTAAATTTGTTTTAAAAAATCCTTCAAAACAAGATCTTACATGAATATGTTTAGATAAAATTACAAGTGGACCCTACTTATGGTATTTGAAGATGGTTGAATAAAATATAGATTAGTTAGTATAGAGGCTGAGATATAGAGGTTGACGAGTGCGGAAGAATCTGGTATAGAGATAAGAATCTCGATGACTAGACAAGAATATTCTGTTTTAGAGGTGGGGATAGAGGTTGACCAAGTGCTGATAGTCTTAGTCAATCACAGTGACTGATATTAATCAATCACATTTTGTTCACAGAATAGAGCTAGGTAGCTCGCCCCAAATGGTAAACAATCAATTTTTTCGATGTTTCATGAACAAGTAACGGATGCTTTTAAGAAATATCTCAAAGGAATATTATTTAGATGTTTCTCTACTTCCCATCCTGCATATGCCACATACACAGCATACTTTGTTCACACTAAACACAATGGCCGATGCCAATATTATTTTGAAAAATTATATCCCCCTCCTATCAAATTCATGCTTCCACAACACAATAGCTCCAAAATTGATGGTAACACAGTAGTTATACACTCTGTTCAGGGCCAAAACTATACAGCAGCACTACATATTCTCAGTTTATCACTCTTGACCAAGTAACCAACAATAGGCGGTGCAAACAGCAATAATCATGTGACATTTTTGTCTCAGAGCAGCAGTGCAGTGATTTAAAATGATCCATCAGCTATCACAGATGAGAGTGCTCACCCCCAAAGAAGAAATGAAAGATCCTACATTCGATTTCGCTCATAAGCACAAAAGAATTCTCCGGTGCAAAAAATCCTGCTTCCTACTCCTACTCCTTCCCTATTTGAAACTGACTGAACTAAGGCATCCAGTTCAGGTGAAACTGTGAAAGGGCCAAAATTATACACTCTGTTCAGGGCCAAACTTATACAACAGCACTACATATTCTCAGTTTATCACTCTTGACCGAGTAACCAAAATAGGCGGTGCAAACAGCAATAATCATGTGACATTTTTGTCTCAGAGCAACAGTGCAGTGACTTAAAATCCATCAGCTATCAGAGATGAGAGTGCTCACCCCCAAAGAAGAAATGAAAGATCCTACATTCCATTCCGCTCATTAGCACAAAAGAATTCTCCGGTGCAAAAACATCCTGCTTCCTACTCCTTCCCTATTTCAAATTGACTGAACTAAGGCATCCAGTTCAGATGAAACTGTGAAAGTGAACTCCAAACCATTCTTAACCTAACAGAGCGATGAGGCCAACTCCAAACATCCTAGTCACTGAATAATTCTATTCAGGTAAGCGTGATTAACCCTTAATCCCGCGTAAATTACGAATCTTCACTCCAATGACTCACCTCCGCGGGCCTGAGAAAGAAAACCCCAGCCGGTTCAACCAAAGGGGCGAGTGGGTGGGCCAAGGGAAGGGGGAACATGGGAGGCGACTTACCGGAGCCGGTGGAGGCGCCCCTGGGATGAGAGCGCGGCGGAGGGAGATGATTGGAGGTAGTCGGAGTCGGAGGCCGGCAACGAGTCGCCGGTGGCGGCGGCGGCGGCGGCCAGGGGACTGATTGATGGGGTGGGGCCGGTGGGTTCAGTGCGCTGAAAGAGGCACTGCTTCTACTTGGCAGTTGGCACGCATCGGCCGCGGGGAGGCGAGGAGTATTTCTCTCCTTTTGCAAATGGGCCCACATTGAAGGGAAACAGCGGCAAGTCCTTATTAGGTTATTCTTTTTCTTGGGGCCAAAAAGTATTTATGCTATAGTATGAAAACACATATACTCGATTTATACTAGTTGTATGTATGGTATATTTCGAATAAAATTTTTATACTAGCCTATAATTAATTTGGAAGCATGTAATTAAGTTATACACATAGATGTGGCATGAAGAATATATCAAGACCTTATGTCTTGAGAAACGTGCTGTTGTTCAAAATGGAATTGTTGAGGGCCAGAGTGATACGTGGTGGTTCGACAAAGATCTCCTTGCTTTTGCTTGCTCGGTCTGAAGCCACATACTGTATTATATATTCTGTGACGAGACGCAAGTTGTGTGCGCGCTAGCTCTTGATCTGAAGCTACTGTTACGTGTAAGACAATAGAGTCAATGATATCAGATGCGCTGCGACATTTGTGATTGGATATTCCAGACCAAGAACTTGTTACAAAGCAATATTCAGTCCCCTGGCCGCCGCAATGCTTAAGTCAGATTCAGATTCAGATGCAAAACAGGTAAGATGATAGTAAACCCAATCTTACAGGTTCTTCTAAGGCATTAGCAGGGATTTGGGGGCAACGATCGGCCTCGCGTACGCGAGGCCTAGACGCGCCTCGCGCACCTCTCGCAGACCCAGCGCCTCCTACTACCCCACGGCTCCGTAGTCCGTACGTTGCAGGCTTGCTACTGGTGGCATAGGGTGTTGTCGTGCTGTCATTGGCCCGGCTAGGGAGTAGTTTTTGTTTGGTCACTCACAGCAAACGTATTAATCAATTTTTTTTCCTTGACACACTTGCACATGAAATGATTCTAAAAATACACGATAGATCGAATGACACGTTAGTTTTGAACAATTTACCTTGTGTTTCAGAACAAAATAAATTTGTTCTAGAACATCATCTGGAACAATATACTAGAACAAATAGATTTTCTTCCAAGTTTTTTGTTCCGGTGCTCTGAATTGTTCCGGAACAATTCATGCCTGTTCCAGTTTGTTCTGAACAAACTATTAAACTATTTCTATTTATTTTGAAACTTTTTTCAAAAATTTCGTTCCAGAAACAATTCAGCTCGTGTTTCAGAACAAAATAAATTTGTTCTAGAACACCACCTGTTCCGGCACAATATAATAGAACAAACATGTTTTCTTTCTAGTTTTTTTCTCTGTGCTCCAAATTGATCTGGAACAATACATGCCTGTTCCAGAACAAAAATAATAGTTTGTTCGGGAAAAATATTAAACTATTAATATTTGTTCTAGAACTTTTTTAAAAAAATTGTTCCAAAAATAATTCACCTTGTGTTCCAGAACAAAATAAATTTGTTCTAGAACATCACCTGTTAACAGGTTTTCTTCCTAATTTTTTTCATGTGCTCCAAATTGTTCTGGAATAATACATGCCTCTTTTAGAACAAAATAACAGTTTGTTCTGGAACAACCTATTAAACTATTCGTATTTGTTCTGGAACTTTTTTAATTTTTTATTTCAGAAACAATTCACCTTGTGTTCCAGAACAAAATAAATTGTTCTAGAACAACATCTGGAACAATATACTGGAACAAACAAGTTTTCTTCATAGTTTTTTTTCTGTGCTCCGAATTGTTCTGGACAATACAGGCCTGTTCCAGAACAAATAAAACAGTTTGTTCTGAATCAAGACCATAAAACTATTTGTATTTATTCTGGAACTTTTTTTAATTTTTGTTTCAAAAACAATTCAATATTACACCTTGTGTTCTGGGTGAACAATCAGTTTCAAAATAATACACGCACATTTATTTTGTTACAAAATTATGTTAGTTTCGAAAATCCGCGTCCCTGGATCGCGCTCCGTGAAAAAAATCACCTCGGAAAACACTGCGTGGCAGCACAAAACACGGCCAGAAAACACGCGATCGATCGGCCTCGCGTACGCGAGAGACCGACGCGTCTCGCGCACTCCCACGACGCGCAACGCGCCAACGCCGTACCCATTGGACATACTCGTGGGTCTTCTTGCTCTGTCCATCTGTAAAATTATTAAACTAAATAAACATTGTGAAAAACTGCATGGAACAAAATTGTGTGAAATCTATAGTATTTTTTGTGTTCTAAATTGTCTCCAAACAATATATGTAAAAAAATTTGTTCTGAAACAAACTATTAAACTATTATATTTGTTTTGAATTTTTTCTTTTCGTTCCAAAAACTATTAAATAATACACCTTGTATTCTATAAAAAATAAATTTATTCCACAACAGGTTATTTCGGAACAAAAAGATTAAACTATTATATTTGTTGTTCCGGACTAATACATGTCTGTTCTAGAAAAAAAGTTTGTTCTAGAAAAAACTATTAAACTATTATATTTGTTTTGAAACTTTTTTCTTACATTCCTAAAACTATTAAATAATACACCTTGTATTCTAGAACAAAATAAATTGTTCCAGAGCACCACTATTCTGGAACAATATTCCTAGTATTGTTTTTTTGTTGTTTGCAAATTGTTCCGGAACAATACATACTTTTTCTAGAACAAAAACAGTTTGTTCTCGAACAAACTATTAAACTATTCATATTTGTTCTACAATTATTTCTTAAAAAAATTGTTCCAAAAATTTCAACAATACACCTTGTTCGAGAACAAAATAAATTTGTTCTAGAACACCACCTGTTCTGGAATAATGTCCTAGAACAAACAAGTTTTCTTCCTAGTTTTTTTTGTTTGTGTTTTTAAATTGTTCTAGACAATACACACATGTTTTAGAAAAAAAACACTTTGTTCTGCAACAACTATTATAATATTTGTATTTTTTCTCCAAATTATTTATTTTCGCTTCAATAATTCAATAACACACCTTGTGTTGCAGAACAAAATAAATTTATACCAGAACAACACGTGTTCTGAACAATATACTAGAACAAAAAGGTTTTCTTCCTAGTTTTTTGTTTCTATGTTTGGAATTGTTCTAGAATAATATCCTCTTGTTCCAAAACAAAAAACTTTGTTCTAGAACAAACTATTATACTATTTGTATTTGCTCTGCAACTTTTTTTTATTTTTGTTCAAAAAAATTCAATAATACACCTTGTGTTCTGGAAAAAATAAATTTGTTCCACAACACCACCTGTTCTGGAACATTGTACTGGAACAAAATGATTTTCTTCCTAGTTTTTTTCTCTGTTCCGATTCTGAATTGTTCTGGAACAATACACGCTTGTTCCAGAACAAAACAATAGTCTGTTCGAACAAACTATTATAACATTTGTATATGTTCTCCAATTTTTTTATTTTCATTCCAAAAACAATTCAATAATACACCATGTATTCCAGAAAAAATAATTTTATTCCAGAACAACACCTGTTATGAAACAATTTACTGAAACAAGAACAATACCTCGTGTTCAAAGAGAACAACGTTTTTTTACATGCATAGTCACGAACAAAACTAAGCCCCGCGCGAAAACAGACTGCGTTCCGCGAAACAAGCTCCGCGCCAAAACGCACTGAAAACAGAGCGATACAGTAGAATGTGAGAAACAGTAGAGCGCGGCTGCTGTGCCACGGGGTGCGCGAGACCCGCTGCTTTCTCGCGCACGCGAGCTGGATCGGGGTCCCAGAAAACAGCGGCTGCTGGCCCAGCAGAGGTGCGTGAGACCTGGTGCTTTCTCGCGCAAGCGAGCCGGATCGCGTCCGGGCATTGTTATGTAGAAACAACCCAGCACGGACAGCAGCCGGGTCAAGCTCGTAGAAGCCCCGGAGGGTGCCGCCGTTCTCTTTTGTCAGGCGGAACGATGGTATGCGGTGAGACAATCTCAGTTTCTCTTTCATTAGTATCTCCAGTACTCCTTTTCTGACACGGAGCTTAATCACAGAGACGTGATCATCAACCTTGGTCAGAAAAGAAACCAGCACAAGAGGGAAAAATTATGAAACAAAGCACCTGCCCTAAGAAACAACATATATTAAAGTACGATAACGGGGGCAACTGACTGTGACCCTTGGTACCCAATGGTTAGTGACAAGTACGAGGGCGGTGTTAACATGATGGCATTGGCATGTTTACGGCTATAAGCTGATATATACTAATGTACAGCAGAAGTTTTGATGGCAGAACATATAAGACACAAAACTAACCACAACAAAGGTTCAGTTCTACAAATTCAAGGTCCACTTTGATGTGCAAATCCTCATTTGGTCAGGTTTGCCTAAGCAGGCAAACATCAGGAACAGATGCTGGGTCAAGTTCATAGAAGCCACGAAGGGTTCCACCTCTTTCTTCAGTCAGGCAGAAAAACGGTATGCAGTGAGAGAACCTCAATCTTTCTGCAGCAGGTATCTCCAGGACTCCATTCTGCTTGTCAGGTTTAAACACAGATCTGTAACCACGAACTTGAGTAAGCAAGTTGACCTTTGTTCCAGTTTCTGTGCGCTTGACTACCTCGCAGATGGCAACTTCACAAGTATTACTGCTTGAAGGCGTCCAGTCAGGTGCCCAGTTCATGTAGATGGCCCAAATCTCACCAACTTGTGGAAGAATCTCAACCTGCCACAGCAGGCTGGTTTTTCTGGCATCTACCATGTGCGAGAAACTATATATATCAAATTTGTCTACCCAGTTTCCAACTTCAAATTTACCACAGCTGATAGGTATATCCTGGTCCAACCACTGTTTCTCCTGGTCCAACTGAGGACAAGCCTCAAGCCAATTCAAGTGAATACCAAAAGATTCTATCTCAACTTTACTTATCCAACCATACAACTTGGGGAACTTATCAACATGACTGTATAAAGCCCATATTTGTCCATGCTTAAAGTGATCACATGAGCGGTCTTCATCGAAATCGTGGAAAACAATCCCAGGCTCTGGGTAGAAATGGAAGGATAAACTACTTTGATGAGAGGAATCGCTGGATTCAGTAGAATCACGGGCATTTATCTGTGAGAATGTAACTTCTACTAGAAGAAATATCATTACTGCTAGCCGTAGATACCAGCTTGCAAAAATAAGACTCCAAGTGATTCTCTTTTTGAACAATCTGCTCATCTTCAGAATACATTTTGCTATCTGTAGTGTCACTGGCTAAATCAACAAACATGCCACCTACGTTCCTTCCTAGAGACATGTAAGAGACAAGAGTAACAGAAGAAAATGCTTCATCAAGATCAGCGGGGAGACATGCAGTGTCAAGTTCCAGAAAACCTCCCGGGACACCTGACTTTTCATTTCCACTCGTCCTATAAAAGGGAATACCATGTGAAAACCTAAGTAGCTCACTCGATGGTATTTCAAATGAGCACTTGCCCTTAGCTTGCGCAAATAAACTGACAAAATCTTTAATCTTGACAAGTGGGATAACAGTGGCACCATCCTTATGTGACATTGTCGACAGGACTTCCACAACCTCATAGTCATAGGATCTATGGTTATCAGCATCTGAGATCCAGTGCATGCTCCATCCCTTGTAAAGAGCCCACACCTCACCCTTATTAGGATAAATTTTGTAAGAGTTTATTTCCTTACCTTTTGTCCATGCAACAACATGAGAAAACGTGAACCTGTCTTTTGATGAATCTATTGTTTTCTGTAACAAAAAGTTACCACAAGCAACAGGCAGTTTTTTATCTGTCCATTTCTTCTCTTCTTCATTCATTGGGAGATGCTCCAGCCAAGAGAAATGTATTTTGAAGTTGGAGACATTGATATTCCTTATTTGAGCATAAAATCTTGGCATGATATCAAGTTTATCATAAAGGGCCCAGATCTGACCAGGTGCAAACATAGTGGCATCCCTGAGGTTCTCAAAATCAAATATATCTGGACAACTACAGGTAATCAACGAATTGTCAGATGTCTGTGTAGTAATATCAGTAAGTTCTTTATTATATGTTCGCTGGCTATCTTCATGGGTTGTATTTCCTTCCTCTGGTATGTTCACTTCCCCTTGGGGATGTTCAGCTGATTGAATGTCAACAACAATAGCAGCAACATTTTCACTGCAAATTTTACCATCACTTGAACTAACATTGGAGAGTGAATCATACTTCCATTGCCTCTTACTATTACAGAAGTCCATGGTGCCATCAACTTGCTTTCTCTTACCAGATCTCTGAAGGCTGGAGGATTCTGCAGCATTCAGCACTGTAGATGCATCTTCCCTACCTACATTCCGAGTTGGCACAAAGTTTGGATATGATACCATACATCTAGTTGTATCCTTATTTACATCAGGAGCAAGATAGTTGGTTTGGATGACTGCTGATAACTGAGCTGTCTTTCTTTTTGTCCTAGGGCAGTTACCTTGCCAATCATCATTGAACTCGTCAGCGCATTTCAAATGTTCATCAGTTTGTGTGACATGAACATTTTTTTCTGTATCCATGTAACTCCCTGCAGTAAGAAGATTAATGCATTGGACCTGTTGATTGAGGATACCATTTTGTTCGCAAGAAAACATTTCAGATAGAACTTGAGAATCACAAGGTGAAGCTGATGGGAATCTCGAGGGGACAAGCTCCTCATGCAGTTTCAACACAAAAAGTTTTTACCACATCCATCACAGCGAACCACAAAGTTTCGTCGATTGAACCGAAATTGTTTTTGACAGTGAGGACATATGGCCTTGAAAACCATAATGAAACCAGATAGCAGTGTATCCTTCCTTGAAACTTCTCTGAAATCATAATATCTTTTGACATCATAGAAACATCTCTTAATCCGATCGCACAATATTGCATGAGCTACAGATACCAACTTGAAAGCAGCTTCAGCACCAGGAAGAGTATTTCTATCAGGATGAAGCCAAAAGGAAAGTTTGTTGTATTGCTTTCCTATGACTACATCATCTGCTGTTTCCTTCACTTGGAGAATACCATACCAGTCCAAGTCTCCGCTGATCTCTGCCTCTGCTGCACAATGCACTTCGCAGATGGTTAACAGCTGGAACAAATTCTCGAGCTCTGGATAAAGCCTTTGAGCTATAAGTGCAATCTTTTGGGCACCTCTAAAGTTCTTAGTTTCAAGCTTCTTCAAAGCAATTCTTCTTGCCCTTGATGCCTCTTCCCTGTTTAATTCCATCACCAGAAAAATTCTCCCTAACAAGCTTAATACATGTTGTTACTAGCCTGGCATTAATAAGCGCTGCCCACTGACCACATGAGTTTCATAAAACAAGTATCATGGCAATAAGATAGACATTTGGATCACTTTATACAGCCAAATTATGTGAACAGGACCTGGTGCATCAAGTCCTAATACATGTATGCAAAGAAATTAATATGTTAGTAAAAGAAAGGAACAATTGCTCATTTATCATGACAAAACCTTAGTAGGACAAAAAAATATTTATATTTTTTTTGAAAGGATATACCCCAAGGGAGACCCCTGAGGTGCAGGTGCGGCACCCAGGGATTGAACTCTGGGCGGGAGCACTCTAGCCAGTGGTCTTTGCCACTGCACTGTGAGCCCCTTCGCAAGAACCGAGATGGCCTAAGTGGTCACCAGCACTAGTCCCAAAAATTATTTATTGACTGAACACTACTAACTAAGTAGTCAGACATCGCTGAAGTCCGAGTTAAACAATAATAATTGTGTTGCAAGGTCTAGAATACACACAATAGCAAAATAACACAGTAAAACCCCAAAACTTGACAAATATAAGCACGAAATACAATGAGGATAAGCATATGAATGTAAATACATAAGGCCATAATATCCTGAATCAAGCAAAAATAAATCTACTATCATATTCATCTAAGTAACCTCGGACAAAATTCTTTAGGTTGTTTCTCAAAAACAAATCATTAAGATGGTATATGCTTCAATTAGCTTGTGACTTCATTACATCTTTTTTCTATAACTAACTCCAACATTAACATGCTGGATACAATACATAAATAACCAAATAAAGACCTCCAACATCCTGCATTCTTTATGGGCAAATATACCTGGAACGAACAAGGTACTGTAAAATACATGGGCAAAAAGTAAGTGTGGGGGTATAACTGCAGACCATGACTCCAAAGTCCAGATTACATCTGACACTAAACTTAGTTTGTACTAGACTGTTCTAAAAATTAGCTGTCTTGCTTGCTGTATTCCTCCATACAAGAAAAGATGTTTCTGTAAAGCCATCGACCTATCCTAAAATCAGTGGTAACAAAGAAGTGTTGCACTCTTCGGACGGAAATAAAAATAGATATTATCAGTTCAGGAAGAATATTGCTACGAGAGACACCAGCAACAATGATGATCTTGTGACCAATTTTGTTCCAAGGCAACCAAACAAGTAAGTTTTTTTCTTTCAACAAAATCCACAAATTAGAATGTTGAGACAACCAAAACAAGCATTGCCCATCCAGTTCAGTCACGCCAATTAATGTACGCTATTTAAGAATTGTTCCACCCACAAATGCAGTCCCAATCATCGTCATAATTGTACAAACCTGACAGCATTAGCATATGGGCGGGACATTGACCTGAAGCAGTAATCCATCACTAGGACTAATAATAGACTAGCCAATCTTCAATTTTTTTAATTAAGAAGTGGACAATAAACTACCACCCCATTTCTCCCAACGACCCCTCCTGCTGCGCCAAAGGAAAGTAGGAAACACAAAAGCGGCAGGTCCCCAGGCGTGCCTACCCCTACCCCCGCGCCCCTGTTCCCCGCCGCGTCAAGCGCCACAACCAAAAATGGCGCAGCCAGCTAGGTATAGCCCCCAGCAACTCGAGCCGACACCGCATGAATCAAACAATGCCACTAAGCAGGACAACCCAAACGAGCAGGAGGATAAGAATCGATGCGATGAGGGGGAAAGGAAGGGTTTTGCCGTGGCAACGGCGGGTACGGGGTGAAACAAACCGGAGCATCTTCAACTGCGCGCGTGGCGGAGTGGATCGGAGACCGGCGAGCCGCCGCAGGACGCAGGACGGCAGCGGCGCCGGCGCCGGCGAGGGGACGAGGTGTTCCGCAGGTGAAGGCGGCACTGCTGCGGCAGGTACGGTGGCGGAGCTGAGAGCACTAGGGCACTGGTCAGTGGGGTGGGGAATAGGCCTTTGAGCTTCCTACGGGGTGGGGAGTAAATACGGTAGTTTCTCTTTCTTTTCGGTTCAAAAGAAAAAGAATATGAACATTGACAACGAGCTCCCTAAGAAAATGAAGTTTTAAATTTTCAATCCAGAGAGCCCCGTGAACAAATTTTACATAATGTAGCACTTATAATGTAGTAAAAACTCAAAATGGCTGTTATCTAGGGCTGGGCATAAAAACCAATACCCAGAGACCGGAACCGAAATAACCGAAATTCCGGGTATTAGATAGTGGGGTAGGAAATCTAATTAATCAAACTTTTAATTTAAACTTCGAATCTTAGAGCTAGGTACCCAAACTATCCAAATAACCGAAGTTATTATACTCATAGCTCATCCTAAGTTTTATACCATCTAAATTCATATTTAATTTTTAATCAACTTTTGAGCCGTAATTTAACCATTCTATGTTTTTGTAACGTAATTAATAATTTATTGGTGATGGTAAGTGACGGTTTGATATTTTACGAGTTTTATTGTGAAATAGTAAAAAAATATGATAGTTTGGTCATAGCCGAAAACCGAACCGAAATATAGATACTTAATTTTTTTTTGGAATCTAAAAGATCATTACTAGTTCGAGTATTGATTTTAAAAAACCAACTTTAAAAAAAAACCAAACTAACCGAACCAAATATTCAGATAAAACCCCAGGCCTAGCTGTCTTAATTTCCTTCGTCTTCGTTGTTCAGCCAAAGCAAAATATCACAAATTCTGCCATTTTTTTTCTTTTGTACCACAGCAAATTCCTCGCATAATCATAAGGGGCCTAGCAGCGATCACGGCACCGGCCTGAGGCGCTGGTCGTGGCCAGGAGCCCAGGATGATGGAGAAATTTGCTATTTTGCACACGCTTTCGACTGGCTTCATTAAAATGCCTATCGAATATTAGGCTTCGGTAAAATACCCACCACTATGTTGCCTCACCGTTATTATGCCCACCATCAAATTTTTAGACAAAATTGCCCTTCTTCCTCCCCAGCTCCTCATTCCTCCATTGATGGCCAACTCCCCTGCGAGCTTACCACCGTTTCATCCTAGCTATGCGCTCGAGCTCGCCTACACCTTGCTTCGAGGTCGTCGTCGTGTACACCCCGACCTACTGCCTTGCTCCGCAACAATACGCGCCCACCAGCAGATGCGCCCGTCACCCTGCTCCGCATTTGCCCGCCCGTCGGAGATGGCGTTGCGGGAGAGGTTGAGCGCGGCGAGGCGGGAGGGGAAGGAGAGCCGCGGGGAGAGCAGTAGCCGGAGGGAGTTGGCGGAGAGGTTGAGGGAGCGGAGCGCGGGGAGCGAGGAGGGAAGGCAGGTGGGGACGGCGCCCGAGAGCGCGTTGCCGGAGAGGTCGAGCAGCTGGAGCGAGCGCGGGAGGGAGCAGGGGAGCTCGCCGGAGAGCGCGTTGCCGGCGAGGTCCGCGCCGCCCCTCGCCGCCCTCTCGCGCCGCGCTCGCCTCCCGGCGCGGCCCGCTCTCGCCGTCCGAGGCTCGGCGTCTCGCTCCACCCGGACGCCCGGGGCCCGCCGCTGCGCCGCCACCCGTCTCGCCGTCAAAGGAAAATGAGGAGCTAGGTGAGGAAGAAGGGCAATTTCGTCTAAAAATTTGATGGTGGGCATAATAACGGTGAGGCAACATAGTGGTGGGCATTTTAACGAAGCCCAATATTCGATGGGCATTTTAACGAAGCTAGCCAAAAGCGTGGGCAAAATAGCAAATTTCTCAGGATGAAGACAACAAAAAAAAAGATCGTCCAAAACGAACTGCTGGTAGCAAAATGTATCCTTTCTGTTACCACCTTAGAGCATCTTCAAGAGAGGCCAAAAACTCTCCCTAAATTAAATAATAGGGGATTTAGTCTAAAAATTCATCTTCAACAGTCTCTCAAAACCACTTCTACATTTAGTTCTTTCCTAATATCTTCTCACTTATAGCTAGAAACAGAGGAAAATCGAGACCTCTAATCCTTCTATTTGTAAGAGAATTAATGTTGATGTGGCCCCAAATGCTGACGTGGTCCAATCAAAAGTATCATTTACCATTTTTTAGGGGTGACTGTTGAAGAAGGAAAGAAAAATTACTCCTAATAATTTTTTGGGTGCTAACAAAAACATGTTTTAAGGGTCAATTTTTCGGGTAGCTTTTAGAGATGCTCTTACCAAGGGAAACGCGAGTGCAAAGTCAAAAAAAGTGAAATTTGTTTGTTTTCAAGAGACGCTAATTTTCAAATTGATTGAAAATAGGTCATTCAGTGAATCTTCATTTCCATCATCCAGCCAAATCGCTCTCTTCTCAATGAGCTCTCCTCCCACCCTCTTGGGCCATCGCCGCAAGCATCACGATCCCTTTTTTTTCAGAGAAGAAACTGGAAATATTTCTCTTCAATCGTGGACGATAGTGGGTGGTTTCGGCGAGTTTGAAGCTTAGAAAGTTTGCGGGAGGTGGCTGGAGAAACAGTTTTCAATTTCAATGGAGACGGCACCAGGAGGCATAACAGCTTTCAGTGCAGAAAATAACGTTACTGCACCGCAACAGTATCGAATTTGATCTACCGAATGCATTACGAACACAGGACTTGTTCCTGGTGCAAGATAACAATCCACAAAGGTAATAAGACCTCGTCATACGCATGCAGGCATGGTTTTGAGCAAGATTAGATGACTATATAGCATATATAAACAGCTTAACTTATCAGGGGATAAGACAGAAATAAGTTAAATTCTTCTAACTTGAGTTCTGCTTCAGCATTTGCAAGTCGTTGATCAAGTGTCCCTGTATAGGAAGGCATCAGGAACACTAGCTGGATCAAGCTCGTAGAAGCCACGGAGCTTCCCACCTCTTTCTCCTGTCAGGCGGAAAGAAGGTATTCGGTGAGAGAATCTCAGCCTCTCTCGAGTTGGTATCTCCATGACCCCCTTTAGCTTGTCAGGTTTGAACACTGATCTGTAACCATGGACTTGAGTCAGGAAAGTAAGCTTTGTGCCACCTTTAGTGCGCTCCACAATCTCACCGATGACAAATTCACACACATCAGTTCTGGAAGGAGCCCAGTCAGGTGCCCAGTTCATGTAAATGGCCCATATCTCACCTACTTGTGGAAGAACCTCAAAGTGCCATTTAGTGCCAGTTTGTTTGGCATCAACTAGATGAGAGAAAGTATCATTTGTTTCATACTTGGTTTTGTAGCTCCGAACTTTAAATGTACCACAGCTGACAGGAATACCCTGCTTCAGCCACCATTTCTCCTGCTTCAGTTCAGAGCAAACCTCAAGCCAGGTCAAGTGCACTATGAAAGGCTCTCGCTCAACTTTGCTTATCCAGCCATAGTACTTGGGGAATGTATCATGATCACTGTATAACGCCCATATTTGTCCGCGCTCAAACTTCTCAATCGAGCGGCCTTCTTCAAAGTTGTGGAAGTCAGGATCAGGATATGTTTGGACATTGGGTGAGAGGCAGTTTTGCGCATAAGAATCTTCAAAATCATCAGCATCAGCATCAGTTTTCTGCAAAGGTGTACCTTGCTCAGAAGAAATATCTTTATCATTATCTGTAGACATTGGGTCGCAGGTATGTGCTGCAGACTGATTTTCCTGTTGGGCAATTTCCTCATCTCCTAGATTCATCTCAATATTTGTAGTGTCAGTAGTAAGATCAACAAATGAGCTTCTTATCTTGCTGTGAGACAAGTAAGAGTCAAGACTAACAGAAGAAAATGCTGCATCGAGGTCAGCAGGTAGACAAGCATTGTCGAGTTCCAGAAATCCTCCTGGCACACCTTCTTTCTCATTGCCCTTTGTCCTATACAAGGGGATGCTGTGAGAAAATCGAAGTAGCTCACTTGACGGTATAATGAATGAGGAGCTGTCCTTGCCTGGTGCAAATAAACTGACAAAGCCCTTGATTCTAACAAGTGGCTTAACAGTGGCACCATCTTCCACTGACATACTAGACATGACTTCTACAACATCATACTCATAGATTCTATGGTTATCTGGATCTGAGCTCCACTGTATGCTCCATCCCTTGAAAAGAGCCCACACCTCACCCTTATTAGGGTGTATCACAAATGAGTTTCTTTTTCTACCTTTTGTCCATGCCGCAAGGTGAGAAAATGTGGACCTGTCTTCGGCTATATCTATTGACTTCCCTAAGTGAAAGTTTCCACATGCAACAGGCAATTCTTCATCAGTCCATTTCTCATCTTCTTCATCCATTGCATCGTATAACAACCATTCCAAATGCACTTTGAAGTTAGAAGGATCCAAATTCTTTATTTGAGCATAATATCTTGGCATGCCATCAAGATCGTAAAGAGCCCATATCTGACCTACAGAAAACCGATGGG
The DNA here is from genome assembly GCA_031894775.1 of Chloris gayana. Taxonomy (NCBI): domain Eukaryota; kingdom Viridiplantae; phylum Streptophyta; class Magnoliopsida; order Poales; family Poaceae; genus Chloris; species Chloris gayana. The sequence goes on from JAUNZO010003244.1 coordinate 182,142, forward strand.
CATCCCTGAGCCTCTCAAAGTTAAAGAAATCTGGATCTGGTAAGGAGACAAACTCCGAATAGCATGTATTTTTCTTTTTGTCATGAACAGTATCAGCAGCTTCTGAACTGATATCATCGAGATCACTTTTGTCTGTAGTTTCGCCCTCCTCTTGGATGTCTACTTTTCTGGACACATGAGGTGGATCGCTAATGACATTATCATCAAACATTTGCTTACAGCCCATGCCAACATCAGCTGGCAAATGATGTGTTCTCTGCCTCTTGTTGTTATCAGAGCCCATACCGATGTCATCACCAGCATCTTGCTTCCTCCTACCAGATCTACGAAGATAGGAGGATCCTGCAGCACTGGACACTCTGGATGCAACTTTCATACCAAAGTTCTTTCCATCAACAATGTTTAAGTCAGCAGGATCTGGCATTGATCTCCCATGTACATTCTTATCTAAATAATTAGCTTTTTTCTCCTGACCTGTGTTGCTATTTCCTTTACTGTGCCTGTTTCCTTCTGCAACATTTGTCCTTGGTTCCCCATCTGCTTTTCCACCTGCAGAAGAAGGTTTTGCAGAAGTAGGCACATTCAAAACATCTGGCATGGCAGATGGATCTTCTGTAAACGATTTCTGTCTATCAATAATGTTTGCACCAGAAGCATCAGATGTTGGCTCGGAATTTTTTCTTGATTCAGTGGATAAGACTGAACTTTTCCCCTTGACATATCTGACTGATTAGCTTTCCCATCACTGCCTGGTCTGCTATACTCCTTCATGAGTTCATCATGTTGGGCTACATTCATCCTAAGCTTCGTATCTGTGCCTCCACCTGCAGAAGAAAGCTTCACAGGGTCACCATGTTCATTATGGGTGCCATGCTGTTGGTTTGGAAACATGTTTGCATGAACCTGGGGACCATTTGGCTTCACATGTGTGTCTCCAACTGCTGAAGAAGGCTGCACAGATTGACCATGTTGATTGCGAGTGTTACACTGTTGATTTGGAAACATGTTTGCAGGAACCTGGGGACCATTTGGCTTCACATATGTGCCTCTGCCTGCTGAAGAAGACTGCATAGGGTGCCCTTGTTGATTGAAAGTGTTACGCTGTTGATTTGGAAACATGTTTGAAGGAACCTGCTGACCATTTGGCTTCAAATGTGTGCCTCCACCTGCTGAAGAAGGCTGCATGGGGTGGCATTGTTGACTGGAAGTGTCACTCTTTTGATCCGGAAACATATTTGTAGGAATTTGAGAACCATTGGCCACATTTGATGAAGTAGGCACATGATCCTTTAGATGGAATGCATAAAAGTTCATTTTGCAGTGAATGCAGCGGACATTGCTATTCAAGATATAGCTGTAATATTGATATCGTATCTGACAATGTGGGCATACAGTCCAAAATGTTTCAGATACAGGCACGCCCCTTTTATTTGCACTATTCCTGTTTGATGTCTGCTGTCTAGGCTTTGCCACATTTCTAGATCCATTCCTCCTTTTGATGTCATACTGAGATCGCTTCTCTGGGTCACATAGTACAGAATGAGCTTCGGCAACCAATTTGAATGCTCCTTCAGCACCAGCATAACTATTTTTATCCGGGTGAAGTGAAAAGGCGAGCTTGCGATATTGCTTTCTTATAACAGCTTCATCAGCTCCTGACTCCACTTGAAGGATTGTGTACCAGTCCAGCACTCCATTCACCTTTGCCTCTGCTGAGCAGTGAACCTTGCAGATAGTTAAAAGCCGAGACACATTATCAAGCTCTGGAAAAAGCTTTTGAGCCTTGAGAACCATCTTCTGGGCACCAGTAAAATCTTTATTCTCCATCTTCTTTAAAGCAATTTCTATGGCCCTAAAGGCCTCTTCTTTGTTGGACTCTGTCATATTGTCTGGAATAGTACGGCTGAAATCCCTCAGATAAAGCTGTACAAGCTGTAAATGAATATGTTATGAGTATCTTTGAACCATAAATATCAGAAAGCGAGAGAATGCATGCCTTTGCATCACTTTATAAAATAACACCATGCCAAAAGAAAAAGGGAAAATCTAATAAACGATGCTCTGAAAACTATACAAAATAAAACAATTCGTCGGAGCTCATTGCACTGCCTAGCAATAGCATCTGTACCACCTGAAAACAAACACATTTATTTGACTTATACAAGAAAAAAACTATTCCGAAACAAAAATGACAGGCTATTCAGTCCAGAGTGACATGCAAAACAGTTCCCTTTTCTTTTCATAAAAAATAATCACTTGACAACATCACTAGTGCCATTCTATGAATAGCTGAATTGATATAAATCAAAGATATAATAAGGTCAAGAAAGAACAAATACTGAGTCTTTCTAACTGTAAGGCAATTTTTTAAAGATAATTCGTATACAAATAACAAAATTTAAAAATCAAACTTATATGATAGTGCTAAACATCAAACTTATATGATACTGCACAATATTGTAACACCCAATCACTACCAGAATTGAATTACAGAGATTCAGAGGGAAATCACAACGATCTGCCAAGTAATTGGGGAAATTTTCATAGACTACGAGCAGATGAATGTTTACATAGCCATGTCTGTTGATTTGTTTCCATACAATGATAGGATAACCCACTCGTACACCTTATATAGCCGCGGCCAATTACAATCAGTAACTAACTGTTACCAGCCTGACAGTCGTTAAAGTAAAAGTAAAAAGAGATTAACAGCGCCACCGGCTTACGGTCATGACAAATATGAACATTTAGAATTTTAGGTAACAATAGTTTTCCTATAGCCCTTTTCAAAATATTAGCTGCTTAGCTGCGAAAATCCTTAGATATTAGCTGTATGTCCTTTTTTGAAATATGCAGCTAAGCAGCTAATATTTCAAAATAGGATTCCATTTATTCCATTGAAAATTTACTTGGCTCTTTATTTGCCACGGAAATATTTGAAGTTCCTTATTTGGTATCATCCTTAGATTTTGATGCCTCCAATGCCACTTTTCGTAAAGTTTTGTTTGTTTTTGTCACTGAAACATGTCAATATTTGTACATTGTGGCGCGGGGAGGGGTGGGGGTGGGGGGTGGGGGGGTGACGACTATTTTTGTGCTTTTGCATGAGAATATTATTGCATTTTAACTGTACATATGTGCACTGACGACTGCGTATCGTCTCTATTTATTCTATTTCAAATTTTTTGAGAAATCATATGTACCTCAAATAACATGCGTGTTACTCTAGCCTTCTAGGGCAATGCTATATTTGCATGTGTCATTTAACACTGTTTAGAAGGCTAAGTTAACAAAAGTGGCACTGCACATATATCCTTTTATATTGGTGGCAAATAAGGAACTTCAAATATTTCTATTGCAAATAAGGAACAAAGTAAATGTTATATTGACAGAGGGAATTCTCTCTTAAATATACACTGCAGCTGTATGTCCTTCTTTGAAATATGCAGGACAATGTAATGTTCTTCTCAATAAATATGTGTCTGAAGTGAGAAAGAACGGGTGTGGCAGACATGCCCATAGGGGGCACAAAATTGAAAATGAACAATAAAATTAGTTGTCAAGGTAATATGTCAGAAGCATATAGAACAGCACGCATGTTGCGGAAACAAGTCCACAAGGCAGAACATCCCAGTTTAGTTGTTCATTACTAATTGAAGCCTTTTGAAAGGCGCAAAGTGGTATTCATTCCTTCACCACTTCATGATGGTTTTAAAGCCTGATCAGCCTAAGTTGTCTAAATAGAAATTGCACGGTTACAATAGGTAAGAAATCCTGTCATGCTATGTGGCCCAGAGGACCTGTTTCTAGAACATTAATGGTTTGCATATAGTTCACCTAAGCCCATCCCAAGTCACCTCCAATACCCAAACAAATACTCCCTCCGGTTCCGAATTAGAGGAGGTTCAGGCAGGATTTAGCATACCAAGACGTGATTAATTACTCTCTATTCTTCCATATTTGCCCTTACTAAATACACCTCGGAGTCCCTCCTAGACAAAAGTCTCTCTCTAGCTGAGTGGTTGGCGCACCAGCCTCTCAGGCGCGAGGTGCTGGGTTCGATCCCGGCAGCAGTCATTTTTTTGCTCTAGGTGATGCGGCCGTAATTTTGATTGGCAGACGATGCCGGCAGTTTTGATTGCGGCCTCGGGAGCTAGCGTCCGTGGATCTCGGGAAAATGCGAACGGGAGGGCAAACTCGTCCAAAACGGTGCAAAGTATCCAAAACGTCTTCTAATGTGGACTTTGCAAAATCTCCAAAACATCCTCTAATTCGGAACCGGAGGGAGTATGTATTATGGTACTTCCAAGTTTCAAGGTATTCACAATGTGTGCTAAAAGGATGCAGCATTATGTGGGTTACAGGCAAGTTAGAAATTGATAGACTAATCTTAATTTCAGTGATAAGAGCAGCCTTCTCATACATTAAGCTCATGAAACTAGAAACTAAATAATCAGGCAAGGCAAAATGGCACTAACTTACAACTACTATAGAATCAGAAAACAGAGTACAGGCTAACAGGCATCATCTATGCAGCACGGATACGGATACGGTAATACACCATTTTCTCAAACAATACCTGGATACGTTTTTTTTCAGAAACAAGAAAAAGCTCAAACAGCACAAATCGAAGTTCAATTGTAGTCCTGCAGCTGAAATCCAAGTTCAAAAGACGCAAATTGAGCTTCGGGCAGTGGAAATCGAAGTTTTGTGGTGGCCTAGTAGCATAAATAGAAGTTCCGTAGGAAAATCAAACTATTCTGAGAGCAAAATGGGGGAAAGAACGCATCTACCCTGGTCCGGTTGCCGCTATCCGAGCTGTAATATAGCATAGAGATGTTCATTCCTTCAATACCGCCCAGAAAGTTTGCAACTCTCCCCCATGTACCAATCCCTCCCAAATTTTTAACTCCAATCTCCTCCCTAGCGACGGGCAATAACCCTAGGGTACCCTTCATGCCGGGCGCGACAGCCCCAGATCATCCGGATGCAGCGCGAATCGGAGCGTTCTTCCCTTGGAATGTGCATTGGTGGTACCCGGGTGCGAAGAATGCAGTAGCAGCGCATTCGAATAAGGTTTAGAAAAATGGGTGGTGCCGTACCAGAGCGGGCTGTCGCGGTCGATGGCGGCGGCGAGCCGTAGAGCCCTCCGTCTTCGTGGTCCGAGGTTGCGGTTCTCCGGCGACCCGTCCGTCTGCGCGGGTGCGGCGGACGGCGGTGGAAGCCGGAGAGCGCGGCGAAGAGTTGTTTTTTGAGCAAGGGGAATTTTTGGGGGCGATGATTAGGGCTTTGTATAATTTGGTCAGATTGTGAAATGACCATTTTACCCTTCAATTGTTAAATGACAAATACATCCTAAAATATGGATGAGAATGGTATAAAAGAATATAACAATATAATTACATAAAGCACTTCATATCTCACTTTGAGTTTATTATTATCATTCATAAGTCGATTTGTTGCAAATATATCCACCAGTTTAGGCCCTGTTTGGATACAAGGGTGTTTAGAGTTTCATGTTTGGATACAAAGGATTTTTAAAGTTTTATAAGAATACTACAATTTAGCAAAATACTACTCCCTCTATTCCAATATAATTGTCATTCTAGCCCTGGTACGAGAGACTAAGAAGGGAAGGAATAAAATAAGAGCGCGAGAAAATAAGAAGGAATCTTCTTCTTCAACCTCCCACCATCGGATCGAGATTGGTCCCACAAATTATCCACGTCACCATTATATCTCATCATGAAAGTTTACGCTCCACGTGTTGAGGTGGATGCCCATAAATTTTATTGTTACCGTGGCAAGTCGTATCGCCCCATCACACCCGTGGCTATTCTTTCCATTAATACGGAAGTAATTATGTCCCTTATTCTAACATTTCTTTCTTTTCATTATTTCCTTTGTAACTCATGTATCACACGCATCATGTTGGCAATCAATGTATTTAATTTTAGCTTGCAGTATCTTCTCTTTCTTACCTTTATTTCATGTATCATACGGTAGAAGTAAATCATAATTCACAATGGTAGTTAATGGATTTAAGTTGCTTACCATATAATAGTATGCATAATATTTCCTCGATAGAAATCATAACAGCAGTTAATATATTTAATTAATTTATTTGCCAACTACACTACATGACCATTGTAGTATGGTTCAAATCAAGCGTTCATCGAGCACCACGCACCGGTGCTCGCACCCATCGGGCACCACACACATTTTGATCGGATGTTCATCGGACACCACGCAATTTGGCATAATCTTTGCTTCCTATTTTCTCCCACTTTTTTCATACTACCTGCACTCCAAACCTCGAGAATTGAAACTTGTTAGGTGTTGTCCTCTAATATCGAGATCTTTGTTGGGTCGTCAAGGGTCGACGGCAATGGGTTTCTACTTTTTCGATTGTCAAGCGTTCATCATATCAAGCCGTTTTCCTTTGCCGATGTAGTTGATCGATGGTACACATTCAAAACCCAATCAATATTATGTCCCCGTCATCATGGCTATGATTGCAGGAGTGATAGGGCTTCGGTTTAAAAAGGAATGCAAGCATAGGCCCTTGCAGCTCAAGCTCAAGAATGGACCTAGGAAGAAGCGCAGCTCGTCCCGTGCACCACCCCTTGTTGGCACCTCTAGCAGTTCCGGCCATAGTCGTGGTGGCTCTCCCACCTCATGTATCATGAAGGGCCTTAAGTATATCTTCAATGTGTGCACCTTAAATGCCGTTAAGATCCACAAGAACGAGCAGGGCACCAAGCGGAACACTCGGCAGCTCAAGGAAATCATGAGAGCTCAAGGTATGACAGGCGTCCCCGGATGGATTCGAGACGGAGCAAGAAGAGGAACCCCCGTGTATCGGTGACGGTCCGAGGACTATGCTCTCCATGGTGGACAGGGGCATGGTGCTGCCGATGATGATGAGGAGGAGGAGGACTACGCCGGTGGTCAAGAGGAAGAAGAGGAGGAGATAGCCTCCGACGACGAAGAGTGATCTCCACTCCTTTTCTTTTTATCCTTCCTTTCTTTCCTTTTTAGTGCCTTGATGCCAAAGGGGGAGAGAAAAGGGAAAAGGGGGTCACTTTATCTTTGTATCTTTCTCCTCTAGTGTTGGAACTCACGGAACAATTAATGTATGAGACTATGTGTGCCTTATTGTAATAGGGCTAGTTTAATGCTTTGCAAGTCTTTGTTCATGGATGATAGATGATGGTTGTTTATCACTTTAATGTGTGGTTCATATTCATGTTGCTAAAATGTATGGCTTGCTTTATGTGGTGTGCCGCTCTCGTGCTTTGTTGCTTTGCTTAGGCACTATTGCATGTCACTTGTGCACATCTTGTAGGCACCCCACATGTACAAAATATAGGGGGAGCTCTCTCACATGTTTGTATGTCCCATGCATCTCTTTAGGGGAGCTCCGCTATATTTTGGTTGTTCATTTTTCGTTTTATTTGATATCCTTAATCCCTTTCAATTGTTTGTTATCAGTCACCAAAAAGAGGGAGATTGAAGATGCAACTAGGCCCCCTTGTAGGTTTTGATGATTAATGACAAAGAGTTAAAACTTCTAATGTGAGCTTAAGTGATTGTGCATGATATCAAAGGTGATTTACCCACGTTGTGAGAAAGTATACCCCTCATACAAAAGATGGAACAAGTACTCAAAAGCAAGAGCTAAAAGAATATATTTGTAGCTTTTTGAGTATAGTCACTCATGCTCAAGATCAAGCTATGAAGCCTTTTATTTATGTCTTGAGTATAGGAAACACCGTACTATCAAGAGGGACACACAAGTATGAAGTGTGAAAAATGAAAGTGCTCAAAACTCATTCCAAACACAAAATATCATTTGGAGTCGGACATATCCGACTCACTCGGATATTGGACTCGGACTCCGGAGAGCTAGCCAAAGAAATTCCACATAGACTCGGACATATCCGACTCGGTCGGACGAGAGTCGGACTCCGGAACCGTGACACACTTTTGAAACCCTAGGAGTCGGACAATCCGACTCGGTCGGATATATCCGACCCCACGAGGTACTCGGACTTATCCGAGTTATGTCGGATTTAAGACTCGGACTCCGGAGCGAAATCCAATCTTTCGAAACCCTAGCGAGTCGGATGTATCCGACTCACTCGGACATATCCGAGTCGGATCCGAGCCAACGGCTCTTTTGAGTGCTCCGGCTATAAAAGTGGACCTCGTCCACTTTTGGCCGGTTGGCACTTCCCACACTCTCAAAAATACTCCCCAACTCACTCAAGCTCTCCTCTTCTTCAAGTTTGATTCCCCACTCCAATCCTTGGTGGATTTGTGAGAAGATTGAGGAGAAGATCGTTGAGCTTCATCTCCAACTCAAGAGCACTTGATTCTTTGCATCGCCGGTACTTGTTGTGTTTGTTACTCTTGGGGATTCATCCCCTAGACGGTTAGGTGTTACCCGGCGAGCTCCCAAGCTTGTGGTTGAGACTCGGGTCGTTTGTATTGCCCCTCCCTTCGTGGAGCTTTGCTTGAGTATAGGTGTGCCAAACTATCAAGAGAGGTGAAACGATCTTACACGGAGGGAAAAATGTGCTCAAGTTACCTAAATTAGCTTGGAAACCAAAATGCCACAAAAAGTCAAGTCCAAAAAGCCAATCAAACCTCACCCTACCTTCCGGGACAGAAGTTCCGTCCTGGGATGGAAGTTCCATCATTTCCAGAGAGTTTGGGACGAAAGTCCCACTCTCAACGGAAGTTCCGTCCTGGGAACCGAGCCTCGCTAAGCATCCATGATGAAAGTTCCATCATGCAAGATGGAAGTTCCGTCAAGTTCCGAGAGGGTTTGGGACGGAAGTCCCAACTCGGACGGAAGTTCCGTCCGACAAGTTTCTACCTTTTCTCAAAGGGGTGACGGAAGTTCCGTCACGAACGGAAGTTTCGTCGAGCTTGAATTTGACCTAACAATGACTCTTTTTGGACCTCCACTATATAAGGCCTTCCCCATCTCGTGAGAAAAGGTGTCGATGTTTTTTTTTAACTCTCTAATCTCACTCAAGATCATCCTCTCACTCCTCTCCACTCCCCTTGAGATACAAGGCCATTTGAGAGAGTCCCCATCTTGAATCCAAGCTTGAGAGCATCACCCCAACCTAGAGCACATCTTTCCTTGCAAGCAATCTCAACTTCACTTGTTATTCTTGGTGATTTGTTCTCCTAGATTGGTTAGGTGTCACCCTTGAGTGTCCAAGATTGTGGTGAGCCTTGTGAAGTTTGTGAAGGTTGTGATTCGCCTCCGGAAGGAATGGAATCAAGAGAAGAAGAAGAAAACCAACTTTGACCATTGTGACCACTTGGGGAGGATTAGGGTTGAGAGAGACCCGGCTCTTTGTGAGCTCCTCAACGGAGACGTAGGAACCTCTTTGTGAGGGGTCCGAACTCCGGTGAAAAATCGTTGTGTCTCTCTTATGCTTTGTTGTGTGCTTGTTCTTTCTCCCTTTCGGCTTGTTTGTGCCCGATCTACTTGTGTGTGGTGTGGCTATCAAATTCCTGCAGGTACAATACTTCTAGGAGGTGAAGGAAGGTTTCCATTCAAGCGGAATCGTGAGATTTTGATTCCCTAGCAGCTCCTTAAATTTTCCCCTTCAAGCCCCGATGGAAGTTCCGTCATGACCTAAACTGATTTTTGTGTGTTGAGTGTTGTGATTTTCAGGTTTTAGATAAATTGCCTATTCATCCCTCCCCCCCTCTAGGCAACTTTCAACCTAGGATCCCCTATTGGGTTTTGGTGAATAATGACAAATGATTAAAAGTTGTAATGATTCTTATAAGTGTGACAGGTTTTAAAGTTAACAAGAATCATGTGCAAGGTTGTTGCCCCTCAAAAATAAAAGAAAAGAGAGACTCAAAAAGGATGATCAAGTCTTGTTTTAATCTTTTTGAGTCTAGGAAAACCGTACTATCAAGAGGGGTGAATCAACCTTGTATGAAAGGGAATTGAAATGCTCAAGTTACCTACAAGCCTTGGTGAAATCCAATCTAAACAAAAACAAGAGAGAAATAAAAAAGTGACCAAACCAGCCTCTAACGGAAGTTTCGTCGACAAATGACGGAAGTTCCGTTAGCCGTCGACCTAGAGCCGGATGACTCACGATCGACGGAATATCTCGTGACCTAGTCACGGAAGTTTCGACGACCCCTTATCTTACACTCTCAACGGCTCTTTTTGTGGCTCACCTATAAATAGACCTCTATCACTTCGTGAGAAAGGTTGGAGACTCGACTTGAAACCCTAGAAATCGCCACAAGCTCTCTTGCTTTCTCCCACCTCTCAATCTTGAGATCCCAATCAATTGGGGAGGAAACCAAACCAACCAAAGCTTCCAAGTTTCAATCCAACACTTGAGCATCTTGATTCCCTCACACACAAGCTTTCATTCACTTATTACTCTTGGGGATTCGTCCCCTAGACGAGATAGGCGTCGCCCTTGAGCTCCCCATTTGTGGTGACACTTGGGAACGTTTGTGAGGGCGTGATTCACCTCCGCAAAGAAAAGAATGAAGAGGAAGAAGAAAAACCAAGTTTGACCGTTGTGATTGCTTGGTGAGGATTAGGGTTGAGAGAGACCGGACTTTTCGTGAGCTCCTTAACGGAGACGTAGGAACTTCTTTGTGAAGGGTCCGAACTCCGGTGAAAAATCTCTGTGTCTCTCTCGTGTATTTGCCCGATCTACTTGTGTGGTGCTTTGTTTGTCAATTCCTGCAGGGTGTAAGCAATTCATCAAGAGTGCAACAACTCTATTCAAACAGGTTTTCATTTCTCGTTGTCAATTTTGGCATTTCGTTTAGAGATTTGGAAACTTGAGGAAATTTCGTATTGACGGAAGTTCCGTCGAAGTGACGGAAGTTTCGTCAAGTGCTGATCAACTCGTTTAAGTGTTGTGATTTTCAGGACTATTTTTATATTGCCTATTCAACACCCCCCCCGCCACCTCTAGGCAACTTTCAACCCCACAAGCACAAAATATAGGGGACCTCTCCGACATGTTTGTGTGAACCATGGATCTCTTTAGGGAGAGCTCCACTATATTTTGTTTGTTGTTTCATTTTTATTTGACATCCTAACCCTTTTTAATTATTTGTCATCAATCACCAAAAAGGTGGAGATTGAAGATGAGACCTCCCTAGTGGGTTTTAGTGGTGAATGACAAAGAATTAAAATGTCTAATGTGTTATTGAGCTAATGTGCAGGATATCAAAGTACAAACACCCTATGTTCTTTGATACAATCTAACATTGGCAGGCTACTACTACAGGTAGCCTACTCAATTTCAAACTCAAGACTGAAACACTCCTCGAGGCTGTTACAATAAAGCATATTAGCACATAAGGGTGTACTTCCTAGGATCTGGGCAAAAATCCGAAACCCGAACACCGAAACCGAAACCGAACCGATATAACCGATATTTTACTCTATTCGGTTAACCGAAATATATTTCGGTTACTAAAATTGAGTAATTAGGTTAACCGAAATTATTTAGGTTTTTAATATTGCAAACCCGAATTAACCAAAATAATCGAACTTCTTTTATATCATACCTTAAAAACTATTTGTTTATTTTGCTACATGTGTAATTGGCAATTATCTAGAAGAAAGATTGGTGTACAAAGATTTCATTACCACTCAACATCACATATATTAGTATTTATGACTTATTTGATTTGTTACTATCAAATTTGTATTTTTCTAATTAATATCTTAAAAGTTTTATATGAAATAGTGTTATTTTTCAAATTTAGGTTAAAACCGAAAACCGAACCGAAATATTTCGGTTAATTAGGTTTGGTTTTGAAATTTCTATAAAGAATTTCGGTTTTCAATTTTGTTAAAACCGAATTTTCATGAGATCGAAATAACCGAACCGTAATAACCGCATAAATCGAACGCCCAGCCCTAGTACTTCCTGCCTTACTATTCGATAACCAACTTTATCTAATTATAGAAGTAAAAGAACATGGAGCAATCAAAACGAGACAATATAGTAACAAGTTTGAAGCAGTGATATTTATCTTAGTTTAGAAAATTTCTCATAAACTTCCTCTTAAAAATATGTAACATGATCCACACAAAAACAGTGGCACAGGGACACAAAATAGAAAATATCCACATAGCGAGGACTTTTATAAAAAAAGTATAGGAATATCCACATTGTGAGGATGTTTTTAAAAAGGTATAATAGTGACAACTCTCAATATTATTTACGATGGAACCAGGCTACAACATGAGAATACAAGTGGGCTATATGGTAGCACTGAATTAGCTAGTACCGAAGTCAGTAGGGGAAACCCCAATCTGTTTTTTTTTCTTTTATTCCAGTCTGGTTAATTATTCACTCCGATTTAGAATTGACTCAAGTGCTCTAACCACTAGGCTAAAGGTAGAGGTCAGCCAATGCTCTATTGATATATAGATATATAAGAGCGCAAAAATTTACAACAACAAGTACACACATCAATCCTACCATTTAGTCGCCCATCAACTTTCAATTATTATTCACAACTTGGACATGCAGGTAATATCTATATATGTAAAGTATGTGGATTTTTATGCAAAAGAGTCATGCCACATCACTAGATCCTTAGCTAGCTCCACATAGGATAGTAAAATAAATCTTTGGATCTACACAAACAAGTCTTGCCTATAAAAGGATAAGGAGTATTTCACAAGTCCCTTTTTTCATTGAAATTATTGTTTTAGTGAGCTGGAGTATCCGGAAAGCAATGCTATGGATGGATGTTCTATAATACAGACCCCTCGGTGCTGCAGTGTAAAAATTCCTCTAAAGAAGAATTTGCCATGGTTATCCACAGAGCAAAGCCCAAATATTTACAAGCAATGTAGATATGGCTAGCGAGGATTGCATAGCTCTGATTCATTTTGTAATCTTTTTCCCTTTTTTCCTACTTTATTTGTAATATTACTGGTTTTCTTTTTAATATAATATATAAACGGTAGGGGCTTGCCCCTCTTGTTCAATCAAAAAAAAGGACAAGCTCCACGCGAGAAAGCTCCTTGGACATGAAGGTGATATCTATATATCTAAAGTAGGTGGATTTTTATGCAAAAGAGTCATGCCACATCACTAGATACTTAGCTAGTTCCAACAAATCTTTGGATCTACACAAACAAGTCTTGCCTATGAAGGGACCCTTCATGAATGAACATTCATTTTCCGGTCCTCCCACCATTGTCCTTGAGTAATTTTCTTCTAGCCTTTCACGAAGAAACAAGAGGGAAAACCCCATATATAGTAGCAGCTATCTAAGCTGTCCAGCACACCGTACCGTAAAATTAAAAGTTCATCAGTCAAGCCAACAGGAGAAGAAGGAGAGCCAGGAACCCGGCCAGCACCGTCGATTCTGGAGGAACGGTGGCAGCCGCCGGCGACCCGACGACCTGCACGGTGAAGTTGCAGCCAGCCCGGGACGCGTCCCTATCGACGACGATGGCGAGCCCCTGGAAGTCGCAGGCGGCCTCTGCCTGGCCCTGCGCCTGGTAGTAGGCGTTGAACGCGTAGGACGCGTTCCCGGCCGCGTCGAGCGCGCCGCCGCAGCTGCACCCGAAGCCGAGCGGCGTGCAGTCGGCGCGCGCGCACGCGTAGGCCACGTTGTCCGCCAGCTTGTCGGCGGCGTCGGTGTCCGCGTTGGGGTTGAGCACGCACCAGCGTTTGGGGAGGTACTCGACGCCTTGGGCCGGGACGGGCATCGGCGCGGCCCCGTGGGCCACGAGCCCGGTGAGGTCGAGCGGGAACTTGGGCCGGCCGTCGAAGGTGAAGATGCCCCAGTGGCGCTCGAAGCTCCCCGGCGCGACGCTCTTGGCGTCCTCGTCCAGCAGGCCGAACAGGTACGCCTGGACCCGCGCGCCGGGCCGGAGCGGCGTGCCCTTGCGCTGGGCCAGCCGCCTCACGAGCCCGGCGTAGAACCGCTCGGCCAGCGCCGGCGTGGCGTGGACGTCGCCGTCCGTGGGCCAGCCCACCTCGCCGATGACGACGTCGAGGTGGGCCAGGCCCACCCGTGCGAGCGCGGAGAGCAGCGTGTCCAGGTTGGCGTCGAACACGTTGGTGTAGGTGACGTTGCCGTCCACCACGGGCGTGGTGGAGACGGCGTCGTCGAAGAAGGCGTAGTCGAGCGGGAAGCCGGCGCCGCCGTAGCAGAGGCTGAGGAAGGGGTAGATGTTGACGGTGAGCGGCGCGCCGGTGCGGTTGAGGAAGCGCGCCAGCTCGGACATGGTGCCCGCCACGTCGGCGCGGAACCGGCCCGCGGACGGCACCGGGTTGTCCGCCGGCGAGTCGTAGACGTCCGCGTTCACCGGGACCGTCGCCTTGACGGCGTTCCCGTGGCCGGCCTCGTCGAGCGCGCGCTGGATGTTCTTCAGCGCCGGCACCGTCACGCGGTCGAACGTGCCGTTGTACGCCTTGAGGAACGGCTCGTTGCCCACCGCCACGAACCTGCCCAGGCCCCAGGGACGAGAGATCAATAAAACGTTCGAAACACACCCGAAATTAAGAATTCAGGAACGACGATCGATTGAAGAGATGGAGAGAACGCACTTGATGTTGACGCCGCCGGGGAAGGTGTACCTGGTGACGTTCTCCTTGACCCAGCGGCGCGCGCGGTCGAGGTCGCCGACGGCGGCGAGCAGGTCGTTGGGCACGGCGACCATGACCTCCACGCCAGTGCCGGCGAGCGCGCTCAGCGTGCGCTCGTCGGCGTCGAAGATCTTCACCTTCCGGAACCCGTTGTCCGTGATCAGGCGCGCCACCACCTTGGGCGGCAGCCGGCGCGTGGCCATCGTGCCCCAGTTCACGCCCAGCCCGTCAACCGCCGGCGCCGCGGCCGCAATGCGGGCCGCGAACACGACAACAAAGCCCAACGCCGCCGCCGCCGCCGCCGCCATCGCCGTCGCCGCCGCCATCGCCGTCGCCGTTGATCGAGACCAGGTGTCCTCCTCGGCCGAGAAACGCCCGGATCTCGCGCGCGGGGCTTAAGAAGGGGGCGGGCGCACGGGGGACCAGCAGCAGGGCGCCGACGCCACACGGAGGAGAAATGAATCCGGGCACTTTTGTTGCTGGTGGGAACAAAAAGCAGATCGCCGCGGGAGCAATCAATGGCGGTGCGGCAGTAATTAACGGTGGAGGTTTTGATGCCGGCCGGGTGGGGTTGACAGGACGGAGGTTAGGGACGACGGACGAGAGAGGAGGCGGTTAAGGCCGTGGGAGATGGGGGACAAACCGAGCCAGCCGAGCGGAACGTACGAGGCGTTATTAGTTGAAGGCAGTTTTAGAGGAGAGTTTTGGCGCGAGTCAAGCGTGCCGGTGAACCGGGCGCGCCCGTAGACCAGGCGCCGCATGCACTTCCAAGGCTGCGCCCGGGGTTTGACTCCATCACTGTGGGGGGCTCGTTGTACTCCTCTCTTCTATTCTTTCAAAGAATTTTTTTTCTTAAGGTTTTCATTGCAAGAAGACAGCAAGAGTTATTATATTATCTGGCCAAGGTGAGCCTTTTTTTTATACAATAAAATGCTACTAGCTCGTCCTTTGAACACAAAACTAAAGAGACCTCTGCAGATGCTCTAATTAATTGAATTACTACTTTTATGGAGACAGTTTGATCGCATCGACGCGATAGCTGTTTTTTTAGTTGATGGAAAAATGGCAAAACCATTTCCCATAGCTGAATACCTATACAAGCTGTACTTAGCTTTCAAATACTAAACAGAACTTGCAAGTGTAAAAGTGCAAGTTCTTCATTTGAAAACTAAATGTAGCTAGCTTGCAGGTGTTAAACTACAACAATTACCTATGCAGATCGTTGTTATTTATTATACACAGTGTAATATTAAATGCAAGCATGAATGAGGAGACACTATACCATGGTAGACTTTTAGCGACCTATAATAGTCACGGAGGGTCGACCGATAAAATTTAGCAACACACCATCGGTCGGTAAATCTGTTAGTACCAACGTACCGTGGGTCGGTAATTATATTGATATTTTCTGTTTGACTGTCGGTCGCTATAGTGAGGCATCCCTCCGTCTTGCATTCAGAGAGGATGCCACCTCAAATACAGGCCGCCGGCTTATTGCAAACACGTGCTACTGGCCGTTAATCACACAAGATCCTTGACTTACATATACGATGTAATAATGTTGGGCTAATGATAACTGACATTGCGCTAATTTTGATTGAAACATGAGATATTATGAAACAATGGTTTTATTTTTTCGCAGGGAACTCGTACAAAATTCCGGGGCTTGCAAACTTGCAATAAAAGAAAATTGCAAAATTTACTTACAATTGAGATGTGGTTTCATATACCAATCCGTGAAAGAGTTTCCGCTGCAGTCAACACATGCAAGTTTTTCTTATGTTTCACATACCCCCTAACAACTTTGATCGACCCTCTAAATGAAAGCCACACTGGTCAATCAAAATTGTTGGTAGGTATTTTAAAAACTAAATAGAACTTACAGGTGTGTGACTGAAATAAAAACTATTCCAGGTTAGTATATGCTGCAAAACCCTTATCAATTGTGAGAAAACTTTGCACCTTTCTTTTATTAGAATTGTATCACAGTTTTTCCTTTGATTAATCTAGCCAGGATAAAACAGGATGAGCTGTTGTTCTCAATAACAACAACTTCGATCGTGTTTCATTAACTAGGTTAATTTTGAAAGGGAAGAACTGAAGTACAACTATAATAACTTTGCAATCCCAAGAATTTTGTTTGGATTTCGCTGCGAAAAAATGAAAGCATTATTTTTACAAAGTTTCAATCAAAATTAAGCCCTAACCCCGCCAAACTTAGTTTCATGTGTGTATATAATAGTTGATTTGATTGTATTGTCTCTTAACGGGTAAAAGTGGAGCACACAAGACTTGGTAAGGAGCCATCCCGAGACATATGGCAACCAGATGGAGAAGAAAATGTTCAACAAGGGTCGAGGCATTGCGAGTATCATCCAAGCATTCTGATGTGTGGAGAACTCAGAAGCAAATGTCTTGGTGACGGCATGGACTTCCGGTAGTGGTTCCATATCATGCCTCGTGGTAAGGCAGCAAGCATGTCACGATGCCCGATTAAGGCATCCTAGTGGCACAATTTGAGGTCGATGCGACTAGACGGTCGCGTCTCACTTCACGCTGCATTACCCATGGAACAGGATTAAAACAATGTGATACATTTCTAAACTCTGAAAATGTATCGAAAATGCTTTGAAATGTCATCGGGAAGGTGGTTTTTCTTCATCTGTGGTGATGGCGAGCTAACGGCTAGATGAAACCCGCGTAGAGTTGAATATGTGTGTTGTGTGTGACACAGGGTAAAGTGATGGTGGCCAGATGAACCGGAGGAATTGGAACCGCGAGCATCCAAGAGTCTTCTCGGGAAGCTGACTAGGGTTCAGGAATCGGAACCATGTGATCAGATTCAGATAGAATGGATGTTGCCTCTCCGTTGTATATGACACTCTGATGATACACGGGAGTTGTGGCAATGGCCAAGTCAAGGAGGAGAGACTTGTAACAAAGGAACTACTATCCTATTCTGATACATATGAAAGTCTGATACAGTTCTAATAATGCATTTTCTAACTACGATGAGGAGTCACGGCCTGCTCCATGTAATCTCTGACCGCCTGCGTCTCCGGGTGCGCATTGCCACAGACTACCTCGAGGATGTCGATCGCCGTGAAGCAATGGTCCTCGGCGATGGCGTACTGCCCCGCGCGCACCATCATCCTCGCCCGCGCCTTGAGCAGCTCCGCCCTCGCCCGCGCGAGCTCCTCGTAATCCCTCGGGTCCCAGTCCGCACCGCCGGTCCTGCGGCGAGGCGACACGCCGTACCGGTCCTCGGCGGCGCGCACGGCGGCCGTGGCCTCCCGGAGCAGCTCGAGCGCGGCGGCGAACGCGGAGCACGTGGTGACCGCGCGCGCGGCGAGCGGCAGCGCCACGCGCGTGGCGAAGCGCGCCAGCTCGTGCGGCGGCAGCTCCACGGCCGCCGCGGGGGCCTCGAAGCGGAACAGCGCCAGGCACGCCGCCCACGCGTGCTGCTCGTCCGGCGCCAGGGTGGCGCGGCGGCGGACGAGGCGACGATGGCGCGGACGGCGCCGCGGCCGGCGTGGCCCGACCCGATGCGGCGGCTGAAGAGGCGGAACACGGCGTGCACGGCCACGTGGCCCGGCCTGGCGCACGGGCGCGCCAGGCCCAGCCGCACCAGCGCCTCGAGCTCGGCGTGGCCCGACGTGGCCGACGGCGACGCGCAGGAGAGGGACCTCCGCACGAACCGCTTCCACCGCGACGACGACTTCTCCGCGGCGTGGCCGGAGCTTCTGCCGAAGCCGGCGGCGCGCGCCAGCGCGGCCACGGGGATGGGCGCGGGCGCGAAGAAGCTGCTGGCCTCGAGGAGCCTCGCCACGGCGGCGCCGAGCCCGGCTGTCTCGCGGTCCAGCAGCGCCAGGCTGGCGTCCAGCAGGCGCACCAGGCCGGGGTGGTCGCGCAGGGCCGGGTCGTCTCGGGCGGCCCACGTGGGCGCCCGGTGCGGGGCCGCGGCCATCGCCAGGTGGAGCTCGTCCGGGCTCACGTCCACCTCGGACAGGACCGCGCCGACGAGGGCCACGCCGAGCGCCATGCCGCCGACGTCGTCCTCGACGCGGCGGAGCACGGCCGTGTCCTCAACGCCGAACGCGCGGGTGCCCTTCATCAGCCGCATGGTCTCCGGCCTGGCCAGGTTGCCCAGGGGCAGCGTCCTGATGCCCGGAATCTGGCGGAGGCGTGACGTGATGATGACGTGGGTGGTGGGGTTGTCGCCGGCGGTGCGCGGGGGCAGGAGGTCGGCAATGGCGCGGCCGTCCCACCAGTCCTTTTCGGTCTCGAGGTTGTCGATGATCAGGAGGTAGGGGATGTCGCGGGCTAGCTCTTTCCTGATCTTGGCGATGGCGTCGCCCTCGATCTCGGGGAGGCTTCGAGGACCCGAGGCGGCGGCGATGTCGTCGCCGACAGCCACGCCGAGGTGGTCGCCGAGCTGGAGGTAGCTCAGGCGGAGGAAGCGCGGCTCGCCGTGGACCCACAGCACGCGCTTGTACTGGCGCGAGTAGCGGTGCGCGAACTCGAGCACCAGCTCCGTCTTCCCCGCGCCGGACGGGCCGGACACGCAGACCGCGCCGCTGACGAACGGGCCCAGCTGGTGGTCAAGGGTCAACTGGCCCATCAGATCTTCGTCACGCGCCGCCTGCTTGAGGGCTTTGGAGTAGGCGCTGGTGGGCCCACCGCGCAGCAACGCTGCCACGTCCGCGAGCTCCTTCTCCCGGCCCACGAACCCCGCGTTGCGTGGGAAGGGCAGCTCGGGGTCCTGCTCCGCGGCGGCGCGCCAGCGACTGACGGCGGCGGTCACCGCGCGCCGCCCGAGCCGCGCGCCGAGGACGTCCAGCACGTCGAGCACGCGGTCGCGGACGTCGCCGTCGTCGCCGAACACGACGGCCGGCTCCGCGCGGGCGAGCCCCTCCACGGCCTCCCTCCAGTCCTTCTCGTCTCCGTCGTACTCCTTCCATAGATGGCCGCCGTGGCGCGCCCACACCTCGCCGCGCCGGTCCACGATGTCCGCCGCGGCGGCGAGGTCCGCGCGCGCGAGGCCCAGGAGCACGGGCACCAGCGCACCGCGGGCGGCGAACGCGCGGATCTCCTCGACGGCGTAGGGGTTCGCGAGCGAGGCCGGGGTGACCACGACCACGCCGGCGGCGGCCACGTCCATGGCGGCGCGAGCGGCGGCGTGGGACGGCGCGTCGGCGCACCGGCGGCGGTCGTGGGCGGCGCAGGGCACGCCCAGCAGCTCTAGCTCCGCGCGCAGCCACGACACCGCCCTCTTCGCGCCGCCGCCGTGGCCGATGAACACGTCGCAGCCGCGCGCGCGCGCCAGCGCCGCCTGCGGGCCCGCCTCATCGCCGCCGTCGTCGTCGCCGCCGTCGACACCCAGCGAAACCCACGACGGCTTCCTCGCCTTCGCCTCCTCCGCCGCCGCGCCATCCACGATCCGGATCCCGCGCGCCGCCGAGCTCGAGGACCCAGCCATTGCCCTTGTCCCTCTCTCTCTCTCTCTCCGGCGCGCTGCAGATTTCCTTGGATGGCACTCGCGATCGGATCCAGGCAAAGATTGCGTTTGGGAGATTAGTGAGGTGGAAGGCAAGATTCGGGAAGGTTTTGAACAAATTCAGTAGGGAGCTTCATTAATGGGCTGCTTGCATGTCTCCAGCAGTAGACGACGAGGGGGTTTCCAAATTGCAACTGGGAGCAGACCACAGCGGGAAGGTTTTGAACGAGTACTGATTAATTGGTTTAGTACTGACTAATTCTCGTCTAGTACTGATTAATTGGCGGCTAAAAATTACGCTCCGTCCATCGCGACCGTTGGTCCTAAGATCAACCGCGTCCAGCACCACCACGTGGCACGGTTTCTGTGGGCATCAAACTGGTGTCTCGCTGTTTTCACTGAGCAAGGGATCGGAGAAGGGCCCACATAGTCGTAGAGACTGGATGGTGGGACAGCAAGACCGCAGTTCTGGCAACAGAGACTGGATGGTGGGGCCGTCACGCTTGGAAGGTTTGATCTTGCGAGCTACGGTCGCGATTCAAGGAAGATAATTGTTGGCCAAATGTTTCCTTGGTACTAGGCGATCGGAATTAACCATTTGTTTTTCCTTTGTATGATTGTCATTTTATAGTTCATCTCTTTTATTTACTCACAAAATTACTAAAACAGATGAACCGTAAAATGGACAATTAAGCAAACAAGGTTTTATTTTTAATATCTATAAAGCGCTCCCGTTGATATCCCAACTTGTATCTTTGCAATTCATTGTTTTAGAGTCCATCCATTTGATCATGTGATTTAGCACATGGTAATAAATTGGACATTCAAAAATATATATCTTTGGGATTGCATCAGTAAATGCAGTATCCTTACATATGCAAACAACACAGTCATCTCAAGAAAAACTTGCATGCATATATAAACATGCATTGTTCAAACAACCAGTGGCACGCACAAAACTCTAACAACAAGATCAACAAACAGATTCTTTTTTCAAAGAATGCTATTTCTACTGTGAAAACAACAAAATACATGGTGCATGCAGAAAATGAATTTATAACAAAATAACATCCTCTTCAATGGGTACGAAAAGAAATATTAATTTTTTTAAAAGTTATAGGTTCTCACGCATCTACATGGTGCATGCATGTGTTATATCATAAGAATGGTGCATGCCTTGCTACATCAAACCAGAAAGGTTAATGCTCATGAATCCTTTTTGAGTTTTGTGGAATCCACCAAAATACATAATTCAATTACTATATGACTAGACATATTAATAAACTAGGACAGAAGATTCTCCCAATTAATGATAAATGCATGTTTCTTTTTTCTTTTAGCATATTTCAAATATAGAAAAATCAAAAGACAATGGGAAATTAAAAAAAATTTGCTAGTTTGAAAGGCATACCTCAGGGGTGTAGAGACATCACAATCACACTCTTGAAGCCAAAACATTGTATTCAATTTCAATTAATTCACAAAAAAGTACTAAAAACCTTCACAAAGTGTAAGTGTTGTATGGTTCGGTAATGGTCTTCCCCATATAAATATCACCTCTTTTTTAGCTGCAAAAGGTACTCACTAATTTAGATATATGCTTCATGGATTCAAGGAAAAAATATAGCAAAAATATGGAATCATCCTGTCACTTGAACCTTAATATCAAATTAGAAATATGCATAGACCATCTTGACATAAAGGCAAAATTTCTAACCTTCCTCTTGAGACAAAAGTTGTCATCTCTTTGAATTCTCATTTTCATTTCAAGGAGATCGGATCTTGAAAAGTTCTCGGCCGTTTCTTGGGGTTGGTGAAAGATCTTCTTGATTCCATAGACCCTAGATCCATAAATTTAATCTTAGCTTGATCAACTTTTTTTAATGTGCAACATAGGACATGAAGACCGGTAACTAGAGAAGTAAATAAAGGGCTGATCTACAAGTAACATGATATTGATTTGAATTGTATCTAATCAATGTAGAGTTTGCAGAGATCCGGATTTTCCCTTTGACTTAGTTAACAAAATTCACTCACAAAATGTCACAAGTAGGTCAAGGCAAGTATTTTTAACAACCCCATCTCCAGATCATGGTAATAATTATCATTCAGCTCATATCCCTAAATCGCGTCATCCTATTTTTGCAAAAAATAGCTTCAAGTCCTATCTGTGCCAAAATGGTATCCAGATCTAACAAGAGCATATCACAATTTCGCATACCCGATCAAAAGGGGCACCAAAACTTGCATAAACTTCAACGTGCATCGATTTTAAGTACAAATCCTTGCTTTATGGCCATATTCACCATATGATCTATTAAAGGGAAGGGCTCAGGGGCAACAATACCTTACTCATCCGAGCAATTCTTTATTTTTGCAGCCCTTCCATGTATCACTTTGATACAACTTTTGAATAGAGGCAAGGTCACCATACCGTAGATGCACCGCTGTCACTCCAACTCTTCCCCACCATAGCTGCACCAAGCACCAATATAGATAGAAGTTATTGCTCAAACTCTAGATGTGTCGCCACCAAACTCCGATCTAAACATGCGAGAAAGATTAGAGAAAACAATACATTATGTGCAAGTGGGATTTCCCTTTGGATTCACCTTTTCACGTCGCCCTTGCTACAACTTGTGAAGAACGGAATGGTTGATGGGGAAAACCTAGATGCGCCGCCGCCACTCGAACCCATCCTCATCAGGTCTACCCCTAGCACATGTATATATAGAGGTTGACGACCAAACCCTAGAGGTGTCGCTAGTCCACCACCGTTGATCCCTTTCCGGCCCACTCCCTTTGGGTCGTGCATCCTTGCTTTCACAATCTTAGCCCACGCCAGGGTAGGCCCATAAAAAATATATTAGTTCTGATGTTTTTTTTTCTTACCATTTTGACCGCTCTTTATACCATGATAAAGGACGATTAGTCCAAAACTCTTATTTCCTACTAAAATAGTACAATTGTATATATTCTTACTGTCATGTATCACACGCTTCATTTCCTATTTATATATTCCATGCTGATTTTTTTTGATGAGGAATGTTAAGTCCATTTCCTCATCCGCTCCATTGATTTTTATGTATAATTCTGTAATTGGGGGGGGGATTCTCCGATTTCCATGGTAACCGATATAGCTGACCATGTGGGCCGGGCTAAAGGGCCTCTCTAGGCCCGGTCCTTTTAGCCCGGCCGGGCCCGTTAGTAACGGGTTGTGCCGGCCCGCGGCCCTTTGAGGGCCGTGCTTGGGCCTAGGCACAAGCCCGTCGAGCTGGCACGGCACGACCTGTTTAGCTATTGGCCCATTTAGCCCGTTATTCGGGCCGTGCTTCACGGGCTGGCACGGTCTGTTTGGCCCGTTTATATTTAAAAATAATTAAAATTAGCAGAAAACTATTCTTTTTAACCTTGGATCGGCCCGGCACGGCACGACCCGTTTAGCCCGTTTAAAATTAGTCGTGCCGTGCTTGGGCTTAGGCGCAGGCCCGTCGTGCCAGCCCGGCACGGCCCGTTTATTAGAAGGGCCATGCTGGCCCGTTAAGAAAACAGCCCGGCCCGTCACGGGCCCGTGCTGGGCTGGCCCGGCCTGGCCCGTTGGCCAGCTATAGTAACCGATGACTTTAATATAAATTTGTTATGCTACAATAATTACTTTTAATGGTATCTCATACTGCTACGTTGAGCTATGAACCAAATGCAACTTTAATAATCTTTACAGTTAAGATTTCATTTGCTCATGTGGTAAAATAAATTTGTGGCCCATGTTCTTAAGTTAATACAAGGATGAGCATTTATGCATATGCATACAAGGATGGTACTTCATAAGTTTATGGTAACAAATTTTCCATAAACCAATTGGCATGATATTTGAATTGTTACTTGTTTTCTGTTTCTTTGTCACATTTTTAATCTCATTTATTTAGGGTCTTTGCGCCAATATCATGAAGCGATAACTGACAGAGTATATGAGCAGATGAGGTCATTTTTGTAGTTAAATAGTTGCATGTATGTACCATTACCATACAAAACATGGGTTTGATGAACCTAAACAGGATGGAAGAAAATGAAAAGAACAATAAAACAGAAGGAATGAAAATATGTAAGAGATGCATGGAGAATAGAAAGGAACATGATCACTTGGTGTCCCAATTACAATTGGAAAGACTCAAGATGCATGAAAAATAGAAAGGAACACAATTAATTAATGAGAAATATTATTTGGATACATCAACTAGTTCTAATGAGTATACGATATAATTATATCATGTCAATAATTTGCTTTATTCTTGATTATTAAATTTGTTACAACACACATAAAAAAGATGGTTTTTAGCACAACACGCCACGTGTTTTGATTTATCCATTACAATGTTTTAGCTACAACACACTAATGTAGGTAAAAGTGGTATTTCAACTTTTTATCTCCTTGCATGGAATACATTACATCTTGAAATTTTATACAGAAATATATGGTTGCGTCCACCACCTATGTGTTTTTTTATAGTTGTTTATACTGTCCATATTTTTCATTCATAAAATAAATATTTTCTCAATGAAAACAATATAGAAAAAATTACATAAAACTCAATGATATAAAATGCTACAATATATCTTTCTTTGATTTATAATGCAGCTGTTATAAGCGCTGAAAACGAGTTCTAGGTTGACCTCTAACAGCCGGCGCGAATGTAATCGTTAGGCAGCCTTCGTTATACTGGCCACTCCTTGGCATTGGTGTACAATTTCTCTTCTTAATATAATAACACGCAGTTCTTGCGTGTTCGAGAAAAAATAATGTATTTTGTGCAAACAGTAAATAGTTGAAAACTATCACTTTTACTTGCATTTTTTGTATTGTAGGTAATAATCCCAAATTTCTAGTTGTGCCATGGCTTGCGGTTGGCTATGGCTAAAATCATATCAATTTGGAGTTATGACGCATCAATTTTCTATTGATTCTACTATATTTATTTGAATATGTATTATCTCATTTTGTTGAATGTTTTGAATTCAACAACATATTGATAATTACCTTAGCATGATATCATGTTAGAAGTATTCACATGCGCGTGCCACACATGCATTTTTACTAGTAAACCATAACTGTAGACTACCATTTTTTTTTGTAGTGTCCTCCTATCGACATAGTTGTTCTTCTATTTGGCATGTATTTCGATGGATACATTCTACGGGCTAGCTGAAGGCCTGCATAAACACTACCTTGGGATTATGGAATAAAAATAACAGGATATACTCAATAATGATAGTAAGTAGATACATTGTTCTTCTATTTGGCATGTATTTCGATGGCCCGATACATTCTACGGGCTAGCTGAAGGCCTGCACTAAACACTACCTTGGGATTATGGAATAAAAATAACAGGATATATTCAATAATGATAGTAAGTAGATACAGTTTGTTAGAAAGCAGGTGCGGAAACTATCGCCCTGAGGTGTCCGAAAAAAGGGTTTGTTGGAAACTTTTTATTTTGTGATCCATATATGTTTATTTGAACGTGTTATCATCACAAGGCTACCTCAGCTGTATATATAAAACAGAACAAACAACCAAAGCACATAATCGAACTGAACATGCAGGGATTTAAATTATAAGTGACTCCATAATGAATTCTGCTGGTACGTTTGGTTAGGATGGCAAAGGTACATGCGCATCCCCGGCGTTCCTTTTATCGGTGTCTTCAGCAGCTTCTCGATAAGTAAAGCATCGGTCTTTCATCTTCATAACGATGTGCACCCCGGGTTCACGTCCATCTTCGTCTTCATCACGATCTGGAACGCCGAGTTGATGTTGATCTTCTCCGTCGCCACGATCTTCGCCAGCAACCTTGTGCTCTGCATCAATCGTCGATCCACATTATCCGGCGATCTCATACTCTGGACTGATCAGTTGTCGTGGAAGAAGGCTTGCGGGTTGAGGGGTCCTTTCACCGGATGCATATATCTTGATCACGTGGTGGCATCGTCATCAGGGATGAAAACGGTCGGGAACGGTCGGGAAAACACCTCTACCATTTTCATTTTCACATTTATTTTGTCGGACGGAAACGAAAACGGAAAAGCCGGAAACGGAAAACGATCGGGAAAATATCGGGAATACAAAACGATCGGAAAAACATCGGAAACGGAACGGTAACAATCGGAAACCGGTAATATCGCCCAATACTCTTACTACCACATATAAGAACACATAGATAATAAGATTAACATAATTGAGACAACATGACCCACGACATACATGATTTAAAGTTCGCATGCATATAACATACACATACATGATATGTAGTTCAAAGTTTGACACAAACACATAAGTTTCAACTCTAAACATCACATGCCCACAACTCACACATCACAACTCCATATAGTCATTCATCATATGACGGTCACCTAGGGTGTCATCTTCATTATTCTGACCTGGAGGAGCTAGGGTTTCTTCTTTTGGGCTAGTCTGGGCTTGTGTGGTGGGCTGTTATGAGCTAAATGGTTCCCGCATAAGTGAAAACGGAACAAAATACGGGAAATTCCCGGCCCAAAACGGGAAAATGCGGAAACGGTTGGGAAAACACCTCCGCCATTTTCAATCCCGTTTTCATATTTTGTTTCCCATTTCCATCCCGTTTTCATTTTTTTCATTCGAAAACGAAAACAAACGGAAAAAAACCATAATACGGTGATACGGTTGCGGTCGGTACGGGATTTTCCCATCCTGTTTTCATCCCTACCAAGAAACAAGCAAAGAAGGGAGCGATTACCGAATTACAGATCGAAGACTAAAATACATGCCGGCATCGAGGCCAATCGCAGGTTAGCTACACGCCGTACTAGCCGAGAAGAAATCGACCAAGTCCAAGAGATGAGACATGCCTGTCTGCCGAGTCGACGGCGCTCTCTACGTAATCCTGTTGTAAGCCGGTTCGTATTCCATCAGGAAACAAGAACCACAGGCTCAATGTCGACCACGCAGGATATGGAGAAAAAGGAAGCTGGAGTGCACATCAAGAGCACGTATATGTACATGTTGTACGCTGTTGGAGATGAAGCTAAACTATATATACTTCAAATATGGGAAGAACTCGTAGATGTTGTCCAACCCACACGCTACTCTACAGACTCTTTCTCTTCTCCTTCAACGAAGCTGTCGAGTCACCGCATCGGACAAGTATGTTACCTACTACACCAACTACACACACCGTGTGTTGCACGTGACCGGTGAGACTTAATGATAAGGGTGGGCGCTGCCGATATGACACTACAACAATAACGTATTGTAGCGGCGTTGTATGGACTCCCGTAGCGACGCGACAAAAGACACCCGTCGCTATAGTTCCGGAATGATTTGTAACGGCGGTTTACAATACGGTCCACGCGGCGGTGGCGGCGCGAGGCGGCCCGCTGGGGCCGCGGCTCCCCTCCCACTATACCACAGCATGTTTTTAGCGACCTATAATTGTTACAGACGGTGGGTCGTTAAAACTTTACATCGGACGGTTGGTCGCTAATTTCTCATATAGCGATGCACAGTGGGTCGCTAATTGTCGCAATGTTTAGCGTTGGATAGTTGGTCGCTAAAAATCCTCGAAGTGTCGGACGGTTGGTCGCTAAAAGAAGAGGCGGTGAGACCCACACCACAAAAATTATAAATCGGCAAACCCTAATGCAGTGTTGTGGTATAGTGTCCGGGCGGTGGCTTGGGGCGGCGGCGGACGGCAAGGGCAGCGGCGCCCAGATCTGGCCGCCCCTCTCTCTGGCACGACGCGGGCATCGGCTGCGTGGGCCGGCCCAGGCCTGTTTTTTTTTTTTGTTTTTCTCGTTTCTTAGTAGAGGCGAGTGAAGATACCACCCGCTGCTACCGTGAGCTTCTTTTCGTCGTTGTTGTGTTTGATTTGTAACTGCGGAGCTCATGGACCGATACAACACACACACCCCGTATACATTTGAGTTACATTCGTGCCTCTTTAAAAGGAACAGCCACCACCTACTATTCTAACCACCTGGGAGGGGAGCCATTAGGAAAGATATTCCCTTTGCCCCTGCCATCTCCTGGAGCCTCCGTTCCTCACCTGCCTGTACCAAGGCAGCCGCAAGACTTGGAGCAATTCCATAAAAAACACATCGGTTCTATGGTTCCACAGGATCCAAGCGCCAAGGATGATGAGCGAGTTGAGTCCTCACCTTGCTGAACCAAACACCGTGTCAGCCGGTGCTTGTGGCCGCGGCGACACGTGTTAGTGTTACCAGATCATGACTTCCTCAAGGCGCATGATAACGTGGTTAGTGTTACCGGCTCGTTGCTCACGATGAGGAACAGCATCTGTCCGGTGGTCATCCGGGGTGAGCCAAATGTGCTGCTCGCGCCGCGGTGGTGTTCTTAGCATATAACCAGTCAGCCACCCAGGGCTTTGCCTCGATGCTGCCATGTATATATTGTAGTCCTATATATGTATTCGACGATCAATTGATTCTTCGTCAGCTTTCAGCACTTGATTCTTCGTCAGCTTTCAGGTCTCATCATCTTCCTAACGTAGATGGCACGTGATCAGAGAAGCGTTTGATGAAGGAGCCTTCAACGCACTCCATCACCAGACACACTTGTGTTGATCATGTGCCATGGAGGTCAGGAAGACGATGAGATGAGGTGAAGAAACAAGCAAAGAATGAAGCAATCATCGAATATTGGTTGGAGCTGGAGACTCTGGATCTGTTAGTACTGAAGCTCTGGCTATCTGAAATTCATATCATTACCCAGATTTGGCCTGTAGTTCTTGACTGAATTTTAAGTGAATCTGTGCTTGGTAGTTGCGATTGTTATACATATCTCTGCACCTGAGACCTTAACGGAGATAGATGCTAAGTACATGCCAATGGCTTTCTTGCTAGAGCTCAAGCAGCTGCTCCGCGCTACCACCATTATACTATAAACCTGCTGTCAGCAAACTGATCAAAGTCCAAATTCGAAAGCTTGGAACACTCCCTGCTTTGAACTGTACAGAATACGAGTCACTAAGACTACAATGTACCATACATTATATTTTCCACAGCTGCTTTGGTGACCAGCCAACCCTTTGGTGTTATTTTTGCAGCGTAAGAATATGAGGCTAACAATTGGTTCACAAAATTACAAGGTTTGAATATGAAAACACATGCACGTCTTAGCTTGAGACTTAGTGTCTCTACATTAATTCCACACAATTATATAGCATAGTAATACATGAAATTTACTAACAGTAGATCTAATCACAAATTCAAAACAAGTTCACAGTAGCTTATATAACTGGCGCTTAGAAATTGTGCAAAAGAATCAACATCTAACAAATACTGCTAGTGGTTAACTGAGTCTCCCAGCACGACATTCAAGTTCATGCAGCAATCGCCCAAAGCTTAAATTTGAATCACGAACATCTGCAGCACAAAAAATAGCCTACCGTTAGAACCACTCAACAAAAATATCATTACCAGATAATACATGGCAGTAACTTGTAATGTTATGTATATACAATTGTAAGTGCATTCATGCCTGGAGTCCTAAATTATAAGACTAAATGGTTTAATATTACTAATAATTTTTTTAAATGATTTAACTCCAATAACATACCAGACTTAATTCACCAAAATCCCCAGCGGCCTGTTGCTTCTTTGGATGACAATCATGATCATCAGAAGTACCTTGGATCATTTCATAGATTCAAATGCTGCTGGGAACTCTCTGCATCACATCCTTCTTGGTTCCACTGCTTATTTGTGCCTGCCCACGGCAAAAATATTGGTCACTTGACTTCATGTTTATGTCCAATTTTCTCTTACAATGAGCATTTCAAAGGCCAACGGTGGAGAAATAGTTGTCCACATTTTAAGAGCAAGTGTGCACACAATTTACTATCATTGTTCCCTGTTCAATCTAAATATGTAATAATTCTTAGTGGGGCTTACATAACGAAATATGAACGTAGACAAGTGATCAAGAAGAAAGTGCATTGCATGTTTGTAACAATCATTGATCGACAATGCAACTGCAGTTCTAGAATAACCATGGAAAGATAGAAAGCTTAACCAGCAAAAAAATGCAGAACGAAACAGAGATATTCAGAATTCGAATGGTATCATCAAGTTGAAATTGACACAAGGACACCACAAATTCTTATTAGAAGTTTATATAGCCAATGCAATAGTGTTTTGGAAACAATAAGTTTGTACTAGCCAAGGGATTAGCAGTTAGCACTAATACTAAGAAAAATACTGAGTAAGGCTACTCCCAGTGGGGAGTTTCATTTCATTGTTTCCAAGATGCCACATAAGCAACAAGGGTGAATGAAATACCTCATACAATGCATAGTTTCATTTTGTTGTTTCCTAGGTAACACATGCAAGAGAGAAATGTCTTGGAAACAGTGTAGAGATGGTTTCATCTAGATGAAACCCCTTTCTTCTCTCTCCTTATTAATTTCCTGCCACATCAGCAAAATTGCTTACATGACAGCTCATTTATTAAAAATGAAACTCCCACTGGGAGTAGCCTAAGGCATTATTTTCTTAACAGTGAACATTTCAGAGACGCAAGGTGAATAAAAAACTTCGAAACTCACATTTTTTAAAAAGAAAAATAAAGAATTAGAACTGCATCTTTTTCATCAGTTTTTTAATGAGGTCTAGGAATTTTAGCAGAATTTGTTAGTTTATAAGAGATGTGCAGGCGACCATGAAGGCGTACAATATTTCAGTACAAACACTTAGCTCCAAAAAATGAATGTAATCCAGCAACCATCACAAATTTATAAACAAACAAAATAGGAAAACAGCCAATATTATAAAAGTAACTTTGAGACAGAAACATAGCACTGGGTAAAGCTATCGGCAATACATCCCTTTGACGTTTCTGTTCTCTATAAACATACAATATATATGAAAAAATGGTGTTCATTTAACGTACCCGCATCAGTCATCAATGACACACCGGAGCCTTTATCAGGATTTGTTAAGCATCCAAACACAGTCTGCAGAACATCAAACATAGTCCCCAAAGATGAAGCACCTGTAGTTGGCGCATTGCTTGCAAATTTACCTGCATTTGTCACTGATGTGATCTCAGACATAGTTTGCGAGACTAGAGCAACAGCCAACAGGTGTACATATAAAAGGGTTTATTGACTTACTTGCATTATGCAGATAGCTCCCAGGGTACATTGCAGGACCTGCAAAGGTACTAACTGTAGTCGGATGAGCTGGAGGGAAAGCACCTGCAATTATTTGAACAGTGAAAAATGGAAACAGGTAGCTTACTACACTTCAAATCAATGTCTATGCTATTATACCAGTGTTTTTGTTTTGAATTATCATTGCTACACAGTAAAAAATGGAAAAAGTTTGCTGCATTTCAAATCGATGTGAGGCTATTATACCTGTGTTTTTGTTTTGAATTATCGTTTCACAGAAAATAGGTTAAGATATAAAGCAACCAACACGATAACAACATAGTAGGAAGCATAATTAATCTTTTAAAAAGTCCCTCCAAAATGGTGAACAGTGTGCATAAGAAACATGTGGCAAGGCAACACAAAGAGGCGTATCATGGCAACATATAACACAAAGCGTGGAACAGTGTGCATAAGAAACATATGGAGGGCCATTATTTTTTGGTGAACCTAAAGTGAAACTGGACCAAGGACATTCAACTGGAACTGATTTGATTAACCAAAAAAAGTGAAAAACCAAGAAACTTAACAAAGAATTAGTACTATTTAACTGAAGGTTTGACCATTATTTTACACCTTCTAGGAAGAAAAAGATACAGAATTGTCATATTAATTCAAACATTCCGATGCATCGTTATGGATAATCGTGATAACATACACATACACAAATAATTATGTTCTATGCACTGTTATGGATAATAATGATAACATGCACATAAACAAATAATTATGTTCAAAGAGTTCATACAGCAAACAAGGGTGATATTGAACTTCAGAAAGTAGATAAGTTGGGCAAATAGCAACAGTCCGTAACATCGAAAGCATTGCATGCCATCCATAGATCAAATTTATCATGAATGGTGCATTACAAATTTTCAGTATACCAAATGCCTATATAGGATCTTTGCAGTTTACGTCACACATTATCTGTGAAGATTGCATCAAGTTACAGAACCATTAAGGATGTTCAGCTAGTATACGATATTCTTCCTCACAAAAAAATGTATACGATATTCTGTGCACTTAGAAACTGGACACTTAAAATTTCCAACTGTGAACAACTTCATAAACTATTCATGCTTATGGATGATGGTGGTAATTACTTATAACAATCTTAGTGTACCAAACTAATTTACCTTCTCGTAATGATGAACGCATAGAGTTCCTAATCTGATCTATCAAAGGAAGAAATGTACTGTGGCGTGGTCAAGAATGACCCAACTTAGTTCTATATTAATTAAAATATAATCAGCAGGGGACCTACCCCTCCTGTTCTTTTTTAAAGAATGACCCAAATGATTCAATAAAGAACACTGGCAATACATTTTTCTAGACATTAAGCTTCCATGAGAGTAAATTAGGTGCAGGAAGTGTGAATTCACCTGCCCTTCCACTTGGCTTAAGAGGATGCTCTTGATGAAGCTCCACACGTTTCCCAGCTTTTAAACATTCATCTGATGATCAAGTCATCATCGGTGAGTAGAAAAAAAACACGACAAATTTGGCCATGACATATCAGATCTTCTGTTATA
The DNA here is from genome assembly GCA_031894775.1 of Chloris gayana. NCBI lineage: Eukaryota > Viridiplantae > Streptophyta > Magnoliopsida > Poales > Poaceae > Chloris > Chloris gayana. The sequence continues at coordinate 215,014 of JAUNZO010003244.1, forward strand.
ATAGTGAAAAGTCTATCATGTAAAACCAGGTATGCAAATCAAGCTACTAAACAAAAATCCAGTATAAGTTGAGCATGCATAAAGGGTAAAGTGCACATAAGCTTGAATTGTAGAACATAGACTAGTTCTTTACCAACAAGATCAGCCACACAGTTCACTGCCTTCTTTGTGAGTTCTACCACTGAAAAACATATATCATCAGCTATCGGTCATTGAAACGACTACAACACACACACAGCTTCATTAAAGGACGTCTGAAAGAAGAACAACATTGTACCATCATGTGATTCTTGAGATTGACTTGAAGAAAGCAGACTGCAAAAGGGAAAAATGTTGCATGCATCATACTAGAACAAGGATACTCATCAGAATAGCAGCACTAGGAAATAGTCGATCTCAGTATATGTAAGATAAATGTAAGAGTATGGACCTCCTCCTCCTCTGAAGATAGTGCTTGGCGAGAACAGATGGCCGTGGCCGGCGGAATTGTTCCTTCCGGTGACACCGCCGTCTCGAACTGCCAAAGATTACAATAAGATCGATATAGTACCACATGAATTAAAACGCAACAGAGGGAATTGAGGCTTCAGCCAACTATACCCAAGTCAGATGGGATCAATGCGTGCCTTCAACGGCCGAAACACAAGGCCCTTCAGCTCTGGAGCCTTATGAGCCAAGTCGTTGACAATCTCAGACGCCTTGCGCCTCACGCGTTCCCAGTCCAGGGAGATCCTATATAGCAAAGTGTTTTCAATTAGGTTGACGACTTGAGGCACAATAATAATAGCAAGGTAACATATGATGAAATCAAACAAACAAATACCGAATTTGCTGCTTCATCACGTGGAACGCGGTGAGCATGATGTTACGGAGCTTGAGGTTGCCTTGGTCGACGGGACCGCCATGATTGCCGTACAGGCTGTACCTGACGGCCGCCTGAGCCCCTTTCTCTGTGCCGGCGAGGATGTTAGCCAGGACACTCTTGGTGGCGAGGAAACGAAGGAGGACCTGCGCCTCGAGGCCGAGGCGGTCGAGGTCCGCTGGCAGGAAGCGGCAGAGGTAGTTGACGCCGTCGTTCCACTGGCCGCGCTCCACCATGCGCCGTAGGTCCGACACGGAGAAGCAGGCGTCCGTCTCGCCAGCCATCCTGCACAAGCGAACGGCGGTTGAACGAAAGCGAACACAACGAGAAGGCGAGAAAGGGCTGGCGCGAGCGTACGATGCGAAGGCGGCTTCGAGGCCCTCAAGCCGGAGGAAGTTGAGGAGTCGGCGGTGGCGGAGCCGCCGTAAGCAGGGGTACTCCACCGCCGCCGCCGCCGCTGGGTTGTCCTGGCCGGGGATCGCCATCGCGCCGCCGGATGCTAGGAGGAAAAGGATTTGGATTTGCGGGATCGGGATTTTTTTAGTATATGGGGGATAGGGAGCAGCAGGGTCCGTCTCCTCTCTCTCCTCCCTCCTTCTCTCTCCTCCGGGAGCCTCCCTCTCTCTCTTCCGGGAGCCTCCCCGACCCGAGGAGTCTTTCACTATTATAACCACGAAATTGGTGGGCTTCGCCTAAATAGCCACTAGACATTGGGCTTTTCTAAAATAGCCACGAAACCAGTGATTCTTTGCTAAAATAGCCGTGGCCTGTAAAACAGACAGTTTTCTTTTGTTTTCCTATAAGAAATGACCTGGATGGACGAAACTACCCCTGCCTCATAAAAAAACATAACGCCTGCTTGGATCCATGACCAGCAAGCTCCCAGCAAGGCTAAAATTCGAAAAAAAAGAAAGAACCTCGCTTTGGCACTTTGCACTTCCCAGCAAGCTCGAGGAAAACAGGCGTTGTGTTTTCTTTTTTTTTCGAATTTTAGCCTTGCTAGGAGTTTGCTGGTCATGGATCCAAGCAGGCATTGTGTTTTGTTTATGAGACAGGGGTAGTTCCGTTCATCCAAGCTATTTCTTAGAGGAAAACAGAAGAAAACTGTCTATTTTACAAACCACGGCTATTTTAGCAAAAAATCACTGATTCCATGGCTATTTTAGAGAAGCCCAATGTCTAATGGCTATTTGGACGAAGCCCATCGATTTTGTGGTTATAATAGTGAAAGACTCGATCCCGAGCTCTCTCTCCTTCCACTCTAATCCACGGGGCCATAGACAACTAGGCCCATAAAAAAGCAGCCCATGAATCTACAATATAGCTAGCCCACTCACATAGGTTTATTTCTTTTGCTTTTTTTTTGGTTGTTTTTCTTTCTTGTTTGATGATGGAACCGGAAGAGGCTTTTTGTTCGGTAACTTTTTTTTGGGCCAATAAAGGGTGTTTAATAATCGAGGACGCAAACCACACGGTACAGTAATACCATTGTTCTAATGGGACTAGTTCATAAGTTAGCTAATTAACTAGGGAGTGCCCCGCGGGCTGTTGCCTGCGTAACCCCTTATGCACGATAAAACAATACACGCTATTCGTATAAATGGCAAAACAAATTCATTTCTATTAGCTTGAACATCACATGCATCAAGTCATACGTTACACCTTTCTACATGGTCTCATTAAACATCCTACAACGAATGTAATGGCATCCATCTTGTTGTCCTGCAAATAACGCATTTTATGTCACCTATCTGGTACATGTTTTTGCCGGTATCTAAATGTTTAAAAATTTGTAAGACCACTAACCTGGCCATCAAAGTGAAGCATAAGTAATAATTACATTAATATTGGCCTAGACACCATTTCGAGAACACATGGGCTCACACATTCCATTCTCTTGAAGTGTCTTTCATTCTAACTTCTCCTGTGGTGTCTTCCATTCTAACTTCAAGTATGTTAGTCCATCTACTGCACCTAATAACAAAAAAGCAATTATGAGTGGGAAAATTCCAGTAGAAGCACAAACATATGGCTATAAACAACAGGAAACCATTGTGCACTTGCATGTTCGTATTGGTGCTGATCACCAACGGCGACTCGCAAACAAAAAGGGGAATTCGTAGTCACTTTTTCCTGTCGCGTAAAAAAAAGGCTTTACGCGAGAGCAATAGAGGTTGGGATACATCTATCTCTTCTGAGCAACCTCTTTCTTTTGGATTCTTAAGACCACCCTTGCAGTAGGATACCGTCTGCTTTAGGTTCTTTATTATCTCCTTCGAGGGGTTTTTAGGATCGTTCAGGCTATATTTAGTCTATTTTGGCTTTTACTGTCTACTTTTCTCAGGGAGACGCTCAGAAGATAGAGGAGAGCGCCAGGCGCAGATTTCCGGAATACTTCTACGGGGAATGCTCATGAAAATGCCTGAACCGGTTTTTGGATACATAGTCATGTGTTGGAGAATGTGCACGGTTTTTGAGGGAGTGAACTCGCCCTGGTCCTGACGCTGAAGGCCTCGCAAAGCTCGTTTTTAGTTGAGATGCTGCTGGTGCATGACTGTGCTGGTGGACTTGATAACTGAAGTATCAAGAAACCAATTTGATAACCAAGCTAATGACTGCTGCATGCATGTGTAGTTTTCACAAAATATTTATTTGGTCTATACACAGGAGACGTGAAAGCTAACTATTTCTAGCTAATTTATCTAGCCAGTATAATCCTTGAGGCCAATACAATTTTCCCGCACATTGTTGAGGGCGTAATCTCTTATATATACATGATAAAACAATACACTTCTATTTCATAGAAACGAATATCACATAGTTCAAACTATGTGATATTTCAAACTATGTTTGTCTGTTTATTCTTATAAAGATCCACAATTATTTGTTCATGAAATAGTTTTACATTAAAATATGCTTGTTGCCGTTATTTGAGCAAGATATTCTTGAATTTCTTTTGGTATAGACTTTCGTGCAACATTCATGATGGAGGCACACACTTGTACTAAGAATTCCATTTGGACCACCCCATCATCCTTCACACCAATATAATAAGAATCCCAAGAACTAACTTATTTAATACGTATACAAAATAATTTGTAAAAACATATGTACCTTAGGATTGACAGTTTCATCTTTGTCGTTCCATCAATCGACTAGGGGCCGCATTCTTTTATCCTATAATTTTGATGAGTTAAGTGAGGGTAAAGAAAAACTATGAGTAATAAATAAAAGTTGCCTAGAAGGGGGGGGGGGCTGAAAAGGCAATGGACCAAGAATCATGAAAATCACAACACTTAAACAAATTGACTAGAGCTGCCCAAGACGGAACTTCTGTCAGGGCACGGGAGTAAAAACTAGGGAAGCTGCCAAGAGAGTGAAATCTCATGATTCCACTTGAATAGAAACCTTCCTTCACCTCCTAGAAGTGTTGTACATATAAGAATTTGATAGACACGTCCCACACACGTAGATCGGGCAAAAACAAGCCAAAGGGAGAAAGCAAGCGCACAACTAAACACAAAGGAGACTCGAAGATTTTTCACTGAAGTTCGGACCTCTCACAAAGAGGTTCCTACGTCTCCGTTGAGGAGCTCACGAAGAGTCGGGTCTCTCTCGACCCTAATTCTCCCCAAGTGGCCACAAAGGTCAAACTTGATTTTCTTTTTCTTCTCTTGATTCCTTCCTTTGCGGAGGCGAATTACAACCTTCACAAATTTTCCAAGGCTCATCACAATCTTGGGAGCTCTAGGGTGACACCTAGCCAATCTAGGAGAACGAATCTCCAAGAGTAACAAGTGAAATCAAGATTGCTTGCAAGAGGAAAATATGCTCTAGGTTGGGGTGATGCTCTCAATCTTGGATTCGAGTTGGGAACTCTCACAAATGACCTTGGATCTCATGGAAAGTGGAGAGCAGTGAGACTAGAGAGTTCAAAAAGCACCAACACTCTTGCTCACGAGTTGGGGAAGGTCTTATATAGGAGAGGGCTAAAAAGAGCCGTTGCTAGGCCAAGATGGGGATTGATGGAACTTTCGTCTAGGGCAGAACTTCGGTCACTCCCCACGAAATAGGTGTAGCAAAGGTCAGGACAGAAGTTGCATTTCCCACGGAACTTTTGTCAAAAACTCTTAGAATTGACGGAACTTCCGTCAAATTCCACGGAACTTCCTTCGGACCGAAAGAGACTAGGCTCAAACGTCAGGACTGAACTTCCGCCGAAACTCTCTGGAATTGATGGAACTTTCGTTCCCCACGGAACTTCCGCTCCTTCTGTGGGAGCTAGTTCTAGGATGGCTTTTTGGACTTGGTCTATTTTGATGAATTTGGTTTTCAAGCTATTTTGGGTTCCTAGAGCACATTCTTCCCTGCATGTAAGGTCGCTCCACCCCTCTTGATAGTTTGGCATACCTATACTAAAAAAGCTATAAATCTATTCTTTTAGCTCTTGCTTTTGAGTACTTGTTCCATCTTATGTATGAGGGGTATACTATTCACAACGTGGGTAATATTCTTTTGATATCCTACACATTCACTTAAGATCACATTAATAGTTTTAATTCTTTGTCATTTATCACCAAAACCCATTAGGGGGCCTAGTTGCATCTTCAATAAATTACCCACAAGACATTACCTATTCATGTCTTGAAATCCGCTATCCAAAACTATCTTATCCAAGAACCAAAAGTCTTCACCCATTGACTGGTCAATTTGTCCATAACAAACATTTATCTAGGAAAAATAGCATGTAATTTTTGGTACCATCTGTTGAATTCAATCTTTTTACTCCATGACAAAATTGGGTTAGGATCAAATAAGAACATTATAGTATCAAGCAATTTTTTGTTTTGGAATACTATAACCGAGTATTGTACAACTTTATTTAATGGCACATAAATCTGTAGAAAGGTCTTGATCGAATCTTTGACAAAACTTAGATATTATAGTAAAACAATGGTGAACAACTGTAGAATCAACATGGTGTTAGGATGCTTATAGATTTGCATGCAGAGATATTATAAACTCATTTTTTTCTTTGGTTTTGAATGCATCCATCAAATCGGTCTTTGTAACCTCTGAACGTTTCATTGATGGAAACAAAAGATTGCACTGATTCTGCTCAAAGTCATCATAGTATAAATCAAAATGTATCAGAACAAAGGTAATAGGAAGGTTGCCATCAATAATAAGTTGATAGTATAGATTAAATATATTACATTGAATGTTAGGTCCATTGATTGTTTCTTGCACCACTATTATTTATGTTCTTTCTTCAATAGCTACTATGAGAGAATTCCCTCCATGCCACTAAAACTTTATCCTCTTCCTTGTGTGCCACGAAAAATTCCAAGTTCCCTATATGACCTTCAATTATTTTTTATGCCACTGCCATTGGTTTCTCCGTCTAGCAGTGTTAGCTGACCAGAAAAAATAGCAAAATACCCCTCATCCTCTTCTGCTCTGAAGCGTGCTGCCTCCCTCGACCATTCCTCCCCGCGGAGCTTTTTCCGTCTTGTCTCAAGTACAATTATGAGTAATGATGAAATTAAGCGCCATCACATTTCGCTTGACTCTTGAAATAAATATTCATTACTACAATAAGCAGTCAACAAATCCTATGAGGTATCAGTATTTTTTATGAACTATGGTCGGTACATTATTGTTTGCATAAATATATGTATTCAATTGGTTCAGAGAAATACAATAAATTTGTGATTATTTTAATTAAGAGTTCTCTAGAGATTTAAGTAAGAGTTTTCCATAGTTTATTTTTTATAATATATTAGAATCATAGATGTAGCCTTTAGCGTGCATATGAGGGTGAAGATGCACTAGACCTCTCTAGTGGGTTTTGGTGATAAATAACAAAGAATTAAAATATCTAATGTGCTATTGAGTTAATGTGCAAGATATCAAAATGCAAATACCCACATTGTGAGAATGTCTACCGCTCATACAAAAAGATGAAGCAAAGACTCTGAAGCAAGAGGGGTGAAACGATCTTACATGCAGGGAAGAATGTGCTCAAGAAACGTATAAAAGCTCGGAAACCAAAATTGCCAAAAAGAGCGAAGTGCAAAAAGCATAAATACTCTAGGTCACTCAGAAGGAACGAAAGTTCCGTAGGGGACGGAAGTTCCGTCCATTCAAGAAACTTTCCGACAGAACTTCCATCTTGACGAATGAGCTTTACCTATTCAGGTCCGACGGAAGTTGCGTCGAGTCTAGAGTGGACTTGGCAGCAGTTCTGTTCTAAACGGAACTTCTGTCCTGACCATGCCCATGCCTATTTCGAGGGAGTGACAGATGTTCCGTCACCAACGGAAGTTCCGTCATTTCTCATCTTAACCTAGCAACGACTCTGTTTGACCCACTCATTTATAAAGTCTATCCCATCTCGTGTGGAGGTTAGCTGATGCTTTTTGAACTCTCCCATCTTACTCAAGCTCTTGATCTCACCTCTATCCATTTACCTTGACATCCAAGGCCATTCAGTATGACAACCCGATTTCCACCGGAGGGTGAAAACCGTGCCTTTGTACTTCATAGTCACTCCCAGGAGGATGACCTGTACAAACAATACAGTTGAATATCATAAAACCATAAAGGAATACAAATTATGATAAGAATAATATCTACAACAACCGAGTACAGGGACTTGACACGTAGGCCAAGGAAAGAACACAAGACTACTAGCGAAAGCGAAACACTAAGCGTCATAGACGGTAAAAGCAAATCTTAAACTTGAGCGTAGCGAAAGTCTTCATAGTGAATGCAAAACCACATGCAACTTGAGTGTAGGCGAGACCCTCCTTCTTCATCTTCAATATTATTCTAGTTGAGTCGTCGGAGTCTTGAAGTTGAGGCTTGATCTACTAGTTGACTGAAAAACAAAGTGGTAAAGCGTGAGTACATAGAGTACTCAGCAAGCCGTAACTACCTAGCAACAATGTATGCATGCTTGGATATTTCAAGGATAGGCAAGGGGCTAAGCACCTAAAGCAATTATCCTGAAGTCTATTTTATTATTAGTCAAATTTTATAAGTGGCCTCACAGGAATCAACACCTTCCTGCGAGGGTCAAATTTTAAGTCCAAGTACACCTTCACTGGAACCACAGCTCGAAGTCGGAAGTAAAACATCTATCAGGGGGAAAGTAGTAAATGCTAATCACTCGAGATGCTCTCGGGTAGTGCCCGTATCCGGGGACACGACTATACGTATAGATTATAACTCTATAGAGTTTATACACCTGTACCCATGTGAAGAGGAACTATAACATAGGACTATTGTAGAAGCCTATACATAGAAACACTCACAAGATCAATCAACAATGCATCGGCTGGTGGCGCCCGTCCTCTAGGTCTAAGATCACCCAACCACAATACGGAAAAAGGGTCCTGAAGGTATGAAAGGCCTACCACCGGCCAGGTGGGTTATGCTCTACTCATGGGTTGAGACAACACTCCAAAACCCACTAACACTACCTCTACACCATGACGGGCCAGCCAGTCCTCCGTAAAGCATCATGATCCAGCACACGCCCATACGAGTCACGTGGTGTGTAAGTAAAAGCCTGGAACATATGTCCCGTGAGCCGGTCCTTATGCTGCCGGGCGAGTCACCAATCCTCTCCTCAATCCACAGTCTCAATAACAAGTACCACCATAACAGGAACTTCATAACCCAAAGTTCCTACACAAGCTGTGCCCGCAACATGCACTCTCCAAACGAAAACTCCCCAAAAGTTCCCCAGCACCAGGTCACCTACACTCGCCCCGCAAATCACCTAGTGGGTTACTAATACAGAAACTCAACACCTAAGAAACACCTATATTTTATTTAACACAAAAACATGTATATCATCATGTGGGGTTCAATTAAGCATATAAGCAGTTCTAAGCATGCAAGTTATAACAGTAGAGCATTGTCGGTGTTCAAACCACCGGCTAGTAGAATTTAGTCCCCGGGATGCGCATTTTAGGTCTGATGGTACAGAAGGGAAGACACGAGAGATTTAAGCTGGTTCGGGAAAGCTCCCTATGTCCAGCTGGGCGGTGTGGCGATGCTCGTGTTCCTTGCGTCAAACAAACGATGGGGTGTATAGAGGAGGCGGGAGAGGAGCGTGCTCCAAGTCCCTTGCTGCGAGAGTGTGTGTGAAGCTTGAATGATCGTGTGAGCCTGCGAACCTGTGAACGCGGAGAGAGAGAGAGAGAGAGAGAGAGAGAGAGAGAGAGAGAGAGAGAGAGAGAGAGAGACTCTTCCTCTTTATAGCCGCAGAGGTCGAGCTCGGGTTACACGAGAGAGAGAGAGAGAGAGAGAGAGAGAGAGAGAGAGAGAGAGAGAGAGAGAGAGAGAGAGAGAGAGCAGAGGGCGGGAGGGAGGGAGTCGTGTGCTTATCCGTGCGCCCGTGCCATCCCATCGGGTCTTCCCCGACGTGCGCTTGAGGACCTTGACCGGCCCGTCGCGTCGTCCCTGTAGCCCTTCACATCGGGGAAGCGGAGGTGGCGTGTCCCGTGTTTGGCGGAGTCGGGGATGGCGTCGCAGCGGAGTGGTTGAGGGGAGAAAAGACAGCCCATACCGGTCCTTCTCCTGTCGGGCGCATTGATGGCGAGGTTGAAGGTCGAGGTCGAGGCGGTAGCTTATTGTGCTCGAGCTCGCGCGCGAAGGTCGTCGAGACAGAACGCTGCTCGAGCCCGAGCTCGAGCTCCACCTATCTCCGGATAAGACGGGGAACAGTGATGATGGCCGAATCTATGGCCATCCGCCCACGCTTCCTTCGCCTGGCTACAGGGACGACGCGTCCCATCGGCGTGCTCGACGGGAGCAGGTGACCGCGGTAGGTGGGAAGGGGCGGAAGTCAAAGAGAATCATTGCTGGGGCGTATCGACGCACGTCGGGGTAGGTGGAGTTAATGCTGCTAGCGCTCGAGCTCCGGAGGTCGTGCGAGTCGGGCCTCCTCGAGCTTCGGGTGCAAGGTCGTGCGAGTCACGATTCCACCTTTCCCCGAGCGGGGAAGGTCGAGCTCGCCCTTGCTTGGTTAGCTCTTTCGCGGAGGTCGTACGGGAGATGGTCCGGCCCTGACCGTCGACGTCATTTCGTGTTGTGGGGCCTAATCCTTCGCAGGTGGGTCCAGGTGGTGCCACGTGGCGTCGCTAATCTTCCCCCGACAAGCATCCTATGGTAAATAGTGGCAAAGGTAGCATGATATGACATAGGTACGAATCTAAGCAACAGTAACCATTTCATATGCATGAGTTCATATTATGCAATTGTTAATATAGGAGCAAAAGTGATCAAGGATTGTGGCTTGCCTTAAATACAGATCGGTGTCCTCGTTTGGCTTCGTCAAGTACTCCATGAGCTTCTGACCATCTGATCCTACAGTCATCCAAATTCCAGGCAGAACGGGTAAGTGACATGTAAAACGAGGAAGCGACACGAATTAGAGCACAAATCGCAAGAATAGATTTAATTGATGCTAGAACATAGAAACTAACGGCACTAATGCGTAGAGCTCGATGAGACGAATACAACGCAACTGACCGTGTAATTTTCTAAGGTCCATGGAATTACGTGAGATTTTTCTAAGATTAAAGAATGGACAAAAAGAATTTCTGAAAACGAAACAGGAGTACTCTAGGAGCAAACAGCAGTTGAGGCTTGGTTTGGTTCCAGAAAAAAAAGTTGCGCATAGAAACTAACCTAAGCTTCTCATAGCATAAGGCTCAAGGTGGCATTTGTAGAAGCTTAAAGACGTGCAGACCAGGTTCAAAGCAAGGCAAAGCAAAGCATAATAACCCCTCCACAAGCCTAATCCACGTTGAACGGAACTTATCCAAATGGCAGGCAAGAATTAATCTTCTCCAAATTCTGCCAGTGACCACCTCCCAACATAATAAACAGACCTGACCTACCAACATAACTCATGTAGTCACTGACCAGAGAGGAGCACAGGTTCAGCGGTGACCAGGCAGTTGTGATCTTGAGTCGCCTCAGTTCAAAGACTGGCCGCACAGGTTCGTCCGTTCTGAAGCTCCTACGCATGAGATCTGGTCAGGTCATTCGAGGTAGCAGAAGTAACGATTGCAAAGAGAGAACGACGAAGGAAATAAAGAGCGGCTCACCCGATAGACGAAACTATTGTTGAACAATTGGTGATAGCGAACAACATCTCCATGGCTGTTCCTTTGCGCCTCTCAATCCCTGTGCTCCTCTTCCTTGGATCACAACAGGACAGAACCTCCACGAGAAGCACAGCACAACGCACACGAACGGACGCATCGCTTGACAACTGCAGCTATCTTCTAGCTTTTTGGCGACGGAGATGGGACAAACTGACGGTGGCTTGAGCTTGGAGATTCGTTCTCTGTTGACGAAAAAAACACGCCGAATGATGCCTTGCCCGTCAAAGGAACACATACTGGTCTGAGAGATCTGCTTAGGTCCAAGCAGGACCAAATCCTGAAACGCGGTGATGATTTCCGAGGCGTGCTAGTTGGTTTTTACTAAAATCAACAAAGACAAGATAGAACGTGTAAAATTCCTAGGTTATCGATAAGTAACTCGGTCGAAGATTAAAAATAAAGTATAAAATAAGACACATCGGCTACCGGTTACTTAGTTCATCGACACCTAACTGAAATAAATAGGACATGAACTAGACATTCAGATTCATCTTGGTAGATTGGTCCTGATATCTAATACTATCGATAGTACTAAAACAGACTTTATCATGCAGATCGGCATTCGAATATGTATAAATCAGCAACAATATACAACTAGAAGTAACTCTGTCGATTTATGATCAACTTATTCTAATTCGTGAAATCAAAGGATTTAGACGTGCAGGGCATATGAAATGATCAAATTATCAAGATAACATGGTTTAAATCTAATCTTAACCGACAAATTTTGTAGTTGACAGTTCATGTAAGATAGATCTAAACGTGGTAAGCAATCGACTAAACACCCCAATTGAATGATTGAACCACTAACACAAATCATAGTTTATATTCTACTAATTATTCTTCACCTAGGACAAGTCAACTAAGAAAAGACAAAGCAACATAGGACAAGTCAACTATACTGCACTAATGACTATAATCAGTGAAAGAAATCCCAAATATATTACTAATTCAATCCAAACCCTAGCATCCGTTCTATCGTAGGACAAGTCAACTCCAACAGAGCTATACGAGACGCGTCAACCGTACTATTACGAACGCTAGTAGTAAACAGATCGAATCGGCAGTACATCTTAACCATGACTCGAGTAGTCCGATCGACCGGCTACTAAAGCACTAGCATCGACAACAGAACGAAACTGGATAAATCAACTGAATTGAATAGGATAGGACACGTCAACTACCCCAATTCGCCGATAGCAAATTCAATTATTTCTACTTGACTCTAACCCAAACCGAATTATCAACCTAAGGAAATACTACTATTTCTACTTGCCTCTAAACCATCATGTGACTCTATCAATTAAGAATCAATAAAGAAATTCAAAACCTAATCCTACAACCCTAACCCTAACTCTAACCATGCAACATGATTTTTTTATGAAAGTGAAAGTCGCTTAGAGGGGGGGGTGAATAGGCGATAATCCCGAAAATCACTTAATTTAAGAAATTAAATACGCAGGAAAGATTTGTCCGACTCAAATGTCCGACTATAGTAGGATAAGTCCGACTATGGACTAATATCCGACTAGAGTAGGACAAGTCCGACTCCCTCGTGCGGAAAGGGGAACGGGAGTCAAGATGGACAAATCCGCGGAATTTAAGCAACAAGCAAGCAGCTAGTAACACAAGAAAGCTAGGGCTACAAGTAGACAAACAAGCAAGCCACCTATGCAAGTTAATCTAGGAATTTAAGCAAGAACACCCTAGAGCTATAGCACATCAATTTGCAAGAAATAAAGGGAGACACAAAGACACACGATTTTTCACCGAAGTTCAGCTCCACCAAGAAGCCTACGTCTCCGTTGAGGAGTCCACCAAGGACCGGGTTGCTCTCAACCCTAAACCTCGTCAAGCCGCCATAAAGGCCGGCTTAAAAACCACTAAATCAAAGCTCCACGAAGGGAGGGGCAATACAAACGACCCGAGTCTCAACCACAAGCTTGGGAGCTCGCCGGGTAACGCCTAACCGTCTAGGGGATGAATCCCCAAGAGTAACAAACACAACAAGTACCGGCGATGGAAAGAATCAAGTGCTCTTGAGATGGAGATGAAGCTCAACGATTTTCTCCTCAATCTTCTCACAAATCCACCAAGGATTGGAGTGGGGAATCAAACTTGAAGAAGAGGAGAGCTTGAGTGAGTTTGGGAGTGTTTTTGAGAGTGTGGGAGATGCCAACCGGCCAAAAGTGGACGAGGTCCACTTTTATAGCCGGGGCATCCAAAAGAGCCGTTGGCTCGGATCCGACTCGGACAAAGTCCGAGTGAGTCGGATAAGTCCGACTTCTAGGGTTTCGAGAAAGTGGTTTTGGCTCTGGAGTCCGAGTAGTAAATCCGACATAACTCGGATATGTCCGAGTACATTGGAGAGTCGGATATGTCCGACGGAGTCGGACTGTCCGACTCCTAGGGTTTCAATTGCGTGCCACGGTTCCGGAGTCCGACTCTCGTCCGATTGAGTCGGATAAGTCCGAGTCTATGTGTATTTTCTTTGGCTAGCTCTCTCGGAGTCCGAGTCCAAAATCCGAGTGAGTCGGATATGTCCGACTCTATGTGTATTTTGTGTTTTGGAAAGAGTTTTGAGCACTTTCATTTTTCACACCTCACACTTGTGTGTCCCTCTTGATAGTACGGTGTTTCCTATACTCAAGACATAATTAAAACGCTTCATAGCTTGATCTTGAGCATGAGTGATCCATTTCCAAATCTTGCATATATGAGTGAATATGTCCACTTCCTTTTTGTGTTTCTTTGCTCTCAATTGTATTTTAGATAGGCACTGCGCACAAGCTCATTTAGAATATTAGTCCTTTTGAATTGTATTGACGTCAATCACTCAAAACCATAATTAGGGGCCTAGATGCACTTTCGGAAAGACATCACTTCAAGCGACTTAAATTGACGCAGGAGAGGGATATTACCTTAGCCAATTGATTCGTCCCTCCAAAAGGGACCGGAGCACGAGCGTATGGCACCCTAAGGCGCCACGCCCCTAGCGTCGTGCCAACTACCTACGATACCAGGTCGGCTGGCGTCGTATTAAGGGTTCATTCTTGGCAATAATTTTTCCAAAAGACCATTTATGAAAAAAGTTTTAAAAAGGAACCAATTTGTAAAAATTCCACCCTAGCTAGGCCCATAAAAACAGTTTATCAGCCCATGAATCTACAATATAGCTAGCCAGTCACATCGGTTTATTTCCTTTCTTTTGGAAAAAAATCCTATTTACCTCCTTAAGCAGTATAGCTAGCCGTACATGTTGACATTCGGTTCTGGTGTAGGGATCAGAATGAGTGGATCGGAATGCAATTTATATGCTGGAGGATAATATCAATGGCACAGCAGGGTAGTTAGTGTCGTAAATTCAAAAAATTGTAAAAATATATACATTCTAATAATAACGAAATTAAGCTAAATTGTCATCATATTTCGCTTGATTCGTGAAATAAATATTCATTACTAATACATAAGCAGTCAACAAAGCCTATGAGGTATCAGTGTTTTTTTATGAACTATTATCGCTCACATAGGTTTATTTATTTTTCTTTCTTTTTTCTTTTTTGTTGTGCTTCTTTCTTCTTTGATGGAACCGGAAGAGGCTTTTTGTTCGGTAACCTTTTTTTGCCGGCGAATAAAGGGTGTTTATTAGTCGAGGACAAAAACCAAATCAATTGTCCATCGCTAGATAATTAACAAAACATGTCACAACACTGTACAGTAATACCAGTGTTCTAATCGCCACTAATCAGACTTGATCATAGGCTAGCTAATTAATTAATTATAGCTAATTAGCTACAAATTCCATTTTCCTCAGACATCTCCCGAATTAATTAATTATTCATGACCATTGATTTATCTTCCTCCATTCTTTAGCCATTCTAAAATTATTATCATCATTTATTTTTTGTATTTATGTTTGAACAATCATCCTATTCAAAATATTAGTTATTCTATTTTAAGTCTCTCTCTCTCTCTCTCTCTCTCTCTCTCTCTCTCTCTAATCTTTGTATTCAGTGTTAAGTTTACTTTATCAACGTGTTGTAATTTGTGGTCCAGTTTGCAATTTGTAACAATTTTTTTACCCCCTTCAATGAATTCTTTGTAATATCCACTAAGCCATTTTTAAAGACAATTTTCCGTAATGGAATATAATATGAGGAGTTCATGAAACAAAAATCTTCAGTTTAAACAAAAATAAAACTAACCACCAACCAGAGAATAAAAGCTTCTAAACCCGTAATGAACTAACAACATACTAGTATTAGTTAACGCATGATAGTTGCTATATACAAAAAAAGATATCCCACGCCTTGCAAAACACAATTCTTATATAAGCAGACATAGCTAGACATGTCTTCTCGCAAGTTAATTCCGCACATCACCTTACACACCATAGGCAGGGACACAGGGCATTGTCCCAGTCCCAACAGTTGCATAATAATACAGAATAACGATTTAAAAGAAACGCCTAAAATTAAATTAACCAAAAGCTATAAGTGTTTTATTGACTGCCTCAGCTCAGGTTGAAGTTGCTAGTCTCCTCAGCATTTTTGCAATCACCGATACTCCCAGACCAATCAAATTAGGATCATACATTCATACCTGCCAATATAAAGAATATTTTTCAAACAATGAGCATCAAATAAAAAATTTAATTTTTCTGCCATATAAATATTGATACCTCCATATTTGATGCAGTTCATTAGGACATCGTAGCTAGTATAACCGAGGGAGCAATGCAGAACTAACACCTGATCTATTTGTTATCGTACAAGTCTCATGCTTCGAGAGGCTAACCAAGCATTACAAAGAATTCATGGGACTACAGGTAAACTACCCTCCAAAATTATTAACACATTAGGTTAGAGCATTCTGTTCAGTGAAAATATGCATTTTAGTAACCCCCCAACATGAGAAAAGAAAAAGAAAAGGCAAGGAGATGAATTCACGACTAAAAACAACACAACATACATCCCAACCATCTCTGCCAAGCATGATCAAATCAATAGACATTTCAAGCCTAAAGCTGTCGAGCATGATATGATAAATATGCCCGGCTTGTTCTGCTTTTTTATATGAATCTTGGAGATGATGTGACCCGTAATTAAATCAACATAACAAGTTGAAAGCATACTCATCAACAACATATATTTTCAGTATATTCTACATTCCACAATATATATTTTTTATATATAATCTAATCACCACACTTTTGTGAGCTGTCATAATAAGAATGAACAAAAAAATATGCACTAAGTTGTTGAAATTATGGTAGGAAAATACTAGTATCTTACCAGAGCACCAAAAGCCCAAGGTGTCTGTTGCGTTCTGGGATGTAGATCCACTTCATTCGTATAGAGCTCTTTATTGTTCCTTGGATCACTGCCTTGGTGGATACTCTTGGCGTTACGACCGTCTTGGCTTAAATTCTTATTTGTGCCTGCCCAAGAATTTTAAAACTCATGAGTTGAAATTTGGGTATTTCAGGCCTATCATCAAGCAAAAAAATTTTGCAAAACTGTTGGATATATTCCTAGAAACATAAAAAATAATACCTCTTCAGTCAAATTTTATGCCAAGAACTGAATAGCACACAACATTTACCATTTAGAGGACCAATGTTGAACAGAAGTGTTGAAAACATGAATTCACTTAGTTTACTTTCATTAGTTGCTTGTGTGACTTAATAGTTTCTAAGCATGTCCTATATTTTCTAAAGAAAGAATACTGTTATACATACAACTGCAACTGGATCATCTGACCACAGCTTCCGACTGCTAATCATGTGGCACAAGCGCATGCATGAGGTCATCAAGCCCATCAGACAGACAGTGGTATGAAACATTATTGTTTCGTAAAAGTGAGCATGTGCACGTGACAATGAAGAAATTACATTTTTTTATGCAATCTTGAAAGCTCTTCAGTGCAAAATGCAGTTTTCAAATTACCATGGACATAAACAACAAAAATGAAGCAAAACAGAAAAAATAATGGGATGAGGAAATATGACTTTTTCTGCAATAGTTTAGTATAACTCTACAACAACTTAGATCGACCCTGCCTACAGAGAACACTGCGAACATAAAGAATCTTATTAAGGAAACTAAATTAATTTACCACAGTTCTCACCATGGCCTGTGAAATATTTCATCTGCAAGAATGTAGCAATAGGAGCACCTGCAACCATTGCAGGCAATTAGACATGGCAGCAGGTAACCAATGTACAGAGGTTTACGTACCACAAGATTAACGGTTGCAGGCATGAACAAGCAACTGAAGACAGCCTAAACTCCCGCATTATCGTAGTGCCCTGGGAGCTCTGTATAGGTCAGTTTTTAATTTTCTGTGGCACATTGTTTCTTTGATTCTGGGTATGGGGTGTCTATTGCAAATTGTACTTTCTTCTTAATAAATGAAATGACACAACTTTCTGGCACGTTTTAGAATGTGTAATGGTGGAATACCAAGCACACAAGAAGTACCTGGTGCATGCTAGGTAATTTGAGATAGTATTACTATTTACTATTTCAAGTTAAGTACAGTGTTATCTTGTAATTTGTTTTTGCAATGAGATGTGGAATTAAAACTTCAAAGTACAACATGCAGGAAATAAATTTGGCAAAATAACTGGTGTATTCAGACAATGCACCATCATTAGATAATATATTGTTCATATATGAATTTATAGCACACTCAGTGGATACAAACTATATATTTCTTTGATTCTGGGTATGGGGTGTCTATTGCAAATTGTACTTTCTTCTTAAATGAAATGACACACAACTTTCTGGCATGTTTTAGAATGTGTAATGCAGGAATACCAAGCGCAGAAGTATTTGGTGCATACTAGGTTTGCGATAGTATTACTATTTACTATTTCAAGTTAAGTACAGTATAATCTTGTAATTTGTTTTCGCAAAGAGATGTGGAATTAAAACTTAAAAGTACAACATGCAGGAAATAAATTTGGCAAAATAACTGGTGTATCCACATGCCATCATTTAGATCAAATATTGTTCATATATGGATTTATAGCACGCTCAGTAGACACAACTATATTTATGCCTCTAGAAATGTCTATTATAGGGATTAATGTGCAGATCGAGGCAGATTGTTATCTATATCAGATATTAATATCAACGATGTATACATGATGGTTAAACTTTTAATGTGCAAATACGGTAACATAGGGATGTAACCTGAGGATTAATAGTCATAAAGGACCTAATGTTAGCACATAACACCCTATGTTTTCAATGCTATGTATTATGGTCAGTGCAGTTATGTTCAAATACAGAAATACACAAGGACACCTGAGTGCACTTTAAAGCAAGTTTATTTCCATCAAAGAGTTACATTCACTAATATACTTTATTTCAATCCAAGAGTAATTACTAGGTTTGGCACAACGTCCTACACATATTACATGCTGACACTGAATAATTCAGGGACCACAATTGACAAAGGCCTGCACACATTTGAAAAGTTTCCAAACAAAAGTTCTATCCGATGGGATCCAAGAATTTTAAGCAGGATCATTATAATTCAGATGTGAACAAGCATTTGTTACTTATGAGACTAGAGTTTATAGCAGGTCTTGCCAAGTACCAAACAGAGTCTGAGATTTAAGCAGCAGGTGCTCTTGGCACAGGGTTCGCCAATTTACCTGCATTTGCCTCTGATAGCATCTCAGGGTTTATAGCAGGAGCTGCCGTGGTACCAAAAATAGCCTGTGAAACTGGAGCAACAGTGCCACCTGTAAGAAGTTGATTAGTCAACAGCAGATAGCCAGGCATTAAGTGCATAGAAAACACAACAGACTTTGACTATTAGCTACAATGGAGTGCCATTCCCATTCTGAATTATCATGCCAATCAAGCAGTGATCATAAGGAATGAATAAAGCAACTAAGAACAACATATAACAGGGAAAAGTCATTCACCCTTGTTTTGGAGATAACTTTCTACAAAAAGGCAAAAGATATGTAAAGGAACCAGACAATAAGATCACTAAACCACAGCAGAGACAGGGAAGTAGGGAACGCCATTTGTTTTAATTGATGCAAGGTGATGTTGAGGCAACTGCTCTACTGAATTACCAATTACTTACTCCGTTCTTTTTTTTGTTGACGATCGTTAGTTCAAATTTGAGCTAACCAACGTCAACAATATGAGAATGGAGTACTGTTCTTAAGTTAGCACAGATCTGCTATCTAACACAGACTTATGAATAATTTTGAAAAGTGTTCATATGAATTCTTATGGCTAATTTTGATACTATATAACAATTTGTGTTCAAATAGCTATTAAGAAGAAATGTGGGCAAGATTATTCAGGAATATTTTGCATTTGGCACAATCAGTAAGGAGCATCAAGATCATTTATGCATCATTTCTTCAACAGATCAAATCAGGTATCATTCTAAACGCGCATACAGTCCTTTCCAAAGGACGAATTTCATGGATTAAAGTGCAGATACACTTCTGTGCTGGTTTAAAAACTACTAAGAGTGCTGAACTAGAACTAGTATACTCTGCTTTTCGGTATTATCCAATGTAGGCATTTCAGGCGTTCACAATTTTAATTTAGGTCAGCGAAGTATTGGAAAAGAATTTGCGTAATTACCAGCACCAATCACAGATGAGCCTATAATTCTTATTGTAATTTGTAAAGACAATGATTACACTCTGGAAGACTTAAGAAATTCAATGCTGAAAACAAGCTATAAAAAGTAGATTCGGAGAGGAATCAGAAAGTAGATGACAGAAAGCAGCATACCCAGTTATAAATTAAATTGAAATATGGCAAGTCAAATGAAGTTTGACTGCTACACTTTTTCTATCAAATCAAGCAACATAGTAGTTCAGTCACATGAAATTTGTTGATTCGAGTGTTGCATAAAAGCCTAAAAATGTGTTTTTAGTAGTTTGCCTGAGCTTGTTGTGGATAAGATACCAGATCTTTTAGCAGGTCCTCTTAAATTATGATATAAAGTCTCTGAACTGGGAGATTCAAACATCAAACCTGAGAATGGAGCACCAGGACTCGGTAAATGGCTTGTCAAATTGCCTGCATCTGTTAGTAATGAGATGTCAGAATCAGTAGCAGAGGACTAGAATCTATCTCGAGTACACAAATAAGATATAAGACTGGAGAAGCAGGGTGGTTATAGCACAGGACACAGGTTTGTCAATTTACCTGCATTTGGCACTGATGTCCCCCCAGTAGTCTTGGCAGCGGAAGAGAAGGGCCCAATCATGGTCTGTGAAACTGGAGCAACAATAACACCTATTGTAACAAAATGGAATAGTTAAAAACTGCAGCTCATAGTAAGGTTCGAGTTCAAACTACACACAAACACATCACGGCAAAGCTGTAAGCTGTTACACTGTAGTGTTGTTCTGAATCATTGCACATCAAACAGGAATAGAATGTGAAGGACAATAAAACATGGAAAATTTAAGCACTGTGGGTTATTTACAAATAACAAAAAAATAACATTGGAACCAAAAGATTAGGATTAGAGGCCAGTGGTCACATTAGCTGTAACACAGAGAGTAGAGGACACAGCACAGGCAGGGAAACCAAAAATCAACTACTCCCTCCATCCCAATATGTTTGACATTCTAGCTCTAGGCATGGAGATTAAGAAGAAGAGGAATAAAGTAGGTGCGCAGGAAACGAGAAGGAGAGAGATCTAGATAGAGTAGGTGCGCAGGAAACGAGAAGGAGAGAAATCGAGATAGAGGTATATTGGGAAGAGAGAAAGGTGTCTCGGAAAGTGAGAATGCCAAATATTTTGGGAAAACTTTCAAGTGAGAATGCCAAATATTTTGGGGAAACTGGATGAGGTTAGAATTAATTGCCCCACCTTGAAGTTGGCTCAACGTTTATTGGAATTAATTAACTTCTTTAATTTATATAAAAAAAGAAAAGTAACAGTGTAGCTATTTAATCCAGAACTGTATTTTTTCACCTTTTAGGGAAGAAATGTATTCAATCATCATATATGATAAAAAAAACCAACTGATATAGAGATTTGTGCTAAAGGATCAAGTGTGCTGATATGATTTCATCCACCTACAAAAATCCTGGCTTAGTTTCATAACTTACAAGAGTATGATCGGTCAAATTTATAGACTGCAAGACGGGCAACATGAGCAGCTACAGTAAGTCTTCGCAATTAGTATGTACCCAGGTGCACTAACAACGTGCAGAGGGGCCTGATAAAGCAGGCATAGGGCTGCAGTTCTAAACACACCAACAAATTCTTTTTCTCAGGCTCATGTCAGTGAGGTTTGAATCATTACATTAAGAGTGAGAATAGTTAATCTTGGCCCAAATCACTACAATTAGCTTCCAGTTGCACTTAGACAACACACACACTTTAGCTTGGCTAGGGGATGAAGAAGCGAGCAAAGAGCACAAGTAATAGCGAAGCCGAGCTGCTTTGTGAGGACAGCCATACTTCTACCTCTACCATGACCACCAGCCAAGTACTAAGGCCATATCAAAAAAACGGCAACTACTACTGTCTACTTGATTATTGCAACTGCTAGCTGAAATATTTTGGTGCCCAAAGTGATCAGCCACTAAGCTAAATTAACACTAATCCAAAATCAGCAATGCATTTGTTAATGTTGAAGTATAAATGTATTGCCCACCCTTTCCCATTGGATTAAGCTTTTGGGTTCAACTGGTTGGTGCATACAAACTTAATAGTTAACGGTTACAACAAGGACAGCTGTGCAAGGAACCAGCAACCACATAACATTGTGGGATCATGTAATCAGAAAAAAGAAAAGTAAAGGAAAAGAGCTGTATATTGAAAGAAAGTGATCCATGAAAATTTAAAACCAGAAATAACAGTAGATTAGCCAGCGGTCAAATTGTACACATTAATTTGGTGTTTCTTATAACTATTGGTATAATTGATATCAGTTGTGTAAACTTGTGTATTATCCCAGTAGGGTCGGGAGTGTTTGATTAATTTACCTGCATCATTCATCACCACCCCAGAGTTTTTAAGATGACCTGATAAAGTACCAAACATAGCTCGAGAAAATGGTGCCCCAAACATAGTCCCCAAGAATGGTCCACCAGTCGTGGGCACGTGGCTTGCCAATTTACCTGTGTTTGACACTGATGAGGCTAAGTTCTAGCAGGACTCAGTATAACGCATAGCCTATCGTAGTGGACTGTGGTGATGTAAGTACAGGATTTGCTAATTTACCTGCATTTGATGCTGGTAGAGTTCCAGGATTTATCACAGGGCCTGCCAAGGTACCAATTATAGCCTGAGAGGTTGGGGCAGCAGTAGCACCTATAACAAGTCACAGATATCAATCAAGGGGCTGGATAAGTGTAAAGCAACATGTCAATGCTTGACGAGGTCATTGCATCAAGGTTTTCCCAGAATAAGCATGCACATAAGTACATAATGTGAAGCAACCAACAAAAGTGTAACATAGAACATCTTGTTCACCATGGGTTTTCCAAAGATAAAATCAATAGAAAAGGGTAAATAATGTGCACATGAATGATATGTTAAGGCCAAAATAGTTTCATGCGGTTCAGTACCTCTTGTATATACAAAGTTAGCATGATCTGGATACAGCCATAGTATTTCAATGCACACAAACATACCAAACAGCACACGTACAAACTCAGTGAAGCCAAATTAGAAAAATACCATTGGACAAACTACAAATAAAGCAGATAATTCTGGATCTAATTTCTCCACTCATGTGTGCACATTAGACCTACAAAGTATATACATAGGCGTCCATATATGATTAAACCGAGACATCTAAGATCAAATACGGGACAGATGGGTTTATAACAACAGAACGCCATGCGCTGAGCTATCACTCAAATCCTAAGATAGCACTGCTAATATAAGATAAAATGACCAAAATAATTGAATTATACCATATTCAGTAAACATAAGTCTGTATATTATTAATTTATTATAGTTAATAATGATAACACTGTATACAGTTATGTTCAGCAAATTGCTAAAGAAATGTGTGCAAGACAAAAAGTCATGATGCAGTGAGAGTTTTTTCACTAAATGTGCAGCACACTAACACGAGAGATAACAACTCACTGGAAAGGATACACAAAAGTTTAGACGTAGGAGCACTCCCCTAAAAAAAAGGAGTAATCCAAAGCTGCTGGATAGAATTTTAATATGCAGATGCTACCCTAAAGGACTAAAGAAAGGTATAGATCTCAAGCAAGACCTAGCAATGAATTTTCTCAACTGTTAGTTCGATATGTGAAACAAGTGTGACTTTACCTTTCATTACACTTGGCTGAAGTGGATGCTCCTGATGGGACTCTGGACGCTTACCAGCTTTCAGACTTTCATCTGAAATTCACACAATTTCACCATGAACCAATATGACCATGAAAAATTTTACGTCATAAACATAAAGACCCATACCGATGCCAAACAAAGCAACAGTAGAGACATCTAAGATTTGCAGTAGTGGGTTTATCATTTAATATCAAAGAATATCATAACTTGCACTAGTGCTAAAGCTACCAAACGCTAATTAACAAGAAGTTGTGCATCCACAAATGTAAAATACATATATGCTTGAATAGTAAGAAAGAGCAGACTAGATCATACCAACAATATCAGACACCCAATTTAATGCCTTGTTTAGCAGTTCTGTCATTCAAAAGATACATCATTAGCTTATTGTTCATATGCAATGGCTATGAGCTTATGCTGCTTAAGATAGGATGTTTGTAGGAAGAGAAAGCATTTGTGTTATACCATCACGTGAATCCTGAGAGTGACTTGACGAAAGCAGGCTGCAAAAGGAACATGTGCATGTGAATGCAGTAGGAAAAGAATTCAGAAACAGCAGAAATATTTTGTTTCAGGATACGTGGCAAACGTCGTGGAGAACCAAGCAATACCAACCTCCTCTTCCGAAGATAGGTCTTGGCAAGAGTAGATGTAGGTACTCGCAGCCTGCTGAATTGTTTCTTCCAGTGATGCTTCCGGCGGGGACTACCAAAAGATTACAATCAAAATGGCAGAGTTGTTACTTTTAACAGATTTATGGATGGGAAAGCTGTAGCATATAACCAGAGAGAGAGAGAGAGAGAGAGAGAGAGAGAGTACCTGAAACTGATGGGAAGTTCATTGTTTAATACGCCGCTCGGCATCAGCACCATGCCTTTCAGTTCCGGAATCCGATAGGCTAAGTGGCTGACAATCTCCGACGCCTTGCGCCTCACGCGTTCCCAGTCCAAGGAGGTCCTAAACGCATGCGCCGGCACCAGATTCAAGTTGATTTATCAAGGATAGAGAAGAAGCGTAAGAATGACAGTAATAATTAGCTTATTATACCTGAGCTGCTGCTTCGCGTGGAGCGCGGTGAGCATGATGGAACGGAGCCTGATGATGCCGTGCGGGACGGAGCTGCCATGGTTGCGGTACACCCTGTACTTGGCGGCCACAGTCTCGCCTTCCTTGGTGCCGGCGATGATGTGGGCCAGGACCATGTGCGCGACGAGGAAGCGGTGGAGGACCTGCGCCTCGAGGCCGAGCCGGTTGAGGTCCGGCGGCACGAAGCGGGAGAGGTACCCGACGGCGTCCTTCCACTGGCCTCGCTCCACCAGGCGCTGAAGGTGCCTCACGGAGAAGCAGGCGTCCGTCTCGCCGGCCATCCTGCACCGCGCAATTAATTAATTGGGGGTGAAGCAAAGGCAAGCATGGAATGATGGGAACGCGAGCAGAAATTTGGAGTGCACGCACGATCCGAAGGCGGCTTCCAAGCCCTCAGCCCAGAGGCAGTTGAGGATCCGGTGGTGACGGAGGCGCCGAACGCAGGGGTACGCCACCCCAGCGGAGGTGGAGAGCTTGGTGCCCTCGCCGCGATTGGTGGCGTTCGGCATCCCTGCGCCGCCGGGGACTCGATTTTTTCGGCAAGTGGGGTGGGTGGGGAGGGCTTTGAAGAACGGTATATAGATATAGAGGAGCGGGGTGCGGCGGGTCCCGTCTCCCGGGAGCCTCTCTCTCTCTAGGGAGCCTCTTTCTCACTCCTGGGAGCCTCCCTCGTCCCTCTTTCTTTCTCTCTCTTCTAAAATAAAAAAAAGGAAACGTCCCAATTTTCCCCATCTCAGCCGCGCTCAGGGGAGACAGGAGAGCCTTTCATACGCGGGCTCGGGTCGGATGGGCCCTCGTGGGCCATCGACGGCATTTTTTCTCTCGAGTTTTCACATATGTGCGTCTCAGCTAATAACTAATTTTCCTAAAAAAAAGCTAATAACTAATTTTCCTAAAAAAAGCTAATAATTAATGCAACCTTACTATTTTACAAGCTTGCTAAAAGTTTGGCTCAACAGATTAGCTCCCAAAATAACTAAAACTAGTTGATCATTTTCTATATGCTTTGTTCACTTTTTAATCAAATTAAATCCAACAATAACTGTTGGTAGTGAACTATATACATGCACATTATAGTTTCTCTATTTTAAGTGATAGAACTCCTATATAACACCCTAGTACTGAATAGCATATTCATCAGTACCCAGACCAGGCAAGTAAGCGACCCATGCACCACCCAAATAAATCAGGTTCGCACACCAGAACACACTACCAACGACATAGTAGTATGCATGCACGTATTTAATAACCTATTTATGGCTGTCTAATTATGATTTACTCCTCAATTCCGAAATTTATGTCGTTAGGACATGAAAAACTGAGCTATGGCCAGCACAATTCTCTTGTCCTAAACGACTTCACTATCCGAATGGAGGAGTAAATTGTTATGGAAAGAATCAAGCGCATGCATATTTCCTTCAATATAATATTGCCTTGTTGTCTCGTTCTATGTCCATCCTCTCTGTCCGCGTGATGACACCTGCTTCTGATGTACCAGGAATATCTACTTCCTCAAGGTACGCATGTGGTTCTTAGTTTGAAATGCTCATGGTTTTTTGTGTTATTTTTCTCCTACATGCAATTCTATTGACGGTACCCTCGTTATTTGAATGTTCAGCTATGGAGCCACCTCGTGGATCTATTCGCGAGTGGACCACGACTTTCCCCATAGCCGAGGACCTCATCTTCATCAGCAGCGCACCTCCCATCGTCCCATGAATATCTGCTACCAACTACAACACCATCCAGATGCTAGCGAACGGACACGCGAGGCAGGCTCCTCCTTCGGTTAGGCATCTCCCGACAAGATTTTGAAATTATAATCAAGCCGAACGATGAATCGATGAGTTCCGCGATTCTGCAGGACACATGTGATGCCTCCTGTCATGAAAGAAATTAGTGGAAATATGGCTAAATGCATCATAGAAAAATTTCTTTGGGCTGATACACCAACGTTTCTTCTCATGTTTGTGAATCTCTTGACCATCAACATGTGGTGCACTTGAATTTCCGTTCCTTTTGCTCGTATCCTTTTTCAGTTTTCTGTAACACAGGCCATGCAGATTTCATACTGTGGGTGGAAATCTTGGATGAAAAAACAACTTGAGAAGTGAAGTCAAACTACGGGCTGCAGATTTCGACTTGACAAGCGCCACGCACGATAAAGGATAGCGGCAGCACTGCCACTGGTTGTGCAGCAGCATGGAGCAAGTCGGTTCCGTCAAGTGCTATGCTTATTATGGATTGTAGTTTTCTATGTTTTACAGTGTAAAATTTTTATATTCTTAAATAATTTATATACTAGTTAGAACTGTAGTCGTATGATGTAGCTTTGTTTTTTTTATGATAGCGTTTGAATGTATTTGCTAAGAAACAAAGACACGACAAATGATTTTACAGTCATGCGTTAATGGGAACATAAAGTTTTGATCATCTAACTATAAAATGTTTTCTTGCATGCGTGAAATACACATTATCTTGTAATTATTTTTTATGATATATAAACATATTTTTGAGCTATAAATCTTATAGGATTTAGTATCCATGCACTTGCCTATTAACTCATGACCATAAGACTTTTATGGTTGTGAGATACCTTTTTTCCTTTAAAACAGGTTGTGACTGTAAATTATTACAATTTTATTGTTGGATGAAAAGGTTCATCTAGGCTCATGAACTACTGACCATAAAATGTATATAGTTTGTGACCAATTTTACTATCAAGTTTTGTGAATATTTTACTGTTAAATGAAACAGTTTTTCTGGTTAGAAAACATAAAACATAGAATATTTTAGTGTTACTCAAAAGTTTTTATGGTTAGAACATGCCGGAGACAGAATGACATAATAAGATTTATTATGAAAGTGATGCGTGTATCACTAGCCTCCACCACATTCTTCATTAGGATGTCCTGACATTTTTAAATTAAAATAACTCATGTTTTCA
Organism: Chloris gayana; assembly: GCA_031894775.1. Classification (NCBI taxonomy): domain Eukaryota; kingdom Viridiplantae; phylum Streptophyta; class Magnoliopsida; order Poales; family Poaceae; genus Chloris; species Chloris gayana. Next base: position 242,417 of record JAUNZO010003244.1, read on the forward strand.
TCCAGACACTGCATTCTCATGCACATAGCAAAAATTCATAATATATACTTGGCACAAAACTTATTTCACATTTGTGTTTTACGATTCTAGATTGGGGATTTTATAATCGAAACAATCACTCTTCATAATTATGACATTTTCACTACCACACTGACGCATCTGTAGCGGCGGCTAGGCCGCCGCTACGCCTCCGCAGTTAGAAATGGCGGTTTGTAGCGGCGGCCCATCACCAACCGCCGTTACAAAAGGGTTTTGTAACGGCGGTTGGAATAGCTAATCACCGTTACTAATAACATTATTAACGACGGTTGGAGATGCCAACCGCCGTTAATAAGGTTATTATTAACGGCGGTTGGCAATATAGTCTGCCGTTAAGAAGGCCTTTGTAACGGCGGATTATACTACCAACCGCCGTTAATATTTGAATACCGCAAAAAAAATTAAATTACAGTACACCAGAAATACAACAAATCTCAGAACATACACATATATTAATCACAATTCATTGACATCTCAAAACAATCACATGTATTCATCATCAAATATTTACTTCTCAAAACAAATCAAGTCACTTGCATATATACAATATACATTGTCTTTACATGAGAAATTATCAAGTCTATCAACCTACTTTCCTAATCCACTCATCACTATCTTCACTACCATCGTTCACGAATGGTCGTGTCGAACCACACCACTCATAGAAAGAACGATGGTCCTTAGCGCTCTCATTGTCTTCGTCGAAGAACACTGTCAGTAGGAGAGATAACCTCTCCGAGCAAGAAACGACACATCCGCTCCACAATCATTAACATTTGGTCTGAAGTCGGATGTTTTGATTCTTGCGGGAACCCTTTGTTCTTAAAATCTTGTAATATCTGTTTGTCCGTTTTGGTTCTCTCGCCATTAGAATTTCTTTATTAAAAAGATTGCAATTATAATTAAAATGAATCGAATGTGATAAACTCAATAAAACGCACCTGTTGGTCAGTCTCTTCAACAATGGCATACATATAACTCGAGAAGCTATTCGCGTACAAACAAGTGTAGTAGCCACAGTGGACACTACCTTTCACTTGTTTAACACACTATATAAAATAAAGGAAATAAGTTACTATTTTGTCAATCACACCGATATTAGGACAACGGCGTAGAGAAGTGAGACAAATGTATCTTACCGGGAATTTGTGTCGAAAGTACATATTTTTCGGCCGCCTTGGGTTGTGCGGCCCGCCAGCCTTTACATAATTTTCGTATGCGCTGGTCCATCGTAAAAAACGTATAGTTAGATAAAACTATCGTTTCCGAATTATAGATGTCTACGATGATGAAGTACGTACCAATCAATGACGCTCACGATGTCGGAGTAGCCCCTTTTGTCCAAGTCGAGGCTGTCGAGGACAAGAAGGTACCCATTTCTCGGCATAAGGACAAAGCAGATCCAGTGATCACTGCAAGAATGATCGTATGCGTTTGTATTCTACAGCCTTTCAATGCAAGAGAAGATGAAAAGACTTGTTGGAACTTACTTGTAGTTGTAAGGCGCGAGAATAGAACATCTGTCCTGCCACTTGATGAAGCAGTTATAGATGTAGGTTGCCACATCGGATCTAGCTTTGGATGTCATCTCGGCCTTGAGTTGATCTAGCTCCTCGGGCTTCATATCCTTATACTTTGGGTCCTTCTCATTTATCTGCAGGTTGATCGCGGATTGACATATCATGTTCGGGTTGAGGTACCCGACCCTCCAATCTAGTCTATTGATTTTCTTTTTCTGAAATTCCGAATTCATCCTAAATGAAGCATAAGTCAAAAATGAACGAGATTAATGCTTCAAATATGAGAATATGTACGAGAACTGATATTTAAAATAGGAGATAGAAAATGGGGTTACTTACAAGCACCGAGAGGGTTATAAAGGTTGTGTCCACCTTGCCAAGCCGGAACATAGTGTGAAGATCATTGAAATACAGTCCAAGAACCGAGTCGGCTTCATCATTGAACACGTGTGTTGGAACTTTGCACGTGATGACATCGACTCCAAGCTTCGATGCTCGCATGTACCAGTCGTGCAGCTTACGCATCGCGCCCGACAGGTTTTTGTACACATTCTTGGATATAAGCGGCTTGGCAAAGATGAATGTGGGGTAATCCGTGTCATCACTGTCCTTAAATAGGTCATCATTGTACGAGATCGGTTGTCGGGACTACGACACGATCTGCGACTTAGGAAGCTCGTGGATTGCATCTCCTCTTCAATGAATCCAAGTACGCTTTAATGTTTGCTTGAGTTTCGGGCGATGCAATCTTGCGCTCCTGAGTCTCCGAGATTTCAGGAGGACTCGTCTTAATTGCCTCGATGATCTCAGGCTGCTCAACCGCAACCGCTAGAGACGCGTCCTTGGCAATCACTGCCAATTCTTCATGCTGAACTCCCTCTAGCAAGATCTCTTCAGAGTTAGGGACGTTAGGGAGGATTGGGTTGTGGACAACTTCCCCGCTGTGTCATCCGCCTTTCGAGATGCCGAAGCAGCACCCGATAGATGAGACGGTTGTCCATGTGCATATTCAGCGTGTTGGCTTGCATGGGTTGATCCGTGTCCGGATACTAGGGGTGGAGAAGCTTGCGAAGTCGTGGACATGACAATATCACTACCTTTCCGGATAATGAATGTCCCGACAGCGTCTCGCAGTCTCGATCCCCGCCTCGGGTATAGGGTATTCAAGCTCGTCGTCCTCATGACCTGGGACGACCTCTTGGACGCAGACACGCACATACCCCTCGGGGATTTCGACGTTGTGGATTGTCTGCCCCGTTGTGTACGCCCGTCCCGCTGCAACCTTCCTCTTCTTTCCCTTGTATCCAAACGGGACATGGAGCTCACAGAGCTGTATCATCTGCAATGTTAGGTGGTCCCGATGGCACGGAGCTGGAGGTCGGCGTAGAACTAGGCGGAGGTATAGGCATAAACCCTGTACCAATTTTAGCAAGCACATCTTCCATTTCCTTCCAGGTGCTAGGGTCTGCAGGATTGAACGATCCAAATAGAGTGGGCTTCTTTTCGGCCATGAACATCGGATATTGTCGCCGTCACTCTATCTTCCCCTTCTCTTCCATGTCTTGCTTGTACAAGGTATGCTTCTTGTACAGCGAGGGAGCAGAAGAAGAAGAGGAGAATCCTTCCTTCCACGTGGCGGACGAGGACACTCCTCGTATCCGCCCACCATGCTCCTTGCTGTTCGGTGCGTGCGTGAGCTGATCTCCGTGGTACTCAGATTTAAGAGCTCCACTTTGCATCTGCACCTTGACACGACCTTTCAAGTTTTGCAGAACTTTTTCTGCCGCTAGGTCGTTCATAACAAGACCGTCCTCCGTTTGATCGGAGCGAGCATAGACCCAATTCCTCGCATGCTCCTCGATACCCTACATTTCATCGGGCTTTCCTTTCAATCTCCTCTTCTCTTCCATCTCTCTCCGGATGGGAATCTTTTTCTTATAACCGCCTGGACCCAAGCGCGGCTTGTACTTGTTCTTCTTATTGAGCTCAACCATCTTCTCACTAGTCTCCGAGGAAGACTCGCTTGTCTTCTGCTCAACAAACTCTTTCCAGTCATGCTGACTTATTTTGCCGTACTTATGAAAAGGCGTAAGGTTTTTCTTAACATAGTTGCAATTCAGCCTGGACTTGTAATCTCGCCGGATGTGATTACAACGGCTCATCGTTGCCGTCTTCGCCTTGTCGAGATCGGCTGGTTGGAACCGGATGTTCTCCTTTATAGAATTCCACATTTCATCCTTCCTCTCTTGTGGCACGGATCGCCAATCGGGCCAAATGATTCGGCACAGATCCCCGACCACTTTGCCACAACGGTTACGCCATTTTGCGTGGACACCGGCGGGTTCTATTGGTGTCCCGTCTTTGGGGTCGAGAACAGTGACTTCATAGATGCCCTCTGCCTTATTCGCGGAGCGTTCTCCGTGCTTGCGTTTCTTGGGGGTCACTTGGGCAGTCACGTTTGTGGCCGGCTCGTTGGCGTCCATATTGCCCTCCGCCTCATCTTGTGAAGCGATTTGAAGACGAGAACTTCGTCTAGGAACCTACGATGTAAGGAATAGAATTAGTACGTAGCTATTTGACGAGAAAGATAAGGAATGCCATATTTGATGTGATACCTCTTCTTCGGGCATGTAGTCGGGGTCCGGGGTATGGCCCCGAGGTTGCCGAGGTGGTTGAGGATGCGGATCCTCCGGTTCCACATATCCTTCCTCTACCGATGAATCGTCGAAGACGATGGCCAAGGGTCACCTTGAGGCGGTGTGTAGTTGATACGACGAGGCGGGGAAGGATTAGGGTTCGTAGCCACCGACTCATTCTCTCCTTGTAATGGCATCTTGTCCGCCATAGGGTTAGGCTACCTTATTAGAGACGAAGAGTTTGTCGGAACAGGGATATATCTTCGTACTTGCAGGGAGACAATAGAGGAAACAATGAGAATTGAATTACAAAATAGATTAATTTATATAGAAGAAATATGTTTTGCATGGCATCGAACAAGGATAGCATCTCAATCATACGGTAGAAGAGGAGGACGAAGAGGATGGACGTACAATGTAGGACACTTTCATAAGAAAGGCAGGTGCATATTATGCAATACATACCACAATTTATAAGACCTCGAGGTAAACATGTTAGGATACTTGGGTATCCTCCGGACAATCAAACGTAATATGTCATACACATCACATAGATCATCCGGAGAACACCCAAGCATCCGTCCATATCTACGTAAAGGTCGTACGAGTTGCGAGTACGCCTTGCATATTTTTGTACCAACCTTCCTAATGAAAGATACCCTACATTCTATATTCATCCTCCCCATGCTCCCCTTCTCCTACATATATTGATGCTTATAAAGTCATCATCTGCCGGAAAGATGCTCTCGGTGCGGGTTGCCGATTCAACGGCCATCCAACGCTATTATAAGGTCATTGACTCGTATGGCAACATGTTTCCAACATCCGAGGATGCGGTCCATGCTGCCACACTCATCTCACTTTGCCCGCTTTCATCATCGAGCATGGCTAGACCAAGGAGAGGAAAGAGGGGAGAAAAAAGAGGAGAGAAAAGAGGAAATAGAGGAGAAAAAAGAGAAAAGAGAGGAAATAGAGGAAAGAGAGGGGAAAAGAGAAGAAAAGAGAGGAAAGAGGAGAAAATAGAGGAGAAGATAATTTTTATTTAAAAACAATGGTCTAGCCATGAAAGAGAGGAAGAGAGGAGAAAAGAGAGGAAATAGATGAAAGAGAGGAGAAAGAGAGGAGAAAAGAGAGGGCAGTTATATATATTCTCACTGCCTAGATTACATCAATCATCAATGAGAATTATTCACTTGCTGTCGGAAATTGAAGACAAAGAGAATTATTCACTTGCTGTCAGAAATTGAAGACAAGTATATATGGGGCTTTGGCATTCATTTAGTTTCGAGAAACTTTAAAGTCATCATCTGCCGAGAAAAGATGCTCTCGGTGCGGGTTGCCGATTCAACGGCCATCCAACGCTATTATAAGGTCATTGACTCGTATGGCAACATGTTTCCAACATCCGAGGATGCGGTCTATGCTGCCACACTCATCTCACTTTGCCCGCTTTCATCATCGAGCATGGCTAGACCAAGGAGAGGAAAGAGGGGAGAAAAAGAGGAGAGAAAAGAGGAAATAGAGGAGAAAAAAGAGAAAAGAGAGGAAATAGAGGAAAGAGAGGGGAAAAGAGAAGAAAAGAGAGGAAAGAGGAGAAAATAGAGGAGAAGATAATTTTTATTTAAAAACAATGGTCTAGCCATGAAAGAGAGGAAGAGAGGCGAAAAGAGAGGAAATAGATGAAAGAGAGGGGAAAGAGAGGAGAAAAGAGAGGGCAGTTATATATATTCTCACTCGCCTAGATTACATCAATCATCAATGAGAATTATTCACTTGCTCGTCGAAATTGAAGACAAAGAGAATTATTCACTTGCTGTCGAAATTGAAGACAAGTATATATGGGGCTTTGGCATTCATTTAGTTTCGAGAAACTTTAATTAACTTGATCTTACTACACAGCTCCAAACAAGATGCTTCCAGTCAATAGCTACAAGATGCTCCAAACCTAGGATTGATTAATCTAATTCAGATTTACTTTGACATGAAATTCAGTCTATAAAAATTCACAAAAGGGTCCGTAGGAGGTGCCGGCACGGAGGGGCGGGCCTAGAGGACGGCCGGCGCGGATGAGGGCGGGCGAGGAGGAGGTGCCGGCGAGGAGGCCTAGCTCGGAGGAGGACCGGCGCGGAGAAGGTGCCGGCGAGGAGGCCCGGCGTGGAGGAGGACCGGCGCGGAGGAGGGTTGGGGAGGGCGCGCGGCGGCCGGAGTGTTGGGCAGCTCTGTCGGCGTCGTTGTCTGCGGCGCCGGTGTTAGGGTTGGCGCCGCAGGTGGCGTGCCTTTTATAAGCGGAGAAGTATAACGGCGGTTGGCAATGCCGGCCGCTGTACAAATGCCGATGGGGTCCCACCGTCGGTGAGACAAATGTTCTAAAACGGTGGAACTAGTTGCCATCCGCCGCTAAAAATGACGTGGGCCCACATGTCAAACCTTTCTAACGGCGGGTGGCATTGCCAACTGCCGTTAAAAATGACGTGGGCCCACATGTCATAGTAACGAGCCCATATGTCATACCTTTGTAACGGCGGTTGGCAATTCCACCCGCCGTTACAAACTCCTTTATAATTTCATTTTGGAATATTATTGGAATTTATTAACATTTAGTTATTTTGTCAAACAATTTATCATAGTAATGTTACTAATAACTCTAAAATGATTTAAATAGTGATAATTTGTTCGAAGAAATAATTAAATGTCAATAAATTCCAATAATGAGATTATTAAGGAGATAGAAAATAAACACAAATATTCATTCGTACACATAGAATTATGTCATAAACATAAAAATATGAATTACATGCCGCTTTTGACAATATAAGTTTAAGGTACAGATTAAAGTAACATAGAGGTACATCATCCTTGGACTGTTTTTCCTTCGCAATCTGAACGCATGTAGGACATTTCTGCAGAATATCCGAGCCTTGTTTCTATGATTCTGAACTTACTTGGATCAATAAATAATGGCACTTCGTCATATTGATTATATTCATCTTCATTCTGCACATTGTCCACTCCAACGACTCTTTGTTTACCGGGAATAACAATGTACTTCTTTTCATCCTTTGGGTCGAGTATATAGAACACTTGTGCTACCGCCCTAGCGAGTATCCAAGGGTCATCTTTGTGACCGAATTTGTTTAGATCGACGAGGGTCAATCCATATTCATCCACCTCCACCCCTTGTGGGTGTTGCACCCATTTGCATTTAAATACATGAACAACGAGATTTTGTCCGTAATTAAGTTCCCATATTTCCTCGATGTACCCATAGTATGATGTCGGATTGTCCTCTTCATCATAGGCATGTGTTCGAACACCGCTGTTTTGACACTTGCTTTTCTTGTCCTTTTCTTGAGTGTAAAAGGTATAGCCATTGATGTCGTACGCCTGGAATGTAACCACACTCTTCGAAGGCCTCATGGCTAACCTTCTCAACATTTTTTCGTCTACGGAGTCCCAACGTGGAAGCTCTTGGTTCTCGAACCATGATGTGAAGGTTTTCTTGTGCTCCATTATGATCCAATCTTCTGTCTTGTCCGTGTGGTTCTGGTGAAGCTCACTTAGGTGTTTCTCAAAGTATGGGCCCACAATCTCTGTCTCGTTGTAATACGCTAAAATGTGTTGTATCCACTCTTTTGTAGTCACGGTCGATGAATGACTTCCGTCCTCGTGTACCTTTTCCAGACAGCCGGCCCTCATGATGAGACACGGGAAGACCAATAGCTCCTCCATTTTTAATGTAGTCGGCACAGCACTCAATAATCTCCTCGGTGTTGTATCCCTCAATCATTGAACCCTCCGGATGAGAACGAGTTCGTACAAAGCGTTTCATTACATACATGAACCGCTCAAAGGGAAACATATGATGCATGTAGACGGGGCCCAACGCAGCAATCTGGTCAACGATATGAAGCATGAAGTGTTCCATGGTATCAAAATAGGAGGGAGGGAAGCACATCTCAAGCATGCACATTGTTTCATTCATATGGGTCCGTAGGTCATCCAACTCCGCTTTATCGATCACCTTCTTGGAGACTACGTTCCAGAAGTAGCACAGAGCGAGTTATAGTTAACTTCAACCACTCGGGTTTCACAGCCTCGATGGCGACGACTAAGAACACCGAAAGCATTGTGTGACAGTCGTGAGTGTTGTAGCCACTTATCTTTAGCTCTTCCATGTTCACGAGATTTTTCACGTTCGATGAGAATCCGGTGGGACACTTAATCCCTTGTAGACACTTGCAAAATGCTATTTTCTCCTCACGCGTAAGGTTGTAGATTGCGGGAGGCAAATAGTATTTTCTATTCGCCCTTTCCTGCGGATGGAGCTCGGGTCTAATGTCCAGTGCCACAAGATCTCTACGTGCACCGAGTCCATCCTTTGTCTTACCGGGTAGGTCAAGAATAAGTCCGCTAGTGCTGTCATATACGCCCTTCCCAATGTGCATCCAATCAAATGCATGAGTCACTTCAAGTTCCGCCCAGTAATTGAGATATCTGAAGAAAAAAGATTGCTTCTTAAAGGGTGTGTGGGCTTTGCACTTTGGAACTCCCTTCACCGGTTTGCCAAACAGAACTTTGATGTTCTTTACCGTCTCGAACACGACACTAGGGGTCCAACGTCGAGGTTATTCGCCTTCCTCAATAGTTCCATCAAACTGTCTCTTCAACAAGCGATACATGTGGTTTCGTGCTAGGAATCGACGGTTTCGCGTGTACACTATCTTTTGGGATGATAGAAGATACACATGGGATGTATCATCAACGCATACAAAACAACCATACTTTCCTTTGACCTATCCTCATAGCACCCTTAGTGCTGGGGAATCACTTATCGTCATAAAAATGATGGCTTTGAGGAAGAAGGGCGCTCTACGGTGCTCATCCCATATACTAACCCCTTCTAACCACGGTTTCTGCATGTCTTCCAATAATGGTTCCAAGAACACATCTATGTCGTTACCAGTTCTTTCGGACCAGATATAAGGATTGTCAATAGTAGGTACTTTCTCTTGTGACACAACCATGGTGGAAGGTTGTATATTGACAGTATAACCGGCCAAGTGCTGTGCGGGTTCCTCAATTGACCATGAGTATTCATCCCGTCCGTACTCGAGCAAACCGTATGTTCCTTGTCTCTTCGGAGAATTCTGGATGGTTAGAATCAAACTTTTTCCACTTGGTCCCATCAGCTGGATGACTAAGTTTTTTGAGTCCCTAGGGCGCGAATGCCACGTCATCGGTTCAGCATCCTTAGGGTTGGCAAACAAGCGTCTTATCCGATCAACAACGGGTAAGTACCACATGACCAAGGCAGAAATCTTCGTTTGTTCGCTGTCATCGACGGTGATGCTTTTCTTCCTCATCCTCACATTCCTGTTGCTCTTCTTTCCACTAACAACCGATGTGTCCGCATCATAGTCGTCCTTGCACTTGTACCGACTACGCTTGCATCTTGGGCATCTCACGGCGTCCTTGTATTCCTCCCGATATAATATGCAATGATTTGGGCACGCGTGAATCTTTTGCACGCTCAACGAAAGCGGGGTTATGAGCTTCTTAGCAAAATAGGTGCTTTTTGGCAAGAAGTTGGGCTTCGGTAGAATGTCCGAAAGGTGTTCCAACAAATCCGTAAAAGTAGCATCCGACCAACCATGGATGGCCTTTAATTTCGTCAGCTCAAGTACCGTACGTAGCACAGTACACCATTTTTCACATCCCTTAGATTCCTCGTATAGTGGGTGCTTCGATGCTTTCTCCAGCGATGCAAAGTTGCTCAACCCTCTCGTTGTCCCTCCATTGAGTAAAACTTGCGGTTCAAAGTGTTGCAACATTTCCTCAACATCAAAATCACATGACTGTTCTGTTACTTCCTCGGCTCGAACAGGCTCCTCATCTTCAACATTGACATGGTCGTGAACATCAAGGTCATCGTCAGCATCACCATCAACAGATTGCTCGGGTATTGCCTCCAACGCGTCTTCACCATGCTTTGTCCACCGGGTGTAGTCCTTAACAAAACCTCTCGTTATTATGTGTGAATTGATTATAACCGTATCTTTTCACATTTTCTCATTTTTGCAATCACGACACGGACAATGTATTTCATCCCTTCCTTCTCGCTTAGCATGTTGTGCGACCTTCGTGACAAATGCCTTGACTTGCCCTCGAAAATAACTTCCCGTTCTTGACGCCTCATACATCCATGATTTATCCATACTTCAAGCACTACACATCAAAAATGATAATCACTTTAACAAACATGAAACAATATATCTCGTAGGATCAAGTTTTGTGAGCTACAAATAAAGTGACCAACTAGATACATAAATTATTTTAACGAAAAAAATAAATTTCCTCCTTTACCTAACCTAACTCTCCATGCATCTATCATGAGAAACCTAGATATATAATTTTCCTCCATGAAGAAGCCTAGAGATACAACTTCTCTCCATTTAAAAGACTCAAGATACAAATAGATGCACAAAAACCAACCATTGCTCTACAAATCTAAAGATTTGTGACAAATGGGCATAAAATTCAAAGTAAATTACAAAGCCAAAATTCTACTAGATTCCAACATGATAGGTAGAAATAGTATATGGGATAGATTCCCCTTACCCTAGGGAACAGATCTATCCAAGAAAAATGAACTCAAAACCTCCCCGCCTTGTTTTTCGATTTTTGCCCGAATTTTCGAGCTGCCAACAGTGGAGAAGCTCACTGTGCTGTCCGAACTCGACTATTTATACACGGGAATTTGTACCGGCGGTTGGCATGTTCAACCGCCCCTAAAAATGCCTTAGTAACGGCGGTTGACATTGTCAACCGCCGGCATAAATCCTGGCCCATTTTAACGGCGGTTGGAAAAGCCAACCGCCGCTATAAGGCCCCTATAGCGGCGGTTGGCAATTCCTGGTGGCCGGCCCAGCACTGTAGCGGCGGGCCGCTTTGGGCCGCGCTGCTAGGCCGATTTCGGCTCCGCCGCTACAGTGCGGTTTTGCTGTAGTGTTTGGAAAGGAGCTATGCAACGATATTTTTATGATTTATTATCCCTTATAAATTCTAAATTTCAATACATTAGTTATTATTATGTCCAGATTGTGGTCCACTGTTTCACGAAGAATAATTTATTCGCATGCATGAAGCCGGAGTTAATTTGCATGCGTTGGTGCAAGTGGCCGACGAAGGAATTCTTTCCTTAATGACATGGGGTCGAGTTGTTTAGGGCCGACACCTGCTTTGGTGCCCACAAGCAGCTGGCTCTGCCTCGTTCGCTATTCAGTATCCAGGACCCTGCCCATTAGCGCATGGTTATATATATATATATATATATATATATATATATATATATGCTATGCTATATCACTCCCAGGGAGTGATATACTATTTCACTCCCCTGCCATGTCATCCACCATCTGACCCAACGGTGTACTAATTGACCCGCACACGCCTGCATGCACTGATTCCACCTATCATTATTTCCTATTTTCATTAATTAACAAATCCATAATGATACGTATTAATTGGTAGCTGAAATCAAGTAAGATTTTTTTCTCCTTCCCTACTTATAGCCAACCGCACAATCATTCCATCATTTTTTTCTCTTTTTTGCAGGCAAGGTGTAGAGAAAGTCGCATGCAAGGGTGGCCCCGACCCGGAGGGTGTAGGTCGCATGCAATGTTTTGTTGTATAACAGTATGCTTATTTTTCATGTGAACCATCTATTTTCTTTCCCCAATCTATAGTCTCGATTGAAAAATAGTCATGATTATGAAGACAGTGGCGGATGGCATGTCAGGTTCCGGTAAATCTGATCCAACCGACTTCTGGTGGGTGGTGTGTATCAAACTATCAGGTGAATATCTCTTTTTGCCTTTTTCCTCTAGCCATCGCTCTCTGTCGGCCGTGGACTGCTAATGATGTTTAGGCGGTTGGCGATTTGCTCTCCATACAAGACGAGAGGTATACATTGATACTACTAGTACAAAAATATGTGATCTATGTTGACTATAAAAATATATGATTTTGCAGTCTCCCTAGTTACGCTTTGACTATGAAAATCTTTCAATGTAATTGTGGATATTATTTATTTTGCAGATCGCTGTTTTCTTGCCTCGGATTTGCAATGGGAAGAGCACGTGATACATGATATATCAGGAAATATACAAATGTAAAACGTTGATCAGCAAAATAGCAGAATGTAAAAAAAAAGAATATAGTCATGTACTGAGTACAAATATGATCCTAAATATAAAAATTATGTCCAATGATTTTTTATGATTGGAATTGCGAAGTACATAGTGGAAAAAATATTTTTGTTTCATTCTATAAGCCATCTGTTAAGATAGCAAAAGATTGTTTGATGTGATCGACAAAAGTTTTAAAAGAAAAAAAACATCAACATGACTGCTTCTAGTGGATCGAGATCAATATATTGTCTGTTAGTCAGTTTTTAACCGTAAAAATCTATTAAAGCAACTAAGAAAACCCTATAGCATTTATTACGATCAAGCACTTATCTGTTAGCACATCTACTTATATATAAAACATGCAACCCACTAAGACCTCTTCAATGCTATTTCTCTAGCTCCACGTTGCGTCACATCATCTCCAACCCATTAAGAGTCATTCGATGCTATTTCTCTAGTTCTACGTTGCATCACATCATCTCAAATAATTTAGCCATTAGATAAAGATTGAATATTGATGATTAGGAGCTATTTTGAACTTTTCAATTTGCCACGTGATCTAGAAAGTTAGCACTCCCATCTATTCATCCATGCATCAATATCCTCATGTCAGTTCATGTTGTCCGGTCACTATAAATTAAGGTAGAGAAACTATTGCCTCTAAATACCTCCATTACTACGCCACCTTTTGTTCCTATGACTTTTTCGTTTGTATTTACTTTTTTTCTGAGTGTTTGTGAAGTGTTTTGTTTTTCTTCATATTATATAATGTGCCACAACAATCATCTAGTTACCGTAAATCCTTGGTAATGATGGAATACCTTTTTACTATCAGAAATATTTTGTGATTACATGAAAAGATTTTATGAGTCCATGAACTCTTCACGAGTAAAATCATCTATTTCTCATGTAACCACAACATTCTATCAGATAAATATTCATTAAGAAAATTAGAATATCTTTTGCCCATGAACACAAATTATTTCTTGCTAGAAAATATATACACTCCATATCAAGTTGCTTATTTATTTATATCTTATACGATCAGGTTATGTCGCAACCGCAAAAACTACTGTCTTGCACGTATGTATACACTCCATATCTGTCGAGTCTTAAACTCGGCACTAAGTACTACCCGGTCCCTCACGAGCGTGGAATTCAATGGTGCAACACACGAAACACATAAGAACACGAGATTTTAGACAGGTTCGGGCCCCTCGGATTGAGAGTAATACCCTACGTCCCGTATGTTATGTATTGCCTTTAGTAGATTGCTAATTGCGAGTTGTCGAGTGTAGTAACTTGTCCTAACTCGTGAGAACTTATGAGAACTTGTGCTTCTATGGGTCCCTACCCCTGCCTTATATGTCCGGGGAGGCAAGGTTACATGTAGAATCCTAGTCGGATACAATATCTACATACTTAGAAACTCTATCTCTAAGTTTCCTTATCAATTCGGAGTCCTACTCGGTTGGTCTTGTACTTTTCTTAAGCATGAATCCAGTCCCGTTGTCCGCCTTTGCTTCCATACCGGTCTTATGGAACCTTCGGAATCCTATACCGGTCGGACACCACTCGTAGGCCCGCCTCTCCGGTCTTATGTCTTCAATACGCCACCATGTCCTTGATAAATCATTCTTTTGATCAATGTATACCCGTAAGGTAAGTCTACGACAGCAGCCCCGAGTAATTTTTGATTTGACATTGAATAAGACTAACCAGTCTTCTCCATGTTGGTCCGATTCCAATGTTAAATTAAAAAGAACTCCAATCTTCTGCAATACATTCTTCTTTCTTCAAGACGCTTCAAAAAGCCAAAAAAATGGTATTTTATCGCCATACCACCTAATTAGGTGTGCAAAGACAAAAGTATTTTCCTTCTAGTGCGCCGGTTAGGTGCACCCAATTAGGTATAGCCCCCGACTCTTGGATCATTTGAACTCCTTTCAAGTAATGCAAGAGTCCACTAGTTGATTCTTCATTATTTTCTTCAATATGCAATTTCTACAGATCTGCTCATTTCAATTTCCATTATATTCCACTTCCCGAGATCTCTGCAGACCGCTCTTGAACACGGTGCACAGGTCGGTGCACCTAATTAGGTATAGCCCCCGACTCTTGTATGATTTGAGGATCGCAAATAATGCAAGAGTCTTTCTTGAGAGACTATGCTTTATGATTTTCCATCAAATCACATTCCTCTCATCAATTTCTGGTAAGAACATATTTTTCGGACCGGCCATACCGGTTAGAACTTCATATCTCCTGGAGATTCATACCAGTTTGACATAACATACCGCCTAAATCAGTATGAACTCATAATCCACTTAGTGAAATTTCACTAAGAACCAAAATTCTGGTTGATCGGACCAGTTTCCCAATTAACTTACATTTGTTGACGTCAAAGTCGCCAACACACCGTTGTCCGGAGAGTCCACCGAAACCCCGGCTGATGCGAGGCCCTGTGCTCCCAACGGACCGGCTCAGCTCGCCGATTCTCGTGTGCGCTGGTGCGTGCCAGATGGTTTTCCTGCAAACCAACAAAGACAATAAAAGGTGTAAAATTCCGAGTCATCGGCCCGGATAGACCGATGTGCAGCCGTGGCCGATTATGGCATAAGATAGACAAAATCAGCCATCGACAGGGAACAGCACGACCCATCCATTTATGTATTAAATGCCAGGCAAACGAACTGTGATACAAACGATACGAAATCGGCCGACGCTATAACATGCGATCGGTGGCTAGCAGCCGATTTCGTCGGTAAGCGATCAAATCATTAAGACTTTGCGGGATGCATTATCGAATAAAATGTAAACAAGGTAATTATTAATGGGATGTAATCAGTTTGATAGCAAGAAGATGGTTTAATCATCAATCGAAGCAATGAATCGGCCGATCGGGCATCCGGCCGATTCTGCCATCGATTATAACAATGAGTTATTAGATCATATCTAGATGTATAATGATGATCAATGAAATCGTACTAATAACTCGGGTTCAAAGGCAGCTTTAACAGATTTGGTTGCTAATTGAACATGAAACAGCTAATGAACGTGATAAACAATCGGCTAAACACTCCGAAAGAACGAGTAAGACGAATACAACCACACAGATCCGAATCGACCGATCGCTCCAACAGGACAAGTCAAGCGATGGCACGCGATCGGACCAGATCTAACGACGCGCACGCCCGGCCGATCCAGGACAAGCACAATCATAAACGCCTTAACTATGAAAGTAAATCTACACCCTAGCCAATCGGCTGCATGCGCCTAGGACAAGTCAACTATCGCAAAGGCAAACACAGGACACGTCAAGCTGAATCTGCACGATCGAATCGGCCAAGATGTAAAAGAATTCTCATAGCGGCTACCGTGACTCGGACAACCAGATCCGAGCCAATCGGCGTTGCGAGCAAAGGCTGGGACGGGGAGGCGGGACAAGTCAAACTACCTCCACCACGAGCCCGGACCGGGTCGACTTGACTCATCCCGGCCGATACTCACTACGACGATCAAGAACAGATCCGGTCGCCGGATAACTAGCAATTAAGCCATCTAATTACGAACAATGCGCCGAGAACTAGACAACATAATTACCTTATCAAGCCAACGTGTTGTCGACCGGAGCCCCGAAGATCCCCGTGCGAAAACGAGTAAAGACTTGACGGAAAATTAGGGTTTGGCGATGCGCCGAAAGTTGTATTGGATGTGAATCGAGTTTACAAGTTACACCTGAGTACAAATTTATACTCGGCACGAAGAATCCTCCTCGGACCCTCTTCGGACCGATTTCCTAACCGACTAGGATCTTTTTTCCAAAATTAAACTATTATTTCTAATTTTACAACACGGGCCGGGCCCATCAATATTATGCTCTTCCGTTGGCGTCCGCGCACGATTCCCGGGAGGGACGCGCCTTTACTCGCCCAAGCGGCCGTCGGCCTTACGCCCACCGGCCCTCTTTTGACCTATAGTCGCCGACAATGGGTCCCTTGGTCAAAAACCGGCGTCAACAACATTGACTCGAGTCTCCAGGGCCTATAATCAGCCGAATGATTAACACCCAGGACCTAAGGCATCCAATTTCACAATGATTAGATAGGCAAGACCTAATTGTCTTTGATCTAACCAGTCTCATTATTCAATTTCCTCAAGCAATCCAATTGGATATTCCAATGTTATTGCGGTTGGGCAATCCATACCTCGGACCGCTCAAACATTTGCAAAATAGCCCCCGTGATTATTCAAATCACGTAGACCATTCCTCTCGTAACTCTTAACATCTTCCGCCAAGAACATACTTTTCGACCGGTCCGGACCGGTGTCAAATCTCATACTCCTGGTGATTCGCATCGAGAACCGATACCAGACCGCTGAAATTGGTCATAACCGATATTCCGCTTATCGAATATCGCTCAAAATCCAAATTCCTGATCGATGAAATCAGTCGCCAAAATTCACACAATAAACTCGAATGTTTCACACCTATTATCAGCCGAATGATTAACACCCAGGGCCTAAGGTTAACCAATCGATCGGACAGACAGTTTTCAACCCGATCGGTTTGTTGTATAAATCACTCAAGAAATCATATATTCTGGGCTAAAATGCTTAACGGATCGAGCGTCGAACACTCGGACCGGTCATCACAATTGGCAAAAGAGCCCCCGTGATTATCCAAATCACGTGGACTTCTCCTCTATCGCCGCACCCAAGACCAAAAGCACCGGTATATCAAGCGAAGCAGAGACCTAGTTCCTAGTCCATGGTATCCGTAAAAACAAATTAAGATGTACATAAATGTGCTCATATGTAAATAAATACTCCAATATTTTATTTTACTGCAAATCTCAAATTATTTTCAGATTTTTGACCGGTATTTATATGTTTTCCTTACTTCAACATATAAGATTTTCTCCTTTTGCGCAAACTGCAGCGGTCTAGATTAACCATTATATGCCTAATGTAATCTCAACTTTAATAACCGGTCACTCCAACTTCAAAAAACTTAAATTTCACCATCCTGTTTCAACCAATCAAGTCTATAACCAAGCAACGATGGTTAATTCAACACAAACCAGCTATGACATAACCACTGGCTCTAATCAGCATTAGGTATAGCTCATAGCGGCGGTCTACTTAACATAATCGTGCCGTATAGAAAAAATGACCGGTCTTAGAACTCAGGATCACAAATTATTAACCGACCGCTCTTAAATAGCAACCCCGTAGCATGGTATATTAATTCAAAATTAAAATTCCAAGACAAATAAAACCATGCGAGATAGATAAAGATTGACATATTTCATATTATCAAAAACCTATCATGAGGATCGCATTATATAAGTTCAAACACAAAAATCTTAAGTGTAAAGCGACTTAGCTGGTTTATTAGGCGTAGCCCGAGCCGAGCCGAAGATGATGTAGCCGATCGATGAGTAGTTTGACAGATCACGCTCAGCTCAAGTCAACATCTTCGTGCAGCAGCAACGCTTAAAATCGAAAAGGACGTCCAATGTAGATGGTTGAAGGCGATATAATCAGTCAAAACATAAGATCAGCAGCAGCGCTAATGCTCAAAACCGCTTCGAGTAGCAGCGGCGCTCTAAATTGAAGCTGACGACCGATGAAAGCTGTTGAAGACGGCGCGATCGGTCGAAACTGAAGATCAGCAGCCGCGCTAATGCTCAAGACCGCGTCCGAGCAGCAGCGGCGCTAGAAGTTGAAGCTGACGATCGATAAAAGCTGTTGAAGACGGCGCGATCGGTCAAAACTGAAGATTAGCAGCCGCGCTAATGCTCAAGACCGCGTCCGAGCAGCAGCGGCGCTCCAAATCGAATTTGACGACCGATAAAAGATGTTGAAGACGGCGCGATCGGTCAAAACTGAAGATTGGCAGCCGCGCTAATGCTCAAGACCGCGTCCGAGCAGCAGCGGAGCTCGAAGTTGAATTTGACGACCAATAAAAGATGTTGAAGACGGCGCGATCGGTCGAAACTGAAGATTGACAGCCACGCTAATGCTCAAGACCGCGTCCGAGCAGCAGCGACGCTCCAAATTGAAGTTTACGATCGATGAAACCTGTTGAAGACGGCGTGATCGGTGGAAACCGAAGATTAGCAGCCGCGCTAATGCTTAAGACCGCATCCGAGCAGCAGCGGCGCTCTAAATCGAATTTGACGACCGATAAAAGATGTTGAAATTATCGTCGTGGCGTCGGTCATCGCTCGGCAGCATCGATCTTCGTCGTCACAAGACGGCGATCACTGCACCGGTCGCCGTCGTCGTCGCAGCAGCGAGTCGTCATCCTGCACCGATCATTGCTCAACGACACCGAGTTGTCGTTATGCAAAGGCAACGGTCGTCGTCCTGTGACACCGCTCGTCGTCGTCGTCGCGGCGGCAATCGTCGTCCTTCGACACCGCTCGTCGTCGTCGTCACGGTGACGATTGTCTCCTGCACCGGTCATCGCTCCGCGACACCGGTCATCGTCGTAGAATGAAGTCGAGAAACTCGAAGCAGATCTTGAACCTTGTAACGAAGTCGAAAGTAGAAGCCATCGAACTCGCTGGGACCCCTACCGGCGCGCCAAATGTCGAGTCTTAAACTCGGCACTAGTACTACCCGGTCCCTCACGAGCGTGGAATTCGATGGTGCAACACACGAAATACACAAGAACACGAGATTTTAGACAGGTTCGGGCCC
The DNA here is from genome assembly GCA_031894775.1 of Chloris gayana. Lineage (NCBI taxonomy): Eukaryota > Viridiplantae > Streptophyta > Magnoliopsida > Poales > Poaceae > Chloris > Chloris gayana. The sequence continues at coordinate 261,512 of JAUNZO010003244.1, forward strand.
CTCGGATTGAGAGTAATACCCTACGTCCTGTATGTTATGTATTACCTTTAGCAGATTGCTAATTGCGAGTTGTCGAGTGTAGTAACTTGTCCTAACTCGTGAGAACTTATGAGAACTTGTGCTTCTATGGGTCCCTACCCCCGCCTTATATGTTCGGGCAGGCAAGGTTACATGTAGAATCCTAGTCGGATACAATATCTACATACTTAGAAACTCTATCTCTAAGCTTCCTTATCAATTTAGAGTCCTACTCGGTCGGTCTTGTACTTTCCTTAAGCATGAATCCAGTCCCGTTGTCCGCCTTTGCTTCCATACCGGTCTTATGAAACCTTCTGGAATCCTATACCGGTCGGACACCACTCTGTGGGCCCGTCCGTCCGGTCTTATGTCTTCAATACGCCACCATGTCCTTGATAAATCATTCTTCGATCAATGTATACCCGTAAGGTAAGTCTACGACAATATCAACCATGCTTTTGTTGTTGCCGCATTTTCTGCATGCACTATTATGACTTAGATGGAAATGAGTATTGCAATTAACTGCTGCAGTTAAATGCTACAATGAATTACCTACACATGGATGAAGGGTGGCTCCGTCGGTGCCTTACTGGGCAGGAAAAATCCAAGAGCTCATAGGTATAAGTAAGTGAGAAATAGATCAACTTTTACACTCAGAATGTCACACTGGCATAAATTTTTCGAATTTACACACGGTCTCATGCTGGTTTTAGTGAGCATCTAGAAACACTTAAAAAGTATCCTGAAGTTGCAAAAAGCCAAGTTTTATGAGCGAAAAAATAGGGGTTTTATGATCAAGTAGAATTTTATAGTCCTACATGCGAGTTCATATGGCCAGACAATATGGTTATAAATATCCATGGTCATATTTGAAATTGTAAATATTCATAGACATGAAAGATCTCAGAATGCCAAATGTATGTACGGCAAATAAAATTACTATAAACTGATTGGGTACGGCATATGGTAGGTAACTAAGGGAAATTAATAATGGTATTGATTATTCCACCATGCATGGACGCATGCAGGTGGGGGACATTCTCGGGTTTTTTTTGGCTCGAGGAACAAGTTTTTCTTTTGCGATGGCTTCAAGTGGCAAATGCACTCACCTTGGATCACCAAGATGTAGTTGTAAATCACAAATTCACAATTATTGAAATTGCAAAATACACACTTTTAATTATGAAAATTTTACTGCACCTGCCAGTAGCAAAATCATTGTATCCAAATTTACCATTCCATGATCTATGAAATCGCAAAATGTATGTACACCTACTCTGAGTCCGTTAAAATTAAATCATAATTACTCAATTTTGCGATCATAGATATGTGGTAAAAATATATGCCCAAGAAATTTACGATCTACTTTGCCGGATCGTGTAAGGTCAAATCATATCATCTAACACTTTAATATTTGCTTACACGCTTGTGCATGCATGCATCCAGGTGCGCACCTTCCTGGTGCGGTGGGAACCACTTAATTTGGTCAAGGACGTGACTAGTGCACCACTTGGTGCCACATAGGCAGCCTTGTGCCTACATGGCTTTGGGGAGTTATATACTATATCACACCCTGGGTGTGATTTATATATATATATATATATATAGGGCAGCGTTAATCTCGTGTTCTTGTGTGTTTCGTGTGTTGCACCATCGAATTCCACGCTCGTGAGGGACCGGGTAGTACTAGTGCCGAGTTTAAGACTCGACAGATATAGAGTGTATACATACGTGCAAGACAGTAGTTTTTGCGGTTGCGACATAACCTGATCGTATAAGATATAAATAAATAAGCAACTTGATATGGAGTGTATATATTTTCTAGCAAGAAATAATTTGTGTTCATGGGCAAAAGATATTCTAATTTTCTTAATGAATATTTATCTGATAGAATGTTGTGGTTACATGAGAAATAGATGATTTTACTGTGAAGAGTTCATGGACTCATAAAATCTTTTCATGTAATCATTTAAAATATTTCTGATAGTAAAAAGGTATTCCATCATTACCAAGGATTTACGGTAACTAGATTATTGCTGTGGCACATTATATAATATGAAGAAAAACAAAACACTTCACAAACACTCAGAAAAAAGTAAATAGAAACGAAAAAGTCATAGGAACAAAAGGTGGCGTAGTAATGAAGGTATTTGGAGGCAATAGTTTCTCTACCTTAATTTATAGTGACCGGACAACATGAACTGACATGAGGATATTGATGCATGGATGGATAGATGGGAGTGCTAACTTTCTAGATCACGTGACAAATTGAAAAGTTCAAAATAGCTCCTAATCATCAACATTCAATCTTTATCTAATGGCTAAATTATTTGAGATGATGTGATGCAACGTAGAGCTAGAGAAATAGCATCGAATGACTCTTAGTGGGTTGGAGATGATGTGGCGCAACGTAGAGCTAGAGAAATAGCATTGAAGAGCTCTTAGTGGGTTGCATGTTTTATATATAAGTAGATGTGCTAACAGATAAGTGCTTGAACGTAATAAATGCTATAGGGTTTTCTTAGTTGCTTTAATAGATTTTTACGGTTAAAAACTGACTAACAGACAATATATTGATCTCGATCCACTAGAAGCAGTCATGTTGATGTTTTTTTTCTTTTAAAACTTTTGTCGATCACTTCAAACAATCTTTTGCTATCTTAACAGATGGCTTATAGAATGAAACAAAAATATTTTTTCCACTATGTACTTCGCAATTCCAATCATAAAAAATCATTGGACATAATTTTTATATTTAGGATCATATTTGTACTCAGTACATGACTATATTCTTTTTTTTACATTCTGCTATTTTGCTGATCAACCTTTTACATTTGTATATTTCCTGATATATCATGTATCACGTGCTCTTCCCATTGCAAATCCGAGGCAAAAAAACAGCGATCTGCAAAATAAATAATATCCACAATTACATTGAAAGATTTTCATAGTCAAAGCGTAACTAGGGAGACTGCAAAATCATATATTTTTATAGTCAACATAGATCACATATTTTTGTACTAGTAGTATCAATATATACCTCTCGTCTTGCATGGAGAGCAAATCGCCAACCGCCTAAACATCATTAGCAGTCCACGGCCGACAGAGAGCGATGGCTAGAGGAAAAAGGCAAAAAGAGATATTCACCTGATAGTTTGATACACACCACCCACCAGAAGTCGGTTGGATCAGATTTACCGGAACCTGACATGCCATCCGCCACTGTCTTCATAATCATGACTATTTTTCAATCGAGACTATAGATTGGGGAAAGAAAATAGATGGTTCACATGAAAAATAAGCATACTGTTATACAACAAAACATTGCATGCGACCTACACCCTCCGGGTCGGGGCCACCCTTGCATGCGACCTTCTCTACACCTTGCCTGCAAAAAAGAGAAAAGAAATGATGGAATGATTGTGCGGTTGGCTATAAGTAGGGAAGGAGAAAAAAATCTTACTTGATTTCAGCTACCAATTAATACGTATCATTATGGATTTGTTAATTAATGAAAATAGGAAATAATGATAGGTGGAATCAGTGCATGCATGCGTGTGCGGGTCAATTAGTACACCGTTGGGTCAGATGGTGGATGACATGGCAGGGGAGTGAAATAGTATATCACTCCCTGGGTCATTTTTAGAGCTGGAGAATATACATTACGGTAAGTCAAGAGGAGAAGAGAGGAACACATTTGAGAGAATTTGGAGATCATTGCTGGTGTTTGAAAGAGTAACTTGGATATTCAATTTTCTCTAGACTGGTGTGGTCGTCACGGTAGGCTCGGTCCACGCAGCCGAGGTGACTGCTGTGGGGCTCATGGCCTAGGGGGGCCAACATCACCTAAGCAGGCCTGGTCTCCCTAAACAAAAATGCCAAACAGGCCTTCGCCAAGTCCGCCGGCCTCCCACCGTCCACGATCCAAATTCCAACTGAACAACAATTCGTTCATGAGAATAGAGAGCCTCCAACTTAGATGCACATACTGTTGCTAGAAGTGCTATTAGCTCATCTTTAGGGAGGCACGTTTGGTTTCTTGGGCCACCAGATGATGTTTGTACCACCCATGATTCTGAAAGCTAAAAAAAACTGACCAACATTTATTCCAAAAAAATCTTATCAACGGTTATTAATGATTTTCATCAAGAAATGCTTGAAGAAGTTTATTTAAAGGACAAAGTATCAGTGTTGATGGAATCATGTGACTTAGTTATTATTTGAGGTACTAGTTTATTTTTTATTACTAGTTTTTTCTCGTTTAAATTGTACTATCATTGTCCTTCAAGAAACAGTACTATTAGCATTGTTCTTCAAGAATCAAGTACATCATCAATACTATTATATTATAAAAATATCAGATTTTCTTTGGTTCAATCGATTCAAAGGCTCGGCTGCCTTCAGTCGATGCGTGGGGCACGATGATTGGCCGGAGCGGGCGCGCGGGAGGTCAGACCGCCAGCGTGGAAGCGGGTCGTGGGAGCGGAGCGGGTGCGCTAACGGGTCTGAAATTTTTGGATGTGATTTGATTTGATTTGAAGTTTGAAAAAAATGTAGGGTTATATGTCTTAGTAAAAATATGCATTCCAAAAATTTATCTTATGTATTTCTATGGGAATAATTGTATGTTGTCATTTATTTGCACTATTTTCTCTTAACGGGAGTGAAAAAGTAGGAAATCTAAAACCCGAAACCCGGGTGACTAAAAGTTGCTCAACTGAAAAAATAACAAGCCCCTAAAAATGTTTAGCCTAAAGGGCCCATAGCAAGCTTTCAAATCATATAGAGCCAGTCCTGGTGGTCGTAGAGGGTTATGGGTTGTTAGTCTTCATCTTTGGCTGGGACTAGAGTGGTCAGTTGTTGATGGTTGAACTTACTGTAGACGTTGTGGGAGCTTTCACATGATTTAAACCACCAATATCGTACGTGCCACAAGTTCATAGATTAGTGGTCACTGATATGAGGCAGCGCACGTTCATGTTGCCATTGCACACTGAAACTCCCGGGAGCCTCTCTTTTTTTATCGAACACGCAGGAGAACTGCGCGTCTTTGAATTAAGAAGAAAGCAAAGCCGGTCCGTTACAATCCCCGTTTTGGGGTCCTGATTGGTTAAAAACTGGTGCTAGGCCTAATACAGCAACAACCAACAGCCAGCGGTGTACAAGACGCAAGGAACACCTGAAGGAACTACAAGAGCTGGCGTAGCCCACGCGCTCCTGCTGTCGCCCATTGCGTCGCTTCCTCCTTGATCTGCTGCATGACGAGTTGGTGGCTTGGCGCCTCATTGTCAAAGACACATCGATTTCGGTGCTTCCACACTGTCCACGCAACCAGTTGGATCAAGGAATTTAAGCCCTTTCTTCTCTCCTTCCCCGCTTTCCTGGCCGCCCGGCGCCACCAATCGACAAAGGACGGCTCCTCTCCAGATGGTGAAAGCCGCTGCAGCCCGACCATCCTCATGACTTGGAACCATACCTCTCAGGTAAAGACACACCCCCGAATGAGGTGGTTCATGTCCTCGGCTTCCTGGTCGTAGAGTAAGCACTTCGTTGGGTGCAGCAGCCCTCTCTTAATTAGGCGATCCGCTGTCCAGCACCTATTCCAGATGGCCATCCACAGGAAGATTTTAACTTTCAGCGGCGCCCAAGCCTTCCATAGCCGTTTGTGTGGCTCGAAGTTTATTCCGCCCATGTAGAAAGCTTCGTAGGCTGATTTGGTTGTGAACCGTCCGGACGACTCTCTGGTCCAGACAAGGTTATCCTGTTGATCAGATTGTAACCTCACGGTCTGCAAGGCGCTTATGAGTTGGCTGATCTCCCACATCGCCTGGACTGTCAAGCCACCGACGATGTCGTTGGCCTAGGCATTGAGATGTAGCCCGTCGGCCACCGACCGTTTGCACCATCCTCTTCTGCGAACAAAAGGTACTAGCGCCGGTGCAACCTCTAGGATTGCCTTTCCGTGCAACCATCGATCGGTCCAGAATGTTGGCGACTGTCTGTTCCCAATCTCCGTGATCACGCATGCGTGAAACAACGCCTACACCTTCTTCGGTAGCTGATGAGGACATCACACCCTCGGATATAACCAACACTCCTCCAATACATAATTCAAGGACAAAACTTAAATCACGACAATTGAATTTACCGGTGAGCATGTTCCTAATGATCTGTTTATTTCTATTTGAGAATATATTACTACATAATGAGTTAATTATTGTTAGGAACCATGGAGATGATGATAATATGGTTAAGGAGGAGGTTGGAGGCGTGCACTCGGAAACGTCAAGATCATCAACGACTTGAAGAAGCAAGTACAAGTGCTTGAAGAACAAGCACAAAAGAAGACGGAGGCCATTGATGATGCCAAGGCCGAGTATGCAAGAGGCGCATACATCAATGCAAGGCGGCCACATGTGAAGGATGGCATTGGCTACAAGCAAGGCGCCAAGCACAATGCAAGAACCAACAAGAATGACACCGAATTCATAAAGTTCACCAAGGAGGGTGAATGTCAAAAGAAGCAAGTCAAGACGGAGAAGCCAATCAAGAACACTAACAAATCTTCTCTTATTTGTGATTTGCGTACTAACGTGCCTAACCCTTCTTGTGCTCTCTTTAATGATTTCGATGCAACCTATGTGTTAATGAGGAACAAGCATGGCCGTGTCTATGCAAAATATGTTGGGCCACGTAACAAGAGCCACAAATCTTGTGTGTGGATGTCCAAGGCACTTGTTACTAATGTGAGAGGACCCAAGCAAATTTGGGTACCTAAAAACAAAGCTTGAATTGTTTTGTAGGAATACTCCTCGGCGGTTCATCTTGGGTGGTGGATAGTGGATGCACAAATCATATGACCGGAGACAAGAAAATGTTCGAATCATTTGAGCCAAGCAAAGAAAGAAATTAGTATATCACCTTTAGAGACGATGGAAAGGGATATGTATTGGGTTATGGTAACATTCCTTTAACCTTTCCGCATTCGCTTTCGAAGGTTATGCTTGTGGGTAATGTTAACTTCAATTTGTTGTCTATCTCACAACTTTGTGGAATAGGCTACAATTGCTTGTTCAACGACAAGGGTGTGATTGTCTCTAGGAGAAGTGATGGCTCGATTGCTTTTGAGGGTGTGCTCAAAGGAAAGCTTTATGTTGTGGATTTTACCGCGGATAAAGCAAAACTTGACACATGCTTAGTCGCAAAGTCCGACATGGGATGGTTGTGGCATAGACGACTAGCCCATGTCGGTATGAGAAACCTTCACAAACTCCAAAAGGGCGGTCACATTCTTGGACTAACGGATGTTTGTTTTGAGAAGAATAAAATTTGCAGTGCATGTCAAGCCGGAAAGCAAGTTGGAGCGCCACACCCATCCAAGAACATTGTGACAACAACAAGACCACTGGAGATGCTACACATGGATCTTTTTGGTCCCATTGCCTACATTAGCATTGGCGGTAATAAATATGGAATTGTCATTGTTGATGATTATTCTCGCTTCACGTGGGTATTCTTTTTGTGTGATAAAGGTGAAGTGAAGGACGTACTCAAGACATTCTTGAAAAGAGCACAAAATGAATTTGAAGTGAAGATCAAGGCCATAAGAAGCGACAACGGTACCAAGTTCAAGAACACTCAAGTTGAAGAGTACCTTGATGAGGAAGGCATCAAGCATGAGTTTTCGGCACCCTACACCCCTCAACAAAACGGAGTGGCCGAAAGAAAGAACCGCACTCTCATAGAGATGGCAAGAACCATGCTTGATGAGTACAAGACCTCCGGGCCGAAGCAATCAACACCGCATGTCATGCCTCCAAGCGATTATATCTTCACCGACTTTTGAGGAAAACTCCATATAAGCTACTAACCGAGTAAAAAGCCTAACATCTCGTATTTCCGCATTTTTGGGAGCAAATGCTTCATGCTCAACAAGAAACCCAAAGCTTCAAAGTTCTCCCCTAAAGTTGATGAAGGTTTCTTGCTTGGGTATGGATCAAATTGTCACGCCTGTCGTGTCTTCAATAAAACCTCCGGTTGTGTTGAAGTTGCACGGGACGTGACGTTTGATGAATCTAACGGCTCTCAAGGAGAGAAAGTTGTTATTGATAATGTAGATGTTGAGGCTCCTAGACAAGCAATCAAGAGGATGACCATTGGTGATGTGAGACCGCAAGAACAATAAAATGATCAAGATCAACCTCCTCCCTCAAGTCAAGACCAACCATGCACAAATCATGATCAAGTTGATCAAGATCAAGAAGTTGGTAATGAGGATCATGTTCAAGCACAAGATGATGAACCTACATCACATCACCAAGAGGATGAACAAGATGGCGGTCAAACAAGCTCACATCCACCACACCCAATAGTGCACCAAAGTGTGCAACGTGATCACCCGTGGAACAAATTCTTGGAGACATAGAAAAGAGGGTAATCACTCTGTAACAACTCTCAAAAGTAAATGCATTTCATGGCATTCATGAGCATGTCATCATATTTCATGTATGAAGTATTAGCTACTTGTGTTAAGAAAAGGCACATAAAATATCAAATCAACTAAAGATTAAAGTAAATGCTTAAAAAGAATCTAAATAAGGATAAATAATGAGTTTAATATTTTCTACTGATTAAACATCACAATTAAGGAATTATAAAAATTTCCTGAAATTATTTTGCTTGGTAAAAATATTTACAAGAAATAAACAAAGCTTCTTTTGTTAATTTATCTATGAATTTTTAAGCCGAAAATAATTTGGAATCTTAATCTGGACTTAATAGGAAAAATGTTTGAAATACTTTCATTTACACCCTGAGTTTTTTGGCAATTTTCTGAGCACGGGAAAGTTAGTTTCTAATTATCCGAAAGGCGAGGGGTGTTTTTGTAAAAATACCGAGCCCGGCCTACATGCCAACCTCTCTTCTTTCTCTCCTCTCTCTCCCGCGCTCAGCGCCGCCACGGCCGCCACGCAGGAGCTTGGCAACACGTAGCTGCCTGCCTGCTTGCTCCTTAATTACCGCCTCCCCGTGGGATAACCCCCCCCCCCTGCCGTGCTTATCCTTCCCTCTCTCCTCCATTTCCTCCATTTCCGCCATTGCCGGAGCTCCCTGCATCACCGTCGCCAGGCCGCTCCGGCGATCCTCCGTCCAAGACCACCCCACCACAAGCTTCGCCGGAACCCATAGGTACTCTCCGAAAAGCCGCTCGCCCTCAAGCCCTCCGGAACCCGAGAATTTCAGCATATTTCCGAGGAGCTCACCGCCGGGTTGTCATCATCGCACTTTCAAATTAGCGAGCTGTGGTGAGCCATTTGCCGTCTTTCTTCCTTTCAATGATGCGCAAGAGAGTGTTCTTTTTATTGTCAACTTGACCGCAAGCTCGCTCCGTAGGTCGTCGCGGAATCGTCATCTTCCTCAAGTCCGATCGCCGCCGTTCACGCCACCCACGGTGAGCACTATCTTCCGGCCATGCTCATGCTTCTAGGCCCTCGTGACGAGCTTGCTTATGATCCGTAGAAGCTTTCCATAGTTTTTCCCCAATTTTTGGGTGCTCGGGCAAGCTCCACACCATGCCGGAGCGCCGCCGCGTCTGGACCTCGCCGCCGGCGTGTTTTCGGCTCAGCCAGAGCGAGCTCATCGTCGTCTGTTGTGTTCGACAACTCGTGTAGAGTATTTAGGTGGGTCCATGACGAGGTTTAGAGCAACGGCGGCCAAGTCCGGTGGCCGCGCCGCCGTGGCGGAGCCACTAGCTGCGAGCCACACGCGCGGGATCGCGTGTGGCCACGAGCGGGATCTCGTGTGGCCACCACTGTGGCCGAGTGTGTGGCACATAAATGATTTCAAATTTTTAAAATTCGTATAAAATTCAATAAAAATCAGAAAAATGTCAAACCAAATTTGTTAGACTCGAGAAAAATAAGATCTATTTATTTATGAAATAAAATATCTATTTTGAGCATTTTTATTTCATAGATAATAATTAACCACATTCTTAAATTGATAGAAGCTATTATTTTATGCTAATTAAATATTTAATGAAGGAAAATAATTTAATTAAATGAAGGAGATACTGCAGACGAAAGTAATTATGAAATTTATTTTTCAAAATTAAACTTAAACATTATCATTTCATGTGATTCCAATTTATTAGCCTATTATCACATGTACTTTAAATAATGATGATTTGTTACTTAATAAACGGGATTGATTATTAATTACTAAACCTAAGAAATTAGTACTAATGAACATAATTAATTATTAATTAAGAAGCATGATTAATTCATAATTAATGACCATGTTTAAACATTACATACTGAGCATAATCAATTGTTAATTATTGATTAATGAACATGCTTAATTATAAATTGTTAATTAACCAATATGATAAATTATTAATTGTTAATTATTGCACTGTTAAGTACTAAACATAATTAATCACTAATTGTTAGTTAATGAACATAATTAATACCCTCTTTGCATGATCATATCATATTCATTCATTCATGCATGGTTGTGATTCGCGACGTATTGTTGGTCGACCTAGGTTACGAGGTGATCGAGGTTCCACTAGAGGTCGAGGTAGGCGAAGGAATCTCGAAGTCGACCCACACGCCGAGGAAGCTAACCCCGACTCGCATCCACGCAAACCCGGTGCATCCTACCTATGTTTTTTTTAAATATTTTCTTTTATCACATAGTTAAGTTATGTTTGTGCATTAGGTGCTAGGGAATGGTTGATACCCTAGATGCATTGAGATAGATTTCCATTTATCTATACTATCTCTGGTACAGGTAGCTCAATAGAAGCTAGGCTAAATTTTTAGTCGCAACGGTAGATGTTTTAGGAAATCTTAAAGCATGGAGGCTTTAAGGATTGATGAGATGACACTAAGATGAAGAGAGTGTTAATGAAGTTGAGACCGGACGGGCCCCGTAGGAGAAAGGGCAAGACAGAGATCATGTCTTGCAAGGTGGTAGCCCCGTCCGTGTCGGTCAAGGACCGTACCGTTGTCGGCTTAGTTGAACAAGTTTGAACGTACCGTACTACATGCTGGTATCATGGGCCCGAGCAAGGCGATGTACCCTACCACCCCGAGAGATGTAGCGTAGCCAACTCTCTTTTGCCGGCTGTTAGTGAGAGGTTAGTCTCACGGGAGGGAGATGGGTCGACCACGAAGAAAGTCGTGGAGTCGCCATACTCCCGGGGAGTTTGGAAATGGCTAGTCTTCTGTCAGTGCTAGCGGGAAAAGTTGTCGTATACGACCGGTGCGGTGCGTATACGTCGTGTAGTCGGGTTTTGCCGAGCTGGTATAAATCGATTCGAATCGCTGTCCCTCGCAGTAATGAGTACAGCTTGTTTAGCTCGTCGCATCGTAGCTAATCAACATGGAAGTTGAAGATGAGAGGTGAACAGGAAAATGATCTATTGATCTTGTCTTGCAAACTTGACTGCCATAGTGATAGTCCGCAAATACCAAGGTTAATGAACTTAATGTTGAGCTAAAATGTTGAAAGTAAGGATCCACCCTTTAATGCTGTTTTCCAAAGGAGTAAACCCACAACCGAGAGAGCCTTTGCATACTAGGCGTCGGCCTTAGCGTGCCATTTTGACGGAGTCGGTCTTGCTGAGTATTAGAATACTCGGGGTTTGTTCGTTATCTTTCGGAAAATGAGTCGTGCTATCACGACTTATATGGTAGCTTCCTGGAAGAGGAGCGGTATCTGAGGGAGGTTCTCTCCAATGGGAGCGTATCCCCACACCGTGAAGAGGAAGGACCGTGATGTACGACGGGCTCGGTACATCACGTTGATCGTCGATAGGTCTTTGTTGTATAAAAGTACAAGTTCCGATGCAATACTCGTAGGATGTTAACTTCAATAATGTTTATGTTTTCCCGCTGCACGAATGTTTGGATTTCGAAAACCTGGTTGTATTATACCATGATGTATATATTCTGGCTTGTATGAGATGATACACTGTTGTAACTCGCTTCAGTCGAGTGTCCCTCTGTTCCGATCCCGGGTGTCCCGGAGGGATGTCACACACTCGTTCTAGTGTTTGCAATTTTTTGTGAACATTACTCTTTTGTCTCTTCTTTGGAGCCATTTAGAGTAGAAGACGCACTAGAGGACTCGGATTGGGTGATGACCATGCAAGAGGAATTGAACAACTTTACAAGAAATGAAGTCTGGACATTGGAAGAAATGCCAAGAGGCAAGAATATTGTGGGCATCAAGTGGGTGTTCCGCAATAAACAAAATGAAGACGGTGTTGTTGCAAGGAACAAAGCAAGATTGGTGGTAAAAGGATATTCACAAGTAGAAGGATTGGATTTTGATGAAACCTATGCCCCGTGGCAAGGCTTGAATCAATAAGAATACTACTTGCCTTTGCCACCCATCACAACTTCAATTTGTACCAAATGGACGTGAAGAGTGCATTCCTAAACGGGCCAATCAAGGAAGAAGTGTACTGGAGCTTTAAAGTTCCCAAGTATCCTAACCACGTTTACAAACTCCATAAGGCGCTCTATGGGCTTAAGCAAGCATCAAGAGCGTGGTATGAATGCCTTAGGGATTTCCTTTTGAGAAAGGGTTTTGAAATGGGCAAGGCCGATGCAATGCTCTTCACAAAGCGTTTTGATAATGATATCTTTATGTGCTAAATTTATGTCGATGACATAATGTTTGGTTCTACTAATCAAACGTTTTGTGACGATTTTAGCAAGATAATGACCAAGAGGTTCGAGATGTCTATGATGGGAGAGTTGACATTCTTTCTAGGATTTCAAGTAAAGCAACTCAAGGAGGGCACTTTCCTATGTCAAGCCAAGAACACTCAAGATATATTGAAAAAGTTTGACATGGACAAAGCAAAGCCCGCCAAGACACCCATGGCGAAAAATGGTCATCTCGACCTCACCAAGAAGGACAAGCCGGTTGATCAAAAGGTATATCGTTCTATGATCGGCTCCTTGCTTTACCTTTGTGCATCTAGGCCCGATATCATGCTTAGTACCGTGTATGTGTGCACGTTTTCAAGCCGCTCGTATGGAGTGCCACATGGTGGCCGTTAAAAGAATCTTGAGATATTTGGTGCACATACCCAACCTAGGACTTTGGTACCCTAAGGGTTCGAAGTTCAACCTTATAGGCTATTCCGATGCGGATTATGCCGGGAACAAGGTAGATAGGAAGAGTACCTCCGGGACTTGCCAATTCTTGGGTAGGTCCCTAGTGTCATGGACATCCAACAAACAAAACTCCGTTGCCCTATCCACAGCCGAAGCGGAGTATGTGGCAGCCGGTAGTTGTTGTGCACAACTATTATGGATGCGACAAACTCCAAGGGACTATGGTTACAAGTTGAACCGTATTCCACTCCTATGTGACATCGAGAGTGCCATAAAGCTATCATATAACCCCGTTGAGCATTCGCGCACAAAGCATATAGACATTCGTCATCACTTCTTGAGAGATCACTCTATCAAAGGGGACATTGAAGTGAGCCATGTGAGAACCGATGAACAATTAGCCGATATTTTCACCAAGCCACTAGATGAAAGTCGTTTCTGTCATTTAAGGAGTGAGCTAAATATCCTTGACTCAAGTAATGTGGCTTGAAAGCTTGCATATCTGCTGTGAATTAGAGTAATTACTTTGAAAAATAAAATTCTTGAAAAATCTTGTATGTGTTGTTTTTCAAAATCATTTGATTCTTGATCTTTGGATCATGCGGATTTGGATGTAATCATTGTTGGAATGATTGAATGTGGCTGGTAACATCCAATGAAGCCTTAGCACATGTCCATGAGTTTAATTGAGGTCAAGAGAGATAAGAAAAATTTGGAGAAATTTGCTGCGTTTGGAGCAAGTTTGAAATTCTTCAGAGAGTCGGACTTTGTACGACCCGAGTCGGATAATATCCGATCTGCCTGTGAAGAGTCGGACTTTGTCCGACCGAGTCAGACAATGTCCGACTCCACGGGATTTACTGCCCTATAAGCCCGAATCCAACTTACCCCTTCACTTCTTCTCCTTCATTCAAACCAAAGTCTTCTCTCTCCTCACCCAACCGGCGGCTCAAGCCCTTCTCCGGCGATCTCCAATCTCCACCGGCATTTTGGAGAGATTTGTGGGGAAAAGCTTCTCCTACTCGGACTTCATCCGATTCCATCGTCGGATTCAAGGTTTTTACTCCTAATCCTTCCTCTCACCTAGGGTTTAAGGTCTTCTTCCATGGATTAGGAGTTCCCTTGTTTCCCCTGCCTAGATGGTGCATAGAAGTTATTCATAGGATGCTATACATGTCTGTAGATGCAATATGGTAGATCTATGCGGAATAACAAATTTGGTGAAAATCCTGTTGTAGTCGGACAATGTCCGAGTCTCTCGACCGACCGGATATTATCCGACCCGGTCGGACAATATCCGACTCCAACAAAAAATTCACTAAGTCTGAAATTGTGCATCGATCTTCCTCGACTTATCTATTTGTGCTATCTATCTTATACCATTCCTTGATTCTCTTTTGTCGGCATGGGTCGCTCTTCCACCAACCCCAACCCGGAGAAGAGGGCTAAGCTTTCGAGGACGCTCGGCATGCGGAAAGAAGAGGAGACGGCTTAGGACTGTGATCCTTCCTATTGTTGAGCCAAGGGAAGAGGAGGAACCCACCGAGATTCACCGGGAGATGAGAGATGTGGTAGTGGATCCCGCACTTGAACGGGTGATGATCAACTATGTCAAGGGAGTAGAGTCAGCGGCCACGAAGCTAGAGAGGTCAATTGGTTTGAGATGGATCGAGAGACTCTTGACAACAGATTTTGGTCTCATTTCCACACCGACTGGTATATGTGTGCATACAGGAGTAAGGTCAAGCCCACGGTGCGTATGCAGTACATTGACTGGGATTACATGGCAAGCAAGCGCACAACTTTGTTTGATGAGATTATTGCCATGTGTGAATTTCATGGAATCAAAGGCATCATAGGTTTTAAGTATGGTCGGAACAAAGAGATAGTTTGTCGGCTCTACTCCACTCTGTCTACTTTGACAAGACTGCAAGGAGGATGTGGTGGATGACAGATGGAGAAAAGCTCTCATGCACCTTCTCAAGGTTTGCTAACATTCTTGGATTAAGGGACGGTATGAGCAAGGATGTTCGCCTCCATGATTCAGACTCTCTAAACCCCGAGCTCATGAGGTACATGTATGTGGATGAGGACCTGTGCAACCCACCCTATGCCCACGGTCTCAAGCCTCTCTATGTGGTGTTGCACGGGATGCTTCGTCTCACGCTCTCTCCTAGTGGTGGCAATGCGGATCATGTTGCTTCTTATGCTAAGGATCTTTTTCACATCTTGCCTACTCAGCGTCGATTCAACGTATGGGACTTTATCTTCGATAAGATGTGGCATGGATCAGTGGATGCTAGGCATGCTTGTGTGTATGCACCATTTGTGATGTGCATGATTGAGAGAATCACCAAGAAGACTTTCAACAAGGACTGCAAGCACACTCCCCTTCAGCCTAGGATGCCAGACAAACGCTCCTCGGACCCCCTCACAGGTTATACCTCCAGACTGTTCCAGCTTCTAGTAGTGCAGCTCCTCCTAGCACTAGCACTGCTCCTCGCCACGGACGAGGGCCCGTGGTCGTGGTCCTAGCTCGAAGAGCAAGAGTGGGCTCTTCAAGATGCTTAAAGGAATATTTAGCATTTGCCGGAGGATGGATGCGAGGATGGAGAACATTGAGCAACATCAGAATGTGCTCAATGAGAGGCGAAAGTTATCATAGATCATCTCTAGATCACTACTCCTAGAGCCCCCTCTCCGGACCCAGTCACTCGTTCCTTCACTCGGTTGAGTATCCGTGGGACTCATCCACACCGGATGAGTCTCACTACTTTGGCTACTTTCCACCTCCACCTTTCTCTTCTAGTCCAACTTTCACCACTGCTCCTACAGGCCCTAGCACCGGTACCTCCACCCACACCAGGTTTCACTATGAGGAGGATGAGCCCATGGACGCACCTGGGCATGAGGCAGCTTGCAGTTTCGAGGAAAAGGAAGAAGAGGACACCGAGGAGACCGAGGATGAGGATCCCAAGGGAAAGGGCCCAGCGGATATTGAAGAAGAAGCCGAGGACGACAATGATTAGGACTGACGATGATGAGGATTGGGGCGATGATGAGTAGACCCTGTTCTCTTCCTTTTTAGTGTTTTGATGCCAAAGGGGAGAAGTAAAACTCAGCTTTGGATGTGTGTAGAGCAAGTGAGAGTTGCTCTTGTATCTTGTTTTATTTATGGACATGTTGCTAGGATTTGTGATTTGTGATGAACTATGTGGTGTGCTCGTTTTTTGTAAAACTCATTTTAAATTCTTATGTGTTAAACTATGTTCTATGGATGATGAATGGTGTAATGTTATTTGTGTCGTTTCTAGTTGCATTTGTGTGATTCACTTGTCATATGCATTGTTGTTGCTCTTCTTTTAATTACATGCCTTGTGGATAAAATGCATGAAAATAGGTAGAGCTCTCTTGTTTTTCTCTCAAATATGTGCACTTGGTTTTGAAATGACCAATTGTGAATTCAACTCATACACACATTTAGGGGAGCTCTCTTCTATTTGCTCTCTTCGTTCTAGCTCTTTTTATGCTTAATTGTGAATTTTAATTGTATTGTCATCAATCACCAAAAAGGGGAGATTAAAAGTGCATCTAGGCCCCTAATTATGGTTTTGAGTGATTGACGTCAATACAATTAAAAAGGGACTAATGTTTCAAATGATCTTGTGCGTAGTTTATATTTAAAATTCAATTGAGAGCAAAGAAACACAAAAAGGAAGTGGCCATGTATGTTCATATTTGCAAGATTTAGAAAATGGTCTAATTATGCTCAAGATCAAGATGTGAAGCTTTTTATTTATGTCTTGAGTATAGGAAACACCGTACTATCAAGAGGGATACACAAGTATGAAGTGTGAGAAGTCAAGTGCTCAAAATTCCATCTCCAAATCAAAAATCAGTTTTCCACTTTCGAGGAGTCGGACAAAGTCCGGAGTCACTCGGACATTCGAGTCGGACTCAGGAGAACATGCCATTCGTGAATCGGGAGGAGTCGGACTTCGGATTTTGGAGTCGGACTCCGAGAGCTGCACCGCCGAGGAGTCGGATATATTCGACTCAGTCGGATTTTGTCCGACTCAAGTTTTGTCCGACCCACTCGGACACTCGCTCGGACTCCGAGAGCGGTGCCCTCCTTCGGAAACCCTAGGAGTCGGACGAGTCCGACTCGACTGGACAATATCCGACCCCTTGTATACTCGGACATATCCGACTTTGTCGGATTTATCGATCGGACTCCAGAACCAAAACATCTCTTTGAGTCGGACAAAGTCCGAGTCGAGATCCAGCTCAACGGCTCTTTTGAGTGCCCGGCTATAAAAGGGGACTTCGTCCCCATTTGGCCGGTTGGCACTCTCCCCACACTCAAACACACTCCCAAACTCTCCCAAGCACCTCTCCTCTTCCAATTTGATTCCCTACTCCAATCCTTGGCGGATTTGTGAGAGATTGAGGAGAATTCATTGAGCTTCATCACCATCTCAAGAGCACTTGATTCATTCTCATCGCCGGTACTTGTCGTGTTTGTTACTCTTGGGGATTCATCCCTGAGTCGGTTCAGACGTTACCCAGCGAGCTCCCAAGCTTGTGGTTGAGACTCGGGTCGTTTGTATTGCCCTCCCTTCGTGGAGCTTTGTTTTAGTGGATTTTAAGCCGGCCTTTGTGGTGGCTTGAAGAGGTTTAGGGTTGAGAGCAACCCGGTCCTTGGTGGACTCCTCAACGGAGACGTAGGCTTCTTGGTGGAGCTAAACTTCGGTGAAAATTCGTGTGTCCCCTTGTCTCCCTTTAGTTTCTTGCAATTGTGTGCTATAGCTCTAGGTTGTTCTTGCTTAAATTCCTAAATTAACTTGTGCAGGGTGGCTTGCTTGCTTGTGCCCTTGTTGCCCTAGCTTTCTAGTGTCGCTAGCTGCTTGCTTGTTGTTTATTTCCGTGGATTACGTCCAGCTTGGCTGCCGATCTACTTTCCCGCACCGAGGCAGTCGGACTTTGTCCTACTCTAGTCGGATATTTGTCCGAGTCGGACTTTGTCCTACTATAGTCGGACAAATCTTTCCCTGCGTTGTTTAATTTGTTAAATTAAGTGTTTTTCAGGATAATCGCCTGTTCACCCCCTCTGGGCGACTTTCACCAGCGCATCTTGAGTGCCTTGTGGACTCCGAGCCACGCCCAGGTGCAGCGGCCGCGTGACTCTGTCCCAGGCAATAGGGCAGTGACCGCCCTTGATATCTGTCCTTCCACTTCCAAAGGAAGCCTCTTCGTATTTTGTCAATTGCCTAATTATCCATCTTGGTGCATCGATCGCCAATCAGCACATGGATCGGCACTGGCAGTCAACACCGCTCTCACTTGGATTGAGGCATCCAGATCGTTGGAGCAGCTTAGCTTTCCCAGCAGGGAGTTTATCCGCCAATCTTATCCACTAGTGGCTGCAAGTCGGCCACTGTTAACCTTTCAACTGACAATGGTATGCCAAGATACCTGCATGGCAGGTTTTCAATCCCGTCACTGTAGGAGCTGTTGTGCTTGTTGTATTTGCTCCTCAGTGCAAGCAATTGGGGATAGCATGGGATTTCGTCAGATTGACCCTAAGCCCAGACGCCTCACCAAATTGTTGAAGTGTTGCCTTGACGCAGCAAATCTCCCTGGCCGATGCATTGGTGAAGAGGCATGACATCATAGGCGTAGATGGACGTTGTGATGTCCTGGCTGCCGAGCAAAACCGGCTGTAATAGCTGTTGTTCCCGTGCCTTTGTGAAAAGCCCCGTCAGCACATCCACAAGCATGATGAACAACATTAGGGATAATGAGATCGCCCTGCCGGAGACAGCGTCGGTGTCTGATGGAGGTCCTTGGCTCACCGTTGAGCAATATTCTTGTTGACGAGGTCGCGAGCAGGTTACTGATAGCCGTTCGCCATCGGTTACCAAACCCCGGGAACCTCTCTCTCTCTCTCTAGCCTCCCTCCTTCTCTCTCTTCTCAAATAAAAAAAGAAAAAAAAAAAATGAAACGTCCGTTCGATCTTTATGCCTCCTAATTTTCCCCATCTCTCAGTCGCACTCAGAAACACGAGAGACTTTCCTTCCGATGGATCCTCAATCTACACCATTTTTTATATTCACATATGATCGAAAAAAAGCTAACAATAAATCAGAAATTGAAAAAAAACTAACAACTAATCTAACCTTAATATTTCTAACCATTATATACTAGATGCATAAGAATGTCTCACGTAGTTTTAAAACATATAATTTTCAAGAAACTGATTTTATAGGCTTTGCAAAGTTTGGTTCAACAGACTGGCATAAAAATAACTAAAACTAGTTGATTTCCTCACGTGTAAGAGGAAAAAGAGGGAACATGTGATGACACTCGCTAAGTCATACCAGCCAAGTACCTTGCTGAATGTATGGACTTCGTGGTGCCATGGTACTATGAGCTCATACGTCCCAACAGTTGTCGAGATTTTGAAGGTATTTTCTACTTAGTTACAGATTAATTCTGCATGAAAGATACCAATGTAGCATTTCACCATTGGATTTGTAAAGACCGATTTTCACCGAGATAGTGAAAACCGTGCCTTGGTACCTCTATGTCACTCACAGGAGTGTGACACGTACATCTAATACAGTTAACATCATATAAAACCATAAGATAGAATAAATGCAAGGCAAGATAATAGAATCTCCAAAGTACATCATCATATAATCAGTGCTCAAATCTCATGGATACAAAAACGCATGACACGCAGGCCAGCGGGAGTACATGAAGAAACTAGCGAGCGTCTCACATGTAGATCGAGCGGTGAAGACCCAAAGCCCACAAGCACTCGTGTGTGGGCGAGAACGTCACTCCTCTCCAGCGGCTCCGTCGGTAGGTACGGCGGGATCCTCCGAGGTCGGCGTACTGAAAACACATAGTGGGGAAAGCCGTGAGTACTACGCGTACTCAACAAGCCGCATCTACCTAGCAACAATGTATGCATGTTGGAATATTTCAAGGAAAGGCAAGGGCTAGCACCTAAAGCAATTAATCCTCAAGTCTATGTGATTCACATTTTATTATTAGTCAAATTTTATAAGTGGCCTTACAGGAATCAACACATTCTGTAGGGTCAAATTTATGTCCAGCACACCTCCACTGGACCACAGCTCGAAACGGAAGTAAAACCTATCGGAGGAGAAGTAGTAAATGCTAATCAAGCGTGTCGCTCAATGGTGTTGCCCTTACCCGAGGGCTAGGCTATACGTATAGATTATATATCTCTGCGAGAGAGTAAGCAAGCTGTACCAATGTGAAGGGGTACTATAACTACAACCACCGATCGTGGCTAAAGCACAGCAACACTCACAAGATCAATAAACAAAGCATCGAGCGGCGGGCGCCAGTTCCTCGAGGTGCTGGAATCCCCAACCACAGCGTAGAAAATGGTCTGAAGGTGTGAAAGGTCTACCACGGGCCAGTGGGGTATCCTCTACTCATGGGTCGAGACACAAGCTCCAAAAACCCACTAACACTAACTCTACTCCACGGCGGACCCACCGGTCCTCCGGCTAAGCGTCTCAATCCAGCTCGCCCATACGGGTCACGTGGTAAGCTAGTATGCCAAAGAGCGAGCAACCAGGGAGCCGATCCTTATGCTCTTTGAGGGCGAGTCACCATCCCTCTCCTCAGCAACTCGGTCTCAACAACGGTGTCACCACAACGGGGCCCCATAACCCAAGGCCCCTACACAGCTGCGCCGCATGAGGCGCTCTCCAAGCAGAGACTCCCCAAAGTCTCCAAGCACCTAACCACCTACACTCGCCCCCGCCAAAGGAATCCTACGGTGTACCTAGTACGAAAACTCGACACCTAAGAGCACCTACAATTTATTTTACACAAAACACATGTATAGTCATCATGGGGTTCAATTAAGCATCTAAGCAGATTCTAAGCATGCGAGATGCGAGTAGAACAACCTATGGCAAGCGATGGCAAGGAGATAGCATAGTATGGCATGGGTAAACTACAAGTGCAAGTAACCATTAATCATGCATAGATCAATTTAATGCATTTGCTAAATAGGAGCAAGAGTGGTCAAGGATTGCTGACTTACCTGCTGACAACGCTGGTCCCCCACGCCGGGTCGGGGTACTCGTGCGGCTGCTACGCGAGGAACTCCTCAAGCTGCGATGCGGGCGGAAACTCCTGTAGCTCTGTCGGCGGACACGAAGCGTGCACGAAATGGGTTAGGCACGCAAAGCGAGAAAAGTACGAGAGCAACGAAACGGACGACGGAAGTTATGATACTAGAACATAGCTAACAACCACACTAACGCGTAGATCTCATCGCTACGAATCCAACGCAACCAACGCGTATTTTTCGGCGCTCCGGGAAAAAGATATGAATTTCCAAAGATTAACGAATTATGGAAATTCGGGAAAATCCAATTAAAAGGAAAAGGAATATTCCCTGGAATATCCCTTGACACGCGGGCACCATGTCAGCACCACGTCGATGCCACGCCGGCGCCACGAAGGTCAAATCCCCTACAAGTCAGCACCACGTGGCATTCGCTACGCCACGTGGGTGCCACGCGTGCATGCGGAGCGACACCTCGGAGCCACGGCTGACGAGAGATTCAGCCACGGTGGCGCCACCTCAGCCAGAATTTCAGCCACTGAAGCTAGCCACGCCAGCACCACCGGAGGAGGGCGGCGCCGCCGGGCCGGGGCAGGGGGCTCGCCGGAGGTGCAGCGCGGCGGCGCTGGGAGCTCGCCGGCGGCCAAGCGGCGGCCACCACGGCATTCCACCGCGGAGCTCGCGCACCTCGCACGCACCCATCACGAGGACCAGCTCGCCGTGAGGCGCGGCGCGAGCTCGCCGGAGCATGCGCGGCGGCGCTCGCACGAGGAAGCGTCCGGGACTCGGCCAAACGACCAGCTAACAACACCAAAGGAGAGCTCATGTTCCCCGAACTTCCTAGCGTCACTCGCGACCCAAGGCGACCTCCGGGAGCACCGCCGGCGGCGAGGAGGCTACGGCGGCGGAACCATGAGCTCGACGAAGACCAAGCTCTCGCGCCCTACGCCCTAGCTAACGCACGCATGAGCTTCCTCGGACCTAGGCGAAGCTTCCACGGCTCATGCGTATGCGCCATGAGCTCAACGGAGGCGCCGAGCTCACCGGGCGCCCCACCGGCACGTGGCGCCGGACCTCGACGGAGCGCTACCAAATCGGGGCTAATCCCAAGGGAAAAGGAGGGATCGAGGCGGCGACTCACCGGGGTTCTCGTGCTGTGTGCAGCGAAGCGAGAGAAGGCGCGGCGACAGCGACGGGGAGGGACTGCGGCGGTCAGAGCGGCGCGCTCGATCGAGGCGATGACCATGCGCAGCGCCGTTCGAAGCTGCAAGGGAAGCCGGCATGGCGCTTAGCACCACCCGGCCGGGGCCGCGAAGGAGTCGAGGACGGAGGGTTAAGCTCGCGAGGGCACTCCACCGGAGGCAGCGACGGGGAAGGAGACGGCGGTGGTTGGGATCAACACACGAGCTCGTCTTCCCTCTTCACCAAACTCGACGGCGTCGGCACCACGGGGTCCGGCGTCGCACGCACATGGCCCCTGGTGCGGAGGGATCGATGGCGGGCGTTTCACGGGGCGACGGGTGGGTGGTGGCTGAGGGTTTGGGGAGGCGGCGCGGTGCGGTTTAAATTGAGGGGAGGAGCAGGGGGCGGCAGGCGGTCCGCTAGAGTCCGGGCGGACTTCTCGAGCGCGGGGCGGGTGTACGCGAGCGGCGCTGCTGCGAGCGAGCGTCCGGCGATGGAGCTCACCCGGGCGCCGCCGCGCCTGCGCGCGAGTGGGGAAGAGAAGCTTGATGAGAAGTCGGGTGGGTTCTTCAGGCAGCGGCCGAGCACTGCGGGAAGAGGAAGGGGAAGAAGTGGAGCTGCGCACGAGGAAAGAAGGAAGAGCTGGGCCACGGCGGAAGTCGGCCGCGCGAAAGAATTCAAATGGAAACGATTTCGAGTTTAATTCTTTTCGGAATTTAAAGCAAACTTCGACCAAATTTGATTTTATTCGAATTTTGAATAGAAACAAGGACACGGGGATGTTACGAGGATTGCTCTAATGGCCTTTAATACTAGAATATTCCATGGGTTATCTCCACGAGGAAAACAATTATCAAGTATAGGTTACTTAGACTACTCATAGGTTATATTTTGATCAAGTAAACATAGTAATAAGCAATTGGCAAGGATCGATAGAGATAATATTGGTAGTGACCCACACATATGTTCACAACACCAAATAGAGTAGCAAGACTATGAAAAAAAAGACTAAGAAAGGGTAGTTTCAAATATACTTCCTACCTATGGGGGTCTATCCTCACGCACATACACTTAATATGCACGAGTTAAGGCAAATTACTCATGTAAGGAGCCCTGCTTGAAGATGCAACTAGGCCCCCTAGTGGGTTTTGGGGATAAATGACAAAGAATTAAAATGTCTAATGTTTTATCGAGCTAATATGCAGGATATCAAAGCTAATAACCCACAAAGAGATATTGATAGCCCCTCTTACAAAAGTTAAAAGAGCGGATTCAAAGATAAGCTTCAATTAGATTTATAGATCTTTTAGTCTAGGAATACCAAACTATAAAGAGGAGTGATTTAGTCTTTCATGCAGGAAATATGTGCTAAAGATACAAAATCAAGCTTGGATGAAACCCAAACCACTCAAAAAGCCAAAAGACCAAAGTCCAAAGAGCCTATATAATCCACTCACGGTCAAGACGGAAGTTCAGTCCTCAAGTTGGAGACTTCAGAGATTTCCGAGAGAGTTTTTAACGGAAGTTACGTGACGACGGAAGTTTTGTTATTTGCATGTCCAAACACTACTAACGGCTCTTTTTGGACTCCCTCCTATAAATAGACCCCTCCATCACGGTGGAAGAGGAGTTGGTGCTATTTGAACTCTCACATCTCCCTCAAGCTCTTGCCTCTCGTCTCTCCCTCACTCCCCACAAGATTCAACTCGATTTGTGAGAGCCTTATCTTAAATCCAAGCTAGAGAAGCATCACCCCAACCTTGAGCATCTTCCCCTAGCAAGCAAACTCTACTTCGCCTTTACTTTTGGAGATTTGTTCTCCTGAGATTAGCTGAGGTGTCACCACTAGAGCTCCCAAGATTGTGGTGAGCCTTGGGAAGTTTGTGAATATTGTGATTCGCCTCCAAGGGAAGGAATCAAGCAAGAACAAGAAAAAACCAAGTTTGACCTTTGTGACCACTTCGGGAGGATTAGGGTTGAGAGAGACCTGGCTCTTCGATGAGCTTCTCAATGGAACATAGGAACCTCTTTGTGAGGAGTCCGAACTTTGGTGAACAAACTTCGTGTCTCTGCATTGTTGTTTTGCTCATGTTGCCTCTTGCTCTTTAATCTTGTTTGGTGCTTGAGCTATTGTGCCCGATCTACTTGTGTGGGTGGTGTCTCAGTGATTTCCTCA
This sequence comes from Chloris gayana, assembly GCA_031894775.1. NCBI lineage: Eukaryota > Viridiplantae > Streptophyta > Magnoliopsida > Poales > Poaceae > Chloris > Chloris gayana. The sequence continues at coordinate 286,141 of JAUNZO010003244.1, forward strand.
GGGAACAGCACTCCTAGGAGGTGGAGGAAACTTTCTATTCAAAGCAGATTTGTGAGATTCCCTAGTCTCCTTCAATACTTTATTTTCCTCCTCAAATGCATAGCGAGTTCTATCAATAACTGGAAGTTCCGTCTTGGGTGTTCTTAACTAGATTTTAAGTGTTGTGTTCTTTTTAGAAATTATTGTAGCTTGTCTATTCACCCCCCCCTCCGCCCTCTAGGCAACTTTCACCTACAAATGTGGTTGGACGTGGAGGTACCCTACTATTAAGCAGAGCCCCTATGCTTGAATGATACCCTTGTTTTCTTGGGACATACAACATTCAATGCAAACCTTAGACTTAAAGCACAATGTTAAATCCTTTGAAAGAACTTTAGTAGACCTAGGAAATGTAACTAAAGAACCCAAAAGAGTTATGAACCTTGCACCTTGACACTAACACAATCAACCCTAACATGCATACTACTAGCAATATCAATAATAATTGCATGAACATAATAATACAACCCATGAACAATATAACGAGAGGAACTCATAAGAAGAAGATAATTCCATCAAATAGATCAAAGTCTTAAGAAAGAGTGAAGAGTATAAGGCTTCCAGCTGTCCTAAGGACTTGGGAACTCACGAGGGAGCTATTAGCACACAACCTTGGACTACTAGTTGTGTGTATGTATAGAATAGAGGTGAATGTGTGTTGTGTGTTCGCAAATGAGAGGTATCCCCTCCTTATATGGGGTATAGGGAGATGAGAGGTGGTTTTTTGAGGCATGAGAATGAAGGGAGGAACCGGAAAGGTGGCAAGTCTTTGCGAGAGAGAGACACTACTACACGGTTCGATATTAGCATCCTACCATCAGATCGCTAAAGCCGCTTTCAACAACTTATCGTTGGTCGGTAAACATATCTTCCGACGTATGCTATAGGTCGGTAAAACTGGCATCGAGTAAAAGTTTTAGCGACGGACAGCTCTTTGCCGACCTATCATCGGTCGGTATTCCGACCCATGCTCGGACACAAAGAAATAGTATTACCGACCCATCATTTGATGCAACTTAAGGTAATTCCCGACCAATCGTTAGTTGCCAACAATTTAAAGGAGTTGCCAGACTTATCTTCTGTTGCCATACTCAAGCTCACTATTAACACTAATCCATAGTAATTATCCATAATCAAACACAGTGCGCTTTTACAGAACAAAATTGCATGCACACAAATGAAACATATTGGTCCAATGGATCAAGTAGTAAATATATTAATTTGGTTCATATCACAAGGTCTGCATTGCTGCCAAGTTTATCACAAGCAATCCAAGTGAGACATGCTTGACCCGATGGTCACATAGCTAAAACAAGATCCTATTACAAAAGTACTGCATCCCAGTGTTTGTCTTGCGCAACACTTGCGTATACAAGTCAATCACCGATTTACAAAATCACAAAAGGATCACCCCACTTCCCGTAGTGTTTGTCCTGCGCAACACATACAAGTTGATCATTGATTCACAAAATCACAAAAGGATCACCCCACTGAAGTTTTGTGGTATCAGTCACAAAGAGTTACTGGACTCATCAGATTTTTGTCAGTAATTATCAACGGCCAATGCATCCTGTAAGAAAAAAAAAACAGGCAATCAGTTCTCGATCTATTGACAAAGCTGCATGACACTAAGCCTATATGTGAGAATGACAACTCTGTTGTTTCCTCCAGATTCACAATCACATATAAAAATTCTGCTCAAATATCTGGGCCTAATTCAAAACAAATCGCTGGGCCTTCTCTGAATTTTGATTGGTATCAGTAGCACTTCTTATGAAGGAACAAGAATATATGCTTGAAAGATTTAATAATAGCATAGGTCAGGTTCATCTATTTGGATAGCAAAATTTTTTAGCAGCAAATAGAAGTTAGTAATAGTTTTGCGGAAAAGCTTTGTGGAAGGTGAGAACTAAAAGTGCTAACAAATAGAGCAGCTATGAACATAATTTTCAGAAGGAAAAAAATGACAAGGTTGAAAGCGGAGAAGATATGGCTCACAGAAATTAAGCTCAGATATTAATAACATGTCTCAAATCAACTCAGTATTACTTTTAGTTGTTCACAAGAAAAAGTATTACTTTATGTTATCAACACTTCCAACTACTGTTTATCCGAAGAATTCAGAGTAAAATACCTGAAGCAGGTGGTGTCGCTGCCTTGTTGCAAATCTTCAGCTATAAAAATTAAGACTGGTTAACATGCAATCAATGAAAATCAAAGGATGAACACGTTCAAGTTTAGTTTATTACTTTTCTGTATGGCCATGCAATCGACATCATGTGAGCATCGCCCATTGTATCCATACCAATGTAAGGACGAGGCAGAATTGCTTCTCTTTTTAGCACATGAGTCACAATAACTTCACAAAACTGCCTTCCAATTGCTTGACCAGCCACAATGGTGCTCGGCTTAGTTGAAATAATTGTTCCTTTCGCCACAGGTTGATCAGATCTCCTAATCATGGCATATAATATGACATCCTTTCCAACCTGAGGCAATCAATTACTAATAATGAAATCCATGCATCGAAGAACTATGAAACAATAAGTAAAAAGTACTAGTATGTGTTAAGAGTATTACATAAGCATCATGTTGAGAATGAGCAACATCATTACTTGTTGGTGCAGTTGTAATTTGACCTGCATGTCTTGATGGGGCTGTATCATGCACCTGGCCAGCAAAGTTATGATAGCCCTCATCGTACAAGTCATCATAAGCTTCCTCGGGTTCATCTTCTTCAGCAACGACAAATTGATCCAACCTTAAATTCTACAAGAGAACATTGAAATAATTGCAAGAGATACATGACCATATGAGTAATTTCTTTGTTCAAAAATAGAGAAGTGTATTTTATTACCACATCCATTACTAATAATGTATCTTTACCGACCAACGTGGGTTGGTAATTTTGAACCAGTGGTATAGTGAGATCCTCCGCTCCCAAGATTGGGCACTAGAGGCAACACCATTGGGTCGGCCAACCTGGCTGACCTGGACCTCGTGCCTCAGGACTTGGATCCTGGTCGGTTGTTTCCTCTGGGCCTCCTCTTCTTGTTGGTACATGTTCCCGTAATTTGTTGCCTTGATAAACTCAGACCTCTTTGTCTTTTTGGAAATTCTCGATATATTGACTTGTTGATTGAATTGGAATTTTATTGAAGAAGAATCGATAAATCAATAGACTTCCTAATAGAGATAAGGAGAATTTGAACAATTATAACGACGAAATTTTAACTAAATATTTCATGAAAACGACATGATACAATCCTACAAATGGAATCACATATACACTATGTCTGCTATTATGGAACCACAATTCTAAAATAGCACAAAGAGATGAAGATCCCAGCAGACTTGATGCAGGATACTGATAACCACCGAAACCGGTCAACACAAGAAGCTTCGAGACCAACCATGCATGCATCTACAGAATCATCGTGTGGTGTCTTAAGTGATTGACTTTTCACACTTCTGCAGTGCGAGGCAGTAAAATATATGGTATATAAATACAAAAAAAGTTTATCTACCTATTAAAGAATAAACATAGTTTCTGATCCTTTCTTTTCTTTTCTTACCCACGCCTCTTGATACCCATCAATCTCTAACGTGGATCAATCCATCTATAGTCAGCCATTTTTCGTTTCCTATGATTTATGGGCCCAGTCATTGTTTATGGTACTATGTTTACACAGATTACATTTGGATCGTCCTTCAATTTTATGTTTTGTCACGCAGTTTCTACCCTCCTATACTACCCAATCCCTTGGAGGTATTGTTGCACTTTCCTTCTACTACTGCAGCCTTTGGGAAGTTGTGTGGTTTCTGCCTCAGCCACACACGCAAAAACTTTCCTTTTCCTTGTCATTGTTCTTCCACGTACTCTACAAAATCTCAACACAAATATATTTTCTTCCCACTACAGGCAAATCAATTTTCCCAGGTGTTTCCCTCGATCTTAATTATCCTTTCCTTAATAGCCATTTTCTTTCCCTGCCGAACTCAGCGAAACCGCGATCAATGCCGTGGTAGGTTTCTCTTCCCATGTTTGCACGATGTCGGCTACACGATCAAATCGTCACTCGAGGCGGCGCCTGATCGCGATCTCCTCACTAGCCGCAGGGCACACCGTGCACATCCAGGCCAATGAAGTTCAACACCTAACGCCCGTGAGAGTTTGCCAACATCAGAGTGCACGTATATCGTCTATAAAGTAGGTCCCCATCTTTGATTTCAATTTCTTTTTGTTTTTTCAGCCAGAGCCAGCTAACATTTCAGATGTTGCAAGGAAGGCACTCCTTCATAGTGTCGTGGCATCTCTCGTTCGCGATAATAGTTTCAGACTTTCAGTGCTGTCAAATCCTTTCTAGGTTGGCAAGTTTGAGATAGGACCTTTTCCTTTTTCTATACAGTTTCATTACTATAGAATAGCTCTTGACAATAATGCTGCTGTATTTGAGGAAAACACTTTGCTGTGAATGCTTCTAACTCTTCGGAGCGTCAAGGTCCTCTGCAGTTTACTTTTGAATCAGAGGTTGATCATATTTTCCTCTCCACTAGGTTATGTTTAGTCAAATGTTTTCCTATCAACCTGTCTCCACATTTCATTAATGAAAAAAAGGAGAGGATGCGATGACTTGTTTGAAATTTATTTTCTGTATGGAATGATGAAGAATCATCGCTAACTGTATAGAATCAACTTTGTTGTATGTGATTTCTGGAAAGCATATTGGACTTATGAAGCTCCTGCAGGCTGCAGGGATATAGCTTGTCTACCCATAATGGACTATCCATTACAACAAAAACTGATGGGAAGAAGTTTATCAGAAGTTGAAACCAACCGAGAATGTTCTTCAGGTTTTCAATTCTTACCAAGTCTGTCATTGGTATCCAATTCCGAGCCATGACTATTACGGATAACAATATATCCAATATATATTTTCCGGAGGAGGTCTGGCTTGACCATTATAACACAAGTTATGAAAGCTTAATTTGCTGATGACCAATCTTAATGTTTCACATCTTGAATTTTGTGCTCCCTCCGTCCCATATTACTTGTCATCCTTAACTCATCCAGTTTTCTAAATTCACTTGTCATGTTTGCATCTCAGTGCACCTCTATCTCTATCCCTCTCATCCTCGTTTCCTATGTACCTACCTTTTTCACTTCTTCATTCTTGTGCAGAGCTAAAATAACAAATAATTCGGAGACGGGAATGGAGTAGTTACGCACTCTTGCATTTGTATGTTGTAACACAACTTGTAACACAGTAAGTGCACTTATGATCATGTCCTTGTTGTCTTGTTTAATGTCTAAGCAGAGAATTTGTCTTTGGTCCACTAAATGTATTTTACATCACTTTATGATTATTCTAAAATATGCCTAATAATTTTATGTGATGCAAAAAAGCTTGTAAAAACGAAAAGAAAGATCTATTCTTTGTTGCAGTTTGAAAATTATTTCTTATTTTGGTTGGGTGTAGTGTAATTAGTAACGAGTAAGAATTCCTTTTCTGGTATTCCCACAAGACCTTGAATATGATTATTATGAATTCACTATTCATCATGTTCTATGTGGTAAACACTTTCTAAATGGACACATTCAACTCTTGTTCACCAAAAAAAATAGTTTTAACAAAGTCGAGCTTATAGAAACAGGGTAATTATTCTATTTTTCCACTATAAATTTATGATTTTGGGAGAAAAGAGACGGGGAAATAGGTTTCTTTATATACTCTCTTCATGAGTCTTGTCTCAGCATTCACAGAAAAAGGATATATTCTTCTTTTATGGGGACATGCCAGTCAGATGAACATGTCCATTTCACATAACCGAGAGCCATCGAATGTCTCTATTTTATGATATATTATGTTATTAATATTGTTTAAATGTAGTTCTTTTATAAAATGAATTTATTGATACAATTATTTCTCTGACAAGGCAAAAATGTATAAGCCCCTCAATTTTGGAGAACTTTGGGCCTGTTCTTGGGGTGAATTCGCCTGCTATGAATTGTGTTTAAAGTACCACAGTTATGTTACAATGTTTCTTAATGATATTTGAGGCTGAGCAGGGCGGACAAAAAGCCCCACAGCGATCAGTGGCTGCAACACATCATTTCTTCTTGCATGAGGCAAGAGCGGAAAGCAAAACAGAATCAATGAGATTTGTTATTCAAATAACAAAGAAAAAGATAGAAATGTACAGGTAAATGAGCTGCGTGATTGACCGATGGAAAGCATTCTCCAAACAAAGTACTTATGGAAAGAAAATATTTTTACCTAGCGACGATCAGGATAGAAGAGGGAAAGAAATCGCGTCCATATAATGTAGGAAAGAAAGGAAAAGAAATCACGTGTCCCTAATATATCATTCCCAATGAAACACCATCATTTGTTACTGTCTAATATTCAGATACCACACCTTGTTATAAACAAAAAAGAGACCTCACTACGTCTACGTCAATGGTTTCCTTGAATTGCCTCTTCCATACAGTGGTTCTTCATCTAGCAGGAACATGCGGCATAGATTCATGATAACCCTCATGCTTATACATGTGTTTAGGTGAGTCCATGTGTGTTACGATTACCAAATTACTTTAATAGGTAGTTTCAATCACATGATTATGGTGTTTTCTTGTTACGTCATCCTGTTTGTTTTGGAGAGGTTGATGAGCATTACCCGATTATGGTGTTTGACTATACTACTATAACTAGTGTTACTAATTTTTCAGCCGTAATCCTTCATTCCGAGCACCGAAAATTAGAACAAGAACAACATGCCTCATGGGAGAATGTCATGGGGATCAGAGTGGTTTGGCCTGTACCATTATAGACAGATATGTACTAAGATTAATAACAATCAGTGTCATTATGCACGTAATAAAGGTGAAACAAATAATTTTCCAGTTAATCTATCTGTTTGACATATCGAATGTTGCCATGTATGTGTTGAATTAGCAAGTTACAATAGTCTTTTCTCCAACTTTTGGTGAACTGGCGGCGTTGATTCTACGTCACAAATCTCTTTCCCTCTATCTGCAATCAAATCAACATTGAACTCAAGTATATCAATCTCCTAACCACAAAAAGGTAAATTTATGACCAAATCACCGGATGAACTGTATGTCCCATGAAGATTGTATCGATCGTGTATTAGAAAGTAATGAGTCATTCAATGAAACAAAAATCTATAAAATGAGAATATTTATTTGAAGCTTGTATTTTTATGCATAAATGTAGTAAATATAACACGTACGTGTCGCACGTGCACTATATTAGTACATTATAAAGACAAATATCAAACGTTTCAATATTACCTCATAAAGCGATGAAATAATATTTAAATATATAATAAAAAGCTTGAGGGTTTTAAAACTATCTCGACATGATTTTGTGATTGCTCTGGAGGATCACATCTATTGCATGGCAGCCAATTTGTTCATATATTGAAATAAAAATGGAGCATATGCAATTTGTTAAGAGTAAGATCTTTGTCTTTTTCACCGGGAGTGAACAGGTGTGAGGACCGGATTTCACCCAAGTGAAACCCGAACCCTTTGTACCTCAGTGCCACTCCCGGGGAGTGTGGCACGTACATCCATCACAAGTTAGCATAGAAAAACCATAAATAAAGAATGTAAACAAGGCAAGATAACGAGAATCTCTAATAGTACATTATTAATCACATGTCTCAATCTCGTGGATACAAGAGCGTGGCACGCAGGGCCATCGCGATATCAAAGATGTAATCTAGCGGAAGCATCTCACATGTAGATCGGTGATGAAGACCACACCCACGAGCTAACTCGGGTGTAGGCGAGACCGTCACTCCACTCCGTCAGCTCCCTCGAGTCGATTCATCCGGATCCTGCTGACCGGCATCGAAAAGCAGTGAGAAAGCGTGAGTACTTAGAGTACTCAACAAGCCGCAACTACCTAGCAACAATGTATGCATGCTCGGATATTTCATGGTTAGGCAAGGGCTAGCACCTAAAGCATTAAACCTCAAGTCTATGTGAATTACATTTTATTATTAGTCAAATTTTGTAAGTGGCCTTGCAGAAACAACACAATCTGCAAGGGTCAAATTTTATGTCCGAGCACCTCCACGCTGGACCACGGCTCGAAGCCGAAGTAAAACACCTATCGAGAGGAGAAGTAGTAAATGCTAATCAAGCGTGTCGCTCAATGGTAGTGCCCAATACCTTGGGCTAGGCTATATGTATAGATTTATATATTTCTGAGAGAGTAAGCAGCTGTACCCACGTGAAGAGGTACTCAGAACAAAAGACCACCGTCATGACCCAAGCAAAGCAACACTCACAAGTTCACTCTACAAAGCATCGGCGGTAGGCGCCCGTCCTCGGAGTCTCGGATCCTCTAACCACAACATAGAGAAAAGAAGGTCCACAGAAGGGTGTGACAAGGCGTACCACGGGCCGGAGTGGGATATCCTCTCGCTCGTGGGTTGAGGCCAGAGCAGCTCCAACACCCACTACCACTAATCTCTACACCACGGCGGGCCACCCGGTCCTCCGCTAAGTATCATGATCCAGCCCTCCCATACAAGTCACGTGGTAAGCTAGTAAACCAAAGAGCGACCAACCAAGAACCGGTCCTCAGCTTGCCAGGGGCGAGTCACCATCCCTCTCCTCAAAAGACAGCCGATCTCAACAACGAGTGTCACCGAGCAACAGGGGACCCCATAACCCAAGGCCCCTACTACAAGCTGTACCCGCAACGGGTACTCTCCAAATAGAGACTCCCTAGAAGTCTCCCAGACCTCTATTCACTACACTCGCCCCATGAAAGTCCTACGGGGTATCTAGTACGAAGCTTCGACACCTAAGAAGCACCTACAATTTATTTTACACAAAAACATGCACTAATCATCGCGTGAGGTTCCATTAAGCAACTAAGCGGATCACTAAGCATGCGAGTAATAGTGGAACAACCTATGGCACTGTCAGTGCAAGGATGGCATAGTATGGCATAGGAAAACTACAAGTGCAAGTAGCCATTCACATGCATGGATCAATTTAATGCAAAATTGCTAAATACGAGCAAGAGTGGTCAAGGATTGCGGCTTGCACAGAAAAACGCATTGGTCCTAGGGACAGCTCGGGGTACTCGTTCGTCTGCTTTCTGGTGGAAACTCCTCAAGCCCGCGGCTCCGGCCAGAACTCCTCGACACCCTCGGCCGGACGGATCACGAAACAGGGGTTAGGGCATGCATATCGAGGCAATATGGAAAAGAATGATAAAAACGACCGGAATTTACGGTACTAGACCATGACCAAAAGCTACACTAACGCGTAGAGAACGTCGCTACGAGTCCAGCATGGCCCGACCGCGTATTTTTCACGAGACTCCAGGAAAAAAATATGAATTTCCAAAGATAAATGTATTATGGAAATTCGAGAAAATCCAACAAAATGAATATTCCCTGGAATATTCATGGGTCCTACACTATTCATAGACAGAGCCCACGAGGCTTCTATCTCCTTTTCTCTCTATGGTCTGTGAAGACCGAGGTCAGAGCGAGAGCGCACAGCAAAGCCCATGGACCAATGCGACATGCGGGCCCCTGTGCACGTCATCTCGACGCCATGGTGCCGGAGACGGGCGCGCCGCCTCCGCACCGCCGCGGGGTTGGCGCGGACCTTCGCGTCCCAGGTGCTCACGATTCGCCGCTGCAGGCCAAGTGCCACCGGAGAAACCCCACGACCACGCGCACACGCCCACGCCGGTCATGTGGACCAACTCACGACGACTCAACGGCGAGGGCTCGCCGCGGAGTTGCGCGCGGCGGGTGCTCAAGGAAAAGTCCCGCGGGTGCATCAAACTTCTCACCAAGCGCACCCACAACACAAGCACTAAGACCGGCAGCAGAAGCCAACGGAACCATCCTCTGGACCCAAAGACCCACCGAGAGCCGGCGCCGCGGTGAGGATCCGCGCGCGGCGGCTCGGCGGAGTTCCGCAAAACCTACCAAATCTTCAACCTTTCTCCAAACCAAAGAGCGCACGAAGCTACAACAAGCTTCTACAAAGCTAACCGCACGGGAAAAGGAGCACGAGCTCGCCCTAGACGCTAGCTCTGTCGACGTCCATGGCAGCACGGCGGCGGAAGATGACGGATGGTCAATTCGCGACCAATCCGGGAGGAAAAGACAGGGAGGTGGTGCGGTAGCTCACCGGAAGCTCACGCGCGGCTCGGAAGGGAAGGAGAGGCCTTGGCGACGACGAACGGTGAGAGAGCGACTGGTGGCGAGCGCACGGGTGCGCGACGGGCGGCAATGGTGACCACGCGGCCGGCGGTGCCAGAGCTACGAAGGAACAACGAGAGGAAGATGTTCTACCCGAGTGAGAGCACACGGCGGGGAAACGGGAGACAAAGGATGAGCTCGACGGAGGCCTACCAACGGCGGCGATCGACGCGAGATGGAGGAAATGGTGGAGAACTTTGCTCGGGTCGTACTGCGCGCTACACCGCTCGGATGGCGACGAGGCCTGGCACCACTCGAGGCGGCGTCGCACGCCCGACACGAAGGTCACTGCGCGCACCCTAGCTCGGATTTTCGCCCATGGTGGAGGGGAATACCGTAGCGGCGGTACGGCTAGGGTTTGGGGGGAGAATGGGGGACGCAGCGGCGGCTCGGGGGTTTGTAGGAGAAAAAGGGTGGAGAGGGAGTGGTTAGGGCGGCGGGTTTGTTGGACGGCAGCACGGGAGCGCGTCGCGTGGCCTCGGCGTCCGTGCCATGCACGCGCGCGGGAGGGGGTGGGTAGAAAGGTAGGAGATGTACTTGTTCCGCTCGGATTCGGGCTGGACTTGAAGTTTGTGACTCGGGCTGCACGGAGATTCAGCCCAAAGCGACGGATTTTTGAAATAATTAGCTTCGCCAAATTTCTGTTTGATTTCCAACTTGATTTAAATACCAAACTTCACCAAATCTTTTCTAAAGTCCCACACATTTTATTACATGACTATTTGTTACAACTTTTGGGCTGTTACGAGACCCCCCCGCCCCCTTACAAGAATCTCGGTCCTCGAGATTTCACTCCTCATCCTCCGAATAAGTGAGGAAGTCCTTCCTCAAGTTATCCTCCATCTCCCAAGTGGCCTCTCGCTCGGTGTGGTTGCTCCACAACACCTTGCAGAACTTGATCTTGCGACTCCTTGTTTCCTTGAAAGCCACATCCAAGATCTTGGTAGGGTACTCCAAGTACTCATAGGCTGTCCTGCAGATCCAACACCTCGCAGTGAAACCTGCTCCTCGGCACACGAAGACACTTCTTGAGCTGCGAAACATGGAACACGTCATGCACTCCAGCAAGGTGTCCCGGCAACTCAAGCTGATAGGCGAGATCTCCAATCCTCCTCACCACTCGAAAAGGTCCAACGAACCTTGGTGCCAACTTGCCACGCACGTGGAACACTGCGCATCCCACGAAGTGGAGAGACCTTGAGATGAGACATAGTCCTCCACAAAGAACTCCAAAGGTCTCCCTCCTCTTATCTGCATAGCTCTTACTCACTGCTCTCAGAGTAACCACTGATATGCTCTCTCACTTGCTCAACCTTTTCCTCGGCCTCTCTAACAAGGTCCGGTCCATAGAAAGACCTCTCACCAACCTCTGCCCACATAAGAGGTGTCTGCCACTTCCTCCCATACAAGAGCTCATTTGGTGACATCTTGATGCTTGATTGATAGCTGTTGTTGTAGAAGAACTCGAGCAAGCGACCAGGACTATCCTCCCAATTCTTCTTTGTAGGTGAGCACACAAGCTCTCAACATATCCTCCAGAGGTCCGATTCAGCCGCTGCCATACGGCCATCCGTCGAGGGTGATAAGGCTGTGCTAAAGTCCAAGCGAGTGCCCATGGCTGCGTGCGAGACTCCTCCAAAACTTAGCCACAGGCCAGGGACCACGATCCGATATGATAGTGAGAGGTGCTCCATGTAATCTCGAGAATGTGGTCAATGTAGAGACGGGCGAGCTGCTCTACATCGGAGCTTAGTGTTGGCGGCAATGAAGTGAGCCGCCTAGGAGAATCGATCCACAATCACCCAAATAAAATCACGACCCTTCGAGTGTGCGAGGTAATCCAACAATAAAGTCCATGCTTGATGTTCTCCCATTTCCACATAGGAATCTCAAGAGGCTTGAGCAAACCGTGCTGGCTTCGATGTTCTGCACTGACTCTCCTGCAAATGTCACACATCCCCACAAGCCAGAGCAATGTCCCTCTTCATGCTTTCCCACCGGAGGCGAGTGCGGAAGATCCTCATACATCTTTGTGTTCCCTGGGTGGATCGAGTAAGCGAGAACAGGTGAGGCCTCTCGCAAGATCTCATCTCGAATCCTGCACCTCCGAGGAACCACAATCCAATCCTTGTACCAAAGTACACCATCACCATCCACTACTGAACCCAGGTGCCTTATCATCCTTTGTCTTTTCCTTGATTGACTCCACAAGGCTGTCAACCTTTTGCTTTTCCTTGATCCAGATCTCCAAGAAGACTCGTGATCCTCAACTCATGAGAGATAGCCCTCGGGGATGAGCTCCACTCCATCCCTCATCATCTCCTCAAACACCTCTGGCGACTCGTCATGAGAGAAGTACAATAGGCCTTGCGACTCAGGCGCATCGCAACAAAATTTGCCTTGCCCGGGTGGTAGTTGATGCTCAAATCATAATCCTCGATCACCTCAAGCCACCTCCTTTGCCTCATGTTCAGCTCACGTTGCGTGAAGATATGCTTCGAGACTCTTATGATCCGTGAAAATCTCACATCTGCCCACGATGAGATAGTGCCTCCAAATCTTCAAAGCATGAACAAGCTGTTTGCAAGTTGAAGATCATGGGTAGGGTAATGCTGCTCGTGCTTCTTCAACTGCCTCGATGCATAGGCCACAACCTTCTCGTTCTGCATAAGCACACAACCAATCCCGTGAGTAGAAGCATCACGAGTACACCGAAAGTCCTGACTAAGATCCGGCAAGGTGAGCACGAGTGCGGTGGTCGGTCTAGTCTTGAGCTCTGAAAGCTCCTCTCACGCTCTGGAGGTCCAAGCAAAGGTGACATTATCATGCCAAGAGCTCCAGTCATGGGACGAGCTATCGGAGAGAAATCCTCAACAAAGCGACGGTAGTAACCAGCCATCCCCAAGAAACTCCTCACATCCTTAACACAGCCGCGGTGCCTTCCAACTCACAACGATCTGAACCTTCCCTAGATCCACACTCACTACCTCGGCATTGATGACATGCCCTAGGAAAGCCACTTCCTCAAGTCGAACTTGCACTTGCTGAACTTAGCATACAAGCGATTTGCCTTCAACCTCTCCAAGACAACCCTCAAGTGCTGTGCATGCTCCTCGGTGGACTTCGAGTACACAAGAATGTCATCTATCAACACCACCACAAACTTATCCAACTACTGCCATGAAGACCTTGTTCATCATGTTCATGAAGTAGGGAGGGCATTGGTCAAGCCAAAGGAAGCAACGAGTGAACTCGAGCCGCCTCGTACTTGTCTAGGAATGATAAGAGATAAAAATCAAGGAGGGGCGATCGGGCATGTTAGATAGCAAATGGAATTGACAAGGCGGTAATAAAGATCCATACCTACTAACGAAGGCGGTCTTAGGAATGTCACACTCACGGATTTTCATTTGATGATAGCCCAATCTCAAGTCAATAGAGGAGAAATACTTTGCACCCTTGGCTGATCAAACAAATCATCCAATCCTCGAGCAAGGGGTACTTATTCTTGATGGTGACCTCGTTCAAGAGAACGATAGTCAACACACATCCTGTCGGTACCATCTTTCTTCTTCACAAACGAGAACGGGGGGATCCCCAAGGTGAAGCACTTAGGCGAATGAAGCCCTTCCTCAACGGATCATCAATCTCCTGCTTCGAGCAACACCAACTCATCACAGAAGACATCCGATACGGCCTCTTAGCAATAGGGGTCGTGCCGGGAGAGAAGGTCAATCACAAACTCAACATCCCGATCTGGTGGATGTCCTGGCAAATCATCGGAGAAAGACCTCGGGATACTCACAAACCACGGGTATCTGCTCAAGTGACAACCCCGCAAGTGACAAAGCTGCGGCTGGTAACTTAGGGGCAATCGGTGTGAAACTCACACGACCACTCCTCGGCGGTTCACCAAGGTCACAATCCTCTCCTCACGAGTGAATCAGCTCCCTTGTTCCTTGTCAGACCAATCCATCCCAAGAATCACCTCAATCCCACAAGACGGTAAGAGAGCCAAGTCGACCCAGAGCCAGAACACCCTCAATCGGAATGCGAACTTTGACGGCAACCCGTCACACACTTTGTAGTATCAAGTGGGAGAAATGGCGAGCACGGGGAAAATCGAGCTAGGCAGACGAGAATCTTAAGCCGCAGCGAACGCGGTCGACACGAACGATCTAGTCGCACCGGTATCGAAAAGAACAGGCTGGAGTTAACCAAAAACTCACCAAGAACGACGTCCGATGCCTGCCGAGCATCCTCAACGGTGAGGTGGTGGAGCCTCGCACCGGAAGCACTCTGCTGCGAGTTGCGGCTCGGCTGCTTATTGCACTAAACGGGGAGCTCTGCGACCCGAGTTGGGACACGCGTAGTACTTGTGTCCCTTTGTCCACAGCGAAAGCACCTATTGGCGAAGGGCAACCCACTGCTCGGGGGCCTCCAACCTGATTGCTGTGGTGGCCGGAGCACGCTGGTACTGTTGTCCCTGCGGTGAAGCTGCCTCTTCCCGGAAGCGCCTCAGCGCCCGTGGTGGACGTGCGGACCTGCTGCTCGCCGCCCACTAAACCTCGGCCTCTCGTCGTCCTCCCGAGCGGTCCAGCTGCCCTCAAGTCCTCCTGTGTGCCTCAACTCTCCTCACCCTCTCAAGACCATCCTCAACCTCAATGGCCTTATCCACGAGCTCCTTCGAGGGTAGAGCACCCTCGCCACGTCGCGGACCAATCTCGGCTCACCGAGTCCCCTCTTGAAGTAGTAGATCTTATCCTGCTCCGTGGACACGTCACGTGGAGAGTAGCGTTACAGCTCGGTCCACCTCCGGTGAGTACTCGGCAGCACCCATAGCTCCCATCCGCAGGTTCCTGCACTCGTCGGACTTCTGTCCATCACTCCCTTGGGTATGTGCTGAGCTCGAACTCCCGCTCAAACTCATCCCAAGAGATACTGTGCAGGTCCTGGTGGTTGGCCACGTAAGTGTCCCACCACGCGTTGGCTGCGCCTCCGAGCAAGTACGAAGCAAGTGACACACACTCGCAGTCGGTGTACTCCATGATCAATAGCTGCTTGGACACCGTCCTGAGCTAGCTGTCGGCGTCCAAAGGGTCGGTGCGGTGAGAAAACGTGTCCTGGCTCGAAGTCTGCGGAAGGCCTCCTTCCTCATAGTCGAGCCGACTGCGGCTGCGAAATCTTGTGGCTGCTGCTGCTGCTGTGGAACCTGCCCGTGGTGCTGCTACTGCTGCAGCAGCATATGCATCGGGACCTCCCGGTATGTTGGTGCACATGATGACATCAGTCCGCAAGAGTGCGAGCAGGGGGTGGTGGTGGTATCTCCTGCGCGCTCGAGCACCCTCCTGCTGCCCCGGTGCCTCTGCTGCTCGGCAACCTCCGGCTCTCCAGTGCGGGATCCGGTGGTGCCTCTCCACCGCGACCACGCCCACGGCCTCTGCCACGAGCACCCACGGCTCCTCCGCCGCGACCACGGCCTCTCGCACCGCGGCCTCGTCTGCAGCACCCTCGGCGGCAAGCGCACGGCCTGCGCCACGACCACGGCCTCGCCCACGTCCTGCGGGGGCCTGGTCATCAACCTCCATCGTAGCCTGCTCAAACTGCACGTGAAGACCCCTTCCTCTCGGCATCGAGTTAACAAAGGCACAAATCCAAGGATTAGTACGGGTTATCCAACACTTTCTTCAAAGTTTTGAAACAATCTTCATGAGTAAAAGACTAGCATGCGAGATCATTTATCCAAGCAAACATAGCAAATGCTTATCCGTTCAGTCATGTCTTACGTTGATAATTTTAATCGACGAGACAGATTTCAAAGTTTGATGAAAGAAGTTTAGCGAGATTAGAGTTCTAGATCATGTCCTTAAGGTTACGTCCAGTTTCTACGGGTCTCGTTCCTACGAGTCAAGTATGGCTACGATACCAACGCGAGGACCCGGATTTCACCCAAGTGAAACCCGAACCCTTTGTACCTCGTGCCACTCCCGGGAGTGTGGCACATACATCCATCACAAGTTAGCATAGAAAAACCATAAATAAAGAATATAAACAAGGCAAGATAACAGAATCTCCAATAGTACATTATTAATCACATGTCTCGATCTCATGGATACAAAGAGCGTGGCACATGCAGCCATCGTGATATCAAAGATGAAATCTAGCGGAAGAATCTCACATGTAGATCGGTGATGAGAGACCACACCCACAAGCAACTCGAGTGTAGGCGAGACCGTCACTTCACTCAGTCGGCTCCCTCGACTGGCTCAGGTTGGGTCCTCACTGCACCGGCGTCTAAAAAACAAAGTGGAAAGCCGTGAGTACTTAGAGTACTCAACAAGCCGCAACTACATAGCAACAATGTATGCATGCTCGGATATTTCACGGATAGGCAAGGGCTAGCACCTAAAGCATTAAACCTCAAGTCTATGTGAATCACATTTTATTATTAGTCAAATTTTATAAGTGGCCTTGCAGGAAACAACACAATCCTGCAAGGGTAAAATTTTATGTCCAGACACATCTCCATCGGACCACATTGCTCGAAGCCGGAAGTAAAACACCTATCGGAGGGGAGAAGTAGTAAATACTAATCAGCGTGTCGCTCAATGGTAGTGCCCAATACCTTGGGCTAGGCTATACGTATAGATTTATATATCTCTGCGAGAGAGTAAGCAAGCTGTACCCACGTGAAGAGGTACTCAAACAAAAGACCACCGTCCTGGCCCAAGCAAAGCAACACTCACAAGATCACTCTACAAAGCATCGAGCGGTGAGGCGTCCGTCCCTCAGTGTCTGGGATCCTCTAACCACAACATAGGAAAAGAAGGTCCTGAAGGGTGTGACAAGGCGTACCATGGGCTAGGTGGGATATCCTCTCGCTCGTGGGTTGAGACAGAACGCTCCATCACCCACTACCACTAATCTCTACACCCACGGCGGGCCACCCAGTCCTCCGCTAAGTATCATGATCGAGCCCTCCCATACAAGTCACATGGTAGCTAGTAAACCAAAGAGCGACCAACCAAGAACCGGTCCCTCAAGCTGCGCGGGCGAGTCACCATCCCTCTCCTCAAAAACAACCTGTCTCAACAACGGTGTGACCACAACAGGGACCCCATAACCCAAGGCCCCTATACACCAAACTTCTCACCAAGCGCACCACAACACGAAGCACAAGACCGCGCGAAGCCAACGTAACCATCCGCGGACCCAAAGACCCACCGGAGCAGAGACCGGAGGTGAGATCCGCGGCGGCGACTCGACGGAGTTCCGCAAAACCTACCAAATCTTCAACCTTTCTCCAAACCAAAGAGCGCACGAGCTACAACAAGCTTCTACAAAGCTAACCGCACAGGAAAAGGAGCACGAGCTCGCCCTAGACGCTAGCTCGTCGGCGTCCGCGAGCACGCGGCGGCGAAAGATGACGGGGATGGTCAATTCGCAACCAATCCGGAGGAAAAAGAGGGGGAGGTGGTGCGGTAGCTCACCAGGAAGCTCACTCGCGGCTCGGAAGGGAAGGGAGAGGCCCACGGCGACGACGAACGGTGAAGAGCGACGGTGGCGAACGACGGGTGCGCGACGGGCGGCAATGGTGACCACGCCGACCGGCGTTCCGGAGTTGCGAAGGAACAACAGAGAGAAGATGTTCCGCCGGGAGTGAGAGCACGCGACGGGGAAATGGGAACAAAGGATGAGCTCGACGGAGGCTTACCTACGGCGACGATCGACAGAGATGGAGGAAATGGCGGAGAACTTTGCTCGGGTCGTTCTGCGCGCTACACAGCTCGGACGGCGACGCGGCTGGCACCACTCGACGCGCCGGTCGCACGCCGAGCACGAAGGTCAGCACGCGCACCCCTAGCTCGGATTTTCGCCCATGGCGGAGGGGGAATACCGCAGCGGCGGTGCGGCTAGGGTTTGGGGGGAAGGATGGGGGAAGCGGCGGCGGCTCGGGTGTTTTGTAGGAGAAAAAGGGTGGAGGGAGTGGTTAGGGCGAAGGGTTTCTGTCGGGCGGCAGCACGGGAGCGCGTCGCGTGGCCTCGGCGTCCGTGCCGTACGCGCGAGAGAGGGTGGGTAGAAAGGTAGGGGGATGCAACTTGCTCCGCTCGGGTCGGAGCTGGACTTGGGCTGGCGGCGGGTTGCACGGAGATTCGGCCCAAAGCGACGGATTTTGAAATAATTGCTTCGCCAAATTTCTGTTTCGATTTCCAACTTGATTTAAATACCAAACTTCACCAAATTTCACCAAATCTTTTCTAAACTCCCACACATTTTATTACATGATTATTTGTTACAACTTTTGGGCTGTTACAAACAGATCACTATTGACGCATGACGAAACATGGCTCACGACACCGTGGATATGGTACTTTTCCTTGGCTAGAAACTTTGATGTTGCTATAGCCGGAGCTTAGAGATGCATGCATGGGCTCAAGTCCGACGAGCTCTGTTGCTCTCGTGCTCTCCTGGCCTCAACTTGAGGAAGTCGATGTCCGCGTTCGCCCGCAGCGTGCGGCGTCCACTATAACAAAAACTCGCTATAGCCACGCCACCCAAAATGAAGTAGCCACGGCAAAGAAAATAAACCGTGGCTACAGTAGGTGGCGGGGTCGGGCGGCCTTCGAACCGTGGCTATAGAAGCCACTATAGCCACGGTTGTCTTTGTGAACCGTGGCTATA
The DNA here is from genome assembly GCA_031894775.1 of Chloris gayana. Classification (NCBI taxonomy): domain Eukaryota; kingdom Viridiplantae; phylum Streptophyta; class Magnoliopsida; order Poales; family Poaceae; genus Chloris; species Chloris gayana. The sequence goes on from JAUNZO010003244.1 coordinate 305,128, forward strand.
GTGGCCTGCACCAATAGCCACGGTCCACGTCTACCAACCGTGGCTATAGTTTCTTCTATAGCCACGGTTGAAGAAGTGGACCGTGGCTATTGTTTTGCATGAAATATAAGCAGCCGCGTTCGGACGTAACAGGAGCTCGGTCCAAGTGTGGCGGCTCGAAAATTGAGCAAAAAAATGAAAACCGAGGGGGAAGGTTTTGATCTCGTTTTTTTGGTAGAAATTTGTTCTCCGTGGTAAGGGAAACCCATCCCATGTATTATTTATTGCTATAGTGTTGTAATCATGGAGAATTTTGGATTACCATTTGACCTAGGTTTAGATTTCGATTTGTCAAATTCCTTCATGTTTGTAGGTTTGTTGTTGGTTTGAGTTGTGTATAATAAGCTCATATATCATGTGCTTGTGTTGCATAAAAAAATCATGTCTTACAAGCCTTTTTCATGTCAATCAATTTAAGATCTACTTTATGCTCTCTTGAGAGAGACCCCTAGAGCACGGTTTAATTATTAAAAGATTCGAGTCAATTAATAATAATTTGTATAGTGGGTTTTTATATATGATAGCACATTGTCTTATGCAATATATTAGTTCCCTTATATTTTCTATAAATATATAATATTTATAATGGTAAATAGATTATTTAGTAATTATTTAATAATTATTAATTCTAGCACATTATGTTATACAATATATTAGTTTCCTTATATTTTCTATAAATACTTAATATTCATATTGGTAATTATTTGATTTAGTAATTATTTTATTATAATTAATATTCGCGTAATGCTTGATTAGATGGACAAAGCATGGATGTACGAAGAGTCAAGATTAAGTGCATATTTCCGAGGTCAAGTCGATGTATTTCTCAAGAGAGTCGATCGAGCATGTTTAGCGTCTAGGAAAACAAGAAATATATTGTCCATGCGTGGACTGCAAGAATCAAAAATTGTGGACCGATACACTTGTAATCAAATCTCACTTAGTGAGGAGGGGTTTCCTGGAGAATTATACGAGGTGGACAAAGCATGGAGAAGACGAGCCGGTCGAAGTTGAGTTGCAGCCGATTGAAGTTGAAGAAGAACAGCTTTGTCCAAGTTGACGAGACTTTTGCTTTTCATATCGAAGAAGAACAATGTACTGAATTTGATGTTGAGAAATTGTTATGTCATGTTGAGCCGCAAGTTTTACTCAATGCGGGGACAACAAGAGGGCTTGATAATTTTGCAACGATAGAGAAGGCATCAAAGGATTTATTGTTTGAGGAGTCTAAGGGATGTTCTAAAGAGAATACCGTGTTACGTACGGTTCTCGAACTCATGAAGCTGAAGGCCATCCATGGGTGGTCGGATGCCGTTTCAATGAATTGTTGGATCTTCTTTCGGATACACTGCCAAAGCCAAACTTGTTACCAAAAACACGTACTATGCTAAGAGACTCGATATCTCCAATGTCGCTCGGGTGTGCAAAAAATCCACGCATGTCCAAATCATTGCATATTATACCGGGGAGAAGTTCAAGGACCTCGTGAGATGCCCAAGGTGCAAACGAAGTCGTTACAAGACGAATGAGGAGTATGATGTAGACACAACTAATAAGAGGGGAAAGAATGACGGAAGAGGAAGAAAAAGCAATATCGTCAATGGTAGCGACGATGATAGTAAGGTTGCAGCCTTGGTCATGTGGTACCTACCGGTGGTCGATCACATAAGACGGATATTTGCCAACCCAAGAGATGCTTGAACCGATGACATGGCATACACGTAAGAGGGACCCTAATAAGCTAAGTCATCCATCGGATGGAACCCGGTGGAAAAACTTCGATCGTAACCACCGTGACGACTTCTCGCACGAGCCAAGAAATATACGGTTTGCATTGAGTACGAGATGGAATGAACCCTTTTGGTATGACGAGGAACGTTCGCAGCGTTTGGCCTATGCTGCTAACAATGTTCAACCTCCCCCCATGGTTGTGCCACAAGAGGAAGTACATATTATTGTCCATTCTTATATCCGGACCGAAAGAACCTGGAAACGACATAGATGGCTTCCTGGAACCACTCGTTTGAAGACATGCGGAAACTATGGTTGGAAGGTGTGCGTATGTGGGATGAGCACCGAAGGGACTACTTCACGTTGAAAGCGATAATTTTCGTGACCGTAACTCGATTCCCCGGCGTTAAGAGCGCTTTCGGGCCAGGTGAAAGGAAAGGAGGCATGCTTTGTTTGTGTTGACGATACATCACACGTGTATCTTCCATCATCCAAGAAGACAGATGTACACTCGAAATCGTCGATTCTTACATCGGAGTCACCCGTATCGACGGATGGCCAAACAATTTGATGGTACGATTGAGACCGGCGAAGAACCTCGACATTGGACCTCTAGGGATGTCTTTGATAAGACAAAAAACATTAAAGCTACATTTGGAAAGGCCGTGAAGGGAGTTGCAAAGTCAAAAGCTGCAACGCCGTATAAGAAGCTTTCTATATTCTATAGATATCTCGGTACTGGGAAGAATTGGAAGTGACTCATGCATTTGATTGGATGCACATTGGGAAAGGTGTATTTGACAAGCACTACCGGCCTTATACTTGACCTACCTGGTAAGACAAAGGATGGATCGAACGCACATAGAGACCTTGTAGAGATGAATATTAGGCGAGAGCTCCATCCACAAGAAAGAGCGAACGGAAAGTACTACCTCCCGCCAGCCTGCTACACCCTAACGTGTGAGGAGAAAATAGCGTTCTCGAAGTGTCTACACGGGATTAAAGCACCGACCGGTTTCTCATCGAATGTCCAAAATCTCGTAGACATGAAAGACTTAAAGATAAGTGGTTACAACACTCATAAAGGAAACAATGTGCATACCCGAGATGTGCTTTCCGCCATCCTATTTTGATACTATGGAACACTTCATGCTTCATATTGTTGACCAGATATCTGCTTTGGGTCCCGTCTACATGCATCATATGTTCCCCTTCGAGAGGTTCATGTATGTTATGAAACGCTATGTACGTACTCGTTGTCATCCGAGAGGGTTCAATGATTGAGGGCTACACCACCGAGGAGATTATTGAGTGTTGTGCAGATTATATTAAAGACAGTCGATCTATTGGTGTACCCGTGTCTCGTCATGAGGGAAGGTTAAGTGGAAAAGGTATACGAGGACGAAAATCATTCACCGACCGCGAATATAAACGAGTTGACAAAGCCCATTTTACCTGTACTGCAACAATCACGTATTGTTGCCCCGTATTTCGCAAAACACATTGAGGAGCTTGAACTAAACAATGTTCAGGGCAAAAGCGGTGCATGGTTAGTACAGGAGCACAAGAAAACTTTCACATCATGGTTCGAGAGTCAAGACCTTCCACGTGGAGACTCGATGGATGAGAAAATGTTGAGAATTTTAGCTGCCCGACCTTCAAAGACTGTGGTGACTTATCAGGCGTACGACATTAATGGTTTTACTTTTCACACTTCAAAGAAGGACACGAAAAATAAGTGTCAAAACAGCGGAGTTCGAGTTGAAGCCCTTGATGACGATAACAATTACACCTCATATTATGGGTACATAGAGGAAATTTGGGAGCTGAACTATGGACCAGATTTACAAGTTCATGTCTTCAAATGCAAATGGGTCAAACACCCATGTGGGGTGGAGGTCGATGAATACGGGTTAACCGTCATCGATCCGAAGAATGTAGGTTACAAAAATGACCCGTGGAAACTTGCTAAGGTAGCAGAACAAGTGTTCTATATACTCGATCCAAAGGATGAGAAGAAGCACATTGTTATTCCCGGTAAACAAAGAATACTTGGAGTGGATGGGGTCGACGATCAAGATGCATACAATCAGTATGATGAAGTTCCATTATTCGTGGATTCAAAAAAATTTAAAGTCATTGAAGCAAAACTATCGTATCAAGGAATGCCATACCTACGCATAGATTGCGAAGGAAAAATCGTTCAAGGATAATGTACCTTTATTATTCCATTGCGATGTACCTATGACGTACTCGGATATATATGTTTCAAGCAACTTTAATTAATTTAACAATATTTTAGTGAATTTTTAGTAGAATAAATGAATTTAATAACCTTTCCATTTTTTCTGTCACTTTTCACAATTTAACAAGTTTTAAATAATTTTTCATCTACTTTAATTAATTTAATAATATTCTATTTATTTTCAGCAACGTTAATGGATTTAATAAATTGTTAATTATTTTTCTGCCACTTAAATCAATTAACATCTTTTAAGTAACCACATTTAACAATTATCTAAAAGTTGCTAATAAATATTTAATAAGTCTACCCGTTAATAATTTTCAGCCGATAAATAAAATTATCAACAATTAAATAATTTGACAAATCAGCTGCTATAGCCACGGTTGACTTCTTCAACCGTGGCTATTGTAAACCCTATCAATAGCCACGGTAGAAGAAGTCAATCGTGGCTATAGCAAGCAGTGTGCGCGGCGAGCGGGTTTAGAACCACCTCGCCCGCCCAAAGTCGCCCGTGCCAGCTTATAAGCTCCACTCCGTACGTGGTGTTGAACTTATCGATATATTACGGGCCCGCTCCGCTCGCCATGTGGGCCGTCTGTTTGTGCCTGGGCCTTGGGCCTTGATCGTGTTCTAATGCGTTGGTCAATGTGGTCGGGCCCGTGATCCACTAGAGGGCCTCGAGCCGCGTGCCAAAAATTGGGTCCGTGCGCACTCTAAGATGGATGAAAATGGGGAGATTATTCCGATGGACGCAGAATCGGTGCAAGTTATCCAGCAATTGACGGGTGACATCAAGTCGCAGACGCAGTCTGGTGTTATTCAATCCGAATATCACATAGACCAACTCTCTCTTGCTGTGGGGACCAAAGAGCATGGCGGGCGGGTGCGAGCGGTGTCCTCCAAGGCAACTTGGAAAGAGGGTTTCTCCTCTAGCTCTTCCGCCTCGTTGTACAAAAAACATAAATTTCACAAGAAAGATAAGGAGGAGAGGGACAAGGAAGAGTGAAGGAGACAGATGGAGATGTACCAAGCTGACCTGCGAAGTGGAAGTATCCCAGTACGACTCCTACCTGTCCCAACCACTTCACCTAGCTTTACCTCCCCGTTAGAAGGGGAAGTGATAACGCAAGAATGTCGTTTTCTCAATACTCGTAGTGCTTATTTGAACTACGTAAAGAACCCGAAGGTGGCACGTTATAGAATTCGAAAACAAATATACTTTCGTCATAAATTTCCGGTAAGACACACGTCACATCTAATTTTTTTATGCTGCTATCATTGAAATAGAGTGATATTTTTTACTTCACTCTATTTAACAGAGTGCATTAAGCAAGTAAAAGGTAGTGTGCACTCCGGATACTACGCATGTGCGTATTCGAGCTCCGCTGTATCCTACTTGAATGTCATGACCCATGAGACCACCGAGGAGGTACGCTAAGATTGCATCTCGTTTAATTTACATTCTTTCTGTTTTTTTGTCTATCATGTACCAACTTTTGAATGAAATCTCCAAGACAGGATTCTCCACGGTGCGAAAGCATCTAAGTACAAACGACATGTACTACATTGTCGCTAGGATGTGCCGTTTCTTGCTTAGGGAGGTCATCAGTCCTCGTGGTCGGTTCTTTGACGAGCAAAGTGAAGTGACAAAGGAGCATCGGGCACTTTTCGAGTGGTGCGGCTCGAAACGACCGTACGAGCCCGATGTTGTTGAAGATTCATATAGTGTAGACTTAGTTTGAAAAAACATTGTGATGTTCACATTATTAAACCTTTGATGAATTTTATAAATATTTGTAAATATTAATGTGATGTAATACTTTAATGTTAATGTGATGTAATTATGGTTAATGTTATGTAATTGTAATTTATTATTTCTAATGCGTATTTATTTTTTTTATTGTTAAAAAGTAAATAGCCACGGTTCACTTTGGCAACCGTGGCTATAGTATTCCACTATAGCCACGGTTTACATGTCGAACCGTGGCTATAGTGTCCTTCTATAGCCACGGTTGGCTATGTCAACCGTGGCTATAGTGCGTCACTATAGCCCACTATAGCCACGGTTGACATAGTGAACCGTGGCTATAGTTGCGTACTATAGCCACGGGTGTTCTGTTTTCCGAGGCTACAGATGGTTTTCTGTAGTCTCGGAAACATAGCCACGGTTGGGGCTGATCGTGACTGTAGAGCCTCCAACCGTGGCTATAGTGAGTTTTTGCTATAGTGATCTCAGAAGCCGTCGGCGAACTCACTGGCGTTGAGCGTCTTATACCATATCCACGCATGCATCTCAAGCTCCGGCCGGCTCAACGTTCTTCCGCGGAACGTCCTTGTCGATCGAGGAGGACGATGCATGGTGATGTCAGTGTCAGGCTTCACTCCGTAGACGAGGTCGGGCCGAGCACAGGGCTGGTAGTAAGAGAACCTCGCGAACGTGGCGGAAGAAGTCCTCCGTGAGGCCCAGCCCGCTGGCCGCGGCGCCGCCCTGAGCACGAGCCGCGCGCTCTTCGGGGTGTGTACTCGTGCAGAACCGAGCTGAGGGACAGCTCCAGGCGCCTCTCGTCCTCCGGCTGCACCTTGAGGTCGCACCAGTCGACGATCTGCTCGTGCTGGAACTTGTCGCCGTCTGGCACGTTGGAGTATTTCACTTTCTCCTCCGGCGCCAGGTGGAAGAAGTGCCTCGTCATGGCAAGGATGTCATCTAGGAGCTCCTTCGGTATGTCATGGTCGGTCACCTCACAATTCAAACGGTTTGTTCAAGTCGAGATTTCCATTTTCTAACGCGAGAATTAATAACCACAACGGGAAAACACAAGTGTGCCAAGTGTTCCGGAGTTTGCCGAGTATTTTATTACGGGCAATCGGCAAACAATGTATTTGCCGAGTATCAACGATAAAACACTCGGCACAATACGAACACTCGGCAAAGATTGTTTGCCGAGTGTCGAAAATAAAAACACTCGGCAAAGATTGTTTCTGAGTTTATTATGTCCGGCACTCGACAAAGGTGAAGGTTTGTCGAGTATATTTTTTGACACTCGGCAAAAAAATAATTTTTCTCTTCTTGCTTTAAAACTTTTTCTACTCTCAACATACAACATGTGTTACTCTATGTTCAAATTTGGTATTTTTTTATCTTTGTTTGCAATATTTTGTTAATTAGTTACTCCCTCCTTTACTAAATTGTTGTCGTCATTGACTTTTTTTATGATGTTTGACCATTCTCCTTATTCAAAAAATTTTATCAAATAAAAAAAGTTAGATACTATATTTCAAGTTTCTTTAGTCATAAAACATATTCCAACAAAATATATAATATTTTTTAAACTTTGTTTGAATAAGACAAATGGTCAAATATAACAAAAAATTCAACAACGACAACAATTCAGTAAGAGAGTAGTAAATTTCAAGCAATTTTTTGAATAAAGTTAAATTTGAACTACAAGTGATTTAAATAATGAGATATAATGAATACAAAATTTATATTCATGTTATTCAACCCAATTTAGGACCTTACACATAAAAAAGAAATTTACCATATCTTTTGTAAGAAATATGATCGATAACGTGTGTATAAATGGTTTTTAAATTCTAGAAAAAACAAATAAAGTAAAAAAATCATAATATTTGCTATGAAGTGAAGGTATCATAGGTAGAAGCTATGATAAAAACTAGAGAATGTTTCACAAAAGTCATCACGTACAATGCTTACAAAACAAAAAATCTCGGAAGAACTTTAGAGTTGATAAGGAGTCATTAAAATTTGGAGTCAAATTGACACACGAGTTTTATTTTGACTCCAAATAATTTTATACAGGTAATAGATCATATAAATAATGTCATGCCAAAATTTGTTAATTTTTAGAATTTATTTGGTAATTTTATAGATTTAATGTTTGCCAAGTGCAGATACACTCGGCAAAGCGTGCCATATCAGCGTTCCAGTGCTTCAAAAGGACAACCTCTCATTGGTCCAAAACAAAACGGTCGGATTCCTCTCATCTCTCTTTTCTCTCTCCCTGGATTGGATTGCGTAGCTGAAGAAATCTAGCTCTCGCTCAGGTTACCTACTGTAACAAATCTAGCTGGATCTGTTAGTAATCAATCATCTCTGTCTCTCTGAAATTCTTATCAGTACCAAGATATATTGGCCTATAGGTCTTGACAATCTGAAGACATAGATAAACTTGAAGCTTAAGTGAATCTACGCTTGGTAGTTCTGATTGTTATATGAGAAAATTCCTTTCTTGGCCTCTTTAAAAATGTTGTTTCCTTTGTTGGCCTAATTTTTTTTGAAGTTCCCTATTTGGCCCCAAAACCAAATTCGGTTCCCTTTTAGGCCTTCCGTCCGTTCTGTTACAATCCACCGTGAGAAATTGCTCTTTCGCCATGCGTTTTACTTTACTACCCCTGCCTGTCTTCTGCCTGTCCCACACCATACGCCGCCGCACTCTGGTGGTGGAGATGGATCTGGGCGGCACGGGGCGCCAGGTGGCTCGGCGCGGCCCCAGGGCGGGCGCCCGACGGCGCAGCGCGGCCCCAGGTGGGAGCCCGAGGCGGCGCAGCGCAGCCCCAGGGCGGGGCGCCAGGCGATGCGGCGCGGCCCCAGGAGGTGGCGCCGGGCGACACGGCGCGGGGCCAGCATGGGGCGTCGGGCTGCGCGACGCAGGGCCAGGACGCGGCGCGAGCCCAGAAGGGGTTGGCGGGCATGGTGGCGGGCCAAGGCAACACTGCTGGCACCTCATCCATCCTCCATGCTGATGGCATAGCAGAGGGCTCCTCCATGGACGTGAGCTCGGGCCAGCAGGCCTACCTGCAAGGGTACTCTCAATTTTGTGGCCATTTACTAGTAATAGAGCTTAAATAATTTCAGTAGTGTAGCAATAGTAGTTCTGAAATTAATATTTGTGGCAGGTTGGATCCAAATTCTAGTTATTTGCTGAAGATTAAATTAGTGGGCAACCGCAAGAAAGTTAGACAAGATGTCAAATGTTATTCTTTTGAGATGGTTGTGGATTCAGATGTGACAAATTTTAAAGACCTAGTTGAATCAGTTGTAGAGAAGTATCCTCCACGATATTTGGAAGTAGCACATGTTCAATATTATGATGAAGTGGCAAAAACCTTTCCGGAAATAAAATCAGATCAAGAGTTAATGTCTATGTTTGGTAAGCATTGCAACACAAAGGAGGTGGTAATGTTCATTATCTATCGTGGTCCATCTGATCCATATGAGCCAATCATAGGGTGAGATTTTGATGTGGATGACCATCCAAGAATCAATGAAGAGAATAATGATGATGATTACCTCAAAAATCCTGTACCGCAAAATGAGCATGTGGGTGTTGATAAGGAGGGCATGTACCTAGAGATGGTACCACAGATTCAACCTCACACTGATGTTGAGTTGGTACCATATGCACCCGATGACAGTGAAGATGTGGATGACAATGAGGATATAGATGACAGTGAGGATGGAGACGGCAGTGAGGATGTAGATGGCAATGAAAGTGCGGATGAGGATGAAGAAGGTGAGCAAGAATTACCATGTGTTGAGGAAAATTATGGTCTCAATGTAGAATATGATCCACTTGATCCTCCAATGGAGGTTGGCTCCACTTATGCAAACATAAAGGAGTTCAGATTGGCTATGTCACAGCATGCAATCAAGCATCAATTTGAGTTCAACATTGCAAAAAGTGGACCAAAGAGGTTCAGAGCATATTGTTCTAGGAAGGTCGCTGATAAGTGTCCGTGGAGGATATATGCATCTACGATAGCAGATGGATGCTCTGTGCAGGTAAGTCTTATTATCTTTTATGTTTATTTCCTATATGCAATATGTATATTTCCTGCAAACTAATAAAAGTATTGTTGTAGGTAAAGAAAAACTCATGTCTTCACGACTGCTCTAGTACAAGAAGGAAAACGAAGGTAAAGAATGCAACCAAACATTGGATATGTGAAAGAGTGAAGGATTTTCTAATAGATAATGCAACTTTGGGGGCAAAGGAGTTACAGAAGAAGCTTAAAGAACACCATAAGGTTCACATCCACTACAGCGAGTGTATATGGGTAAAGAGCTTGCATTGAGACAATTGTATGGTGACTGGGATAGTAGCTTTGACAATCTTTATCGGTTTAAAGCACAAGTTGAGAGTTGTTGTCCTGGTAGTTTAGTGATCATTGATCATCACACAGTCAATGGTAAGATCAGATTTAAGCGATTCTTCTTTGCATTGAAGCCTTGCATAGATGGGTTCCTTTGTGGTTGCAGACCGTACCTTGCAATAGATAGCACCTTCTTGACAGGCAAGTATAAGGGCCAGTTGGCTAGTGCTTCAGCTGTTGATGGTCATAATTGGCTCTATCCTGTTTGCTTTGGAGTATTTGATTCAGAAACTAATGACAATTGGATTTGGTTTATGAGTCAGTTACGGAGGCCATAGGATCACCAAGAGGGTTAACCATATGCACCGATGCTGGGCAGACCGTAATGGAAGGGGTTGGTAAGGTATTTTCAGGGGCTGAACATAGGGAATGTATGTTTCATTTGGTGAACAACTTCAAGAAGAGGTACCATGGAAAAGTGTTTGATGACCACTTATGGGCAGCGGCTTACTCTTAGAATTCTTTTGTGTTTGAGAAGCACTGGGCTGCAATGGAGAGTGCAAAGCCAGCTGCCACTAACTCCCACAAAAAATTATGGACAAGGAGCCAATTCTCAACTATTTCCAAGGTAGACTATGTCACCAACAACCTCGCTGAATGCTTCAACAATTGGATTAAGCATCATAAGTCATTAAACTTGGATGATTTCATGGACAAGCTTAGGCAACTGCTTATGGTCAAGTGGAATCAAAGGAGGAAAATATCCAAGAAACTTGATGGCTGTTGACGGTCGTTACGGACCAATTTCGACCGTCAATTAGTCAAATAAATGAGAAGGACTAGGCATGTCTTACACGCATTTTACTTAGAAATAACCTAGTTCCACTTGTACCTCTAGATTTTTAGTGTGCAGGTGGATAATGATGAATTCCAGGCCCCAAGGCGACAAATCAACACTTTTACAAAACTTCCACTTCGCCGCGGGAATCAACTCCAAGATAAAAGGCCAATGACCACGAAATACAACACAAAGAAGGCCACAAGCACCTGGATCAAAGACCAACATCCAGTGGGGGAGCCAACTGCCAAAGCCCAGCCCAGGAGGGGCCAGGATCGGTTCGGCCGAACCCACCGGGGTGGTTCGGCCGAACCAGGATGGTGGCCCCCCGGCCCACTTTTCTCCGGCGGTTTGCCCACCGCCTCCGGAGGTCGGTTCCACGCGCATTAAATGCCACCGACCTACGAAACCGCCTCCAGGAGCCGACCTTTCAAGCCTATATAAGGAGGGGTACCCCCCTCCTTAACACACACAACAACACAAGGATCATTCTCTCCTCACACTAGAAGTTTAGAGGCTTTCTAGGTAGTGCTAGGCTTAGTAGTGGGCTGCCTCATTGCTCCCAAGGTCTTGTGGAGAATTGGGTATAGCTCTTGTATCCTCTCTTTGTAAGACTTGATCTTTTATATATGGAATACTTTCGTTTATATCCTTGTCATGAGCTTGACAGAGTAGCCATGATCTTGCTTGATCGTTCATCGTTCGTTCATATGAGTTCATCGTTCGTTCTTCGTTCTTCATTAATAGAAGATGAACACATATCGAATGTTCTTCGTTCGTTCATACTTGATCATCGATTACTCTTGATCTTACTTGGTTGATTGCCGTTCGTCGCTCATTCTTGAGCGACGAACGCCTTTGCATGACTTAGTGCTAGCTTTGATCCTTTCATCCGGCTTATGCTAGTTAGACTAGTGTTCTTATGAATAGGTTTCGGGTTCATCGTCCCGCAAGGGTGCTCTAGATTTGCCACCATGTCGATCCGTAGGATTGGGGTGCCTCGAGGGATCTAGAGTTGTGGTTAGTGACGCCGGCATGGTGCTGGGGTTATCTACCCACCTTTGAATGTGCTTCGTGTCCCACGGTTTGTAGAGGTAGGTGACAAGAAGTGACAGCCTTGTCATCCAAAGTAATCCTCCACGTTCGGGCATGGCATAGGAGTCTAAAAGGCCGGAGTCGCGAGGCGGACCTCGCGTAAGACGGATCTCCCGATGATGCCTAGGCATTAGACGCTTGCTTGCGCTTGCATGATCTTGGATGTTAGGTAGAAGCTGTGCACTCATATGAATGTTGTATCATTAGGAGTAGTGGTCTGCTAGTCTAGTTTAGCTTTATCTAGGATTGCCTCTATCCCTTTTATTAGAGAATGCATTGCCTTGGTGTGTGTCACACTATCCTCAATTTATTGCTCCTAACCCCTGCATTGGAATGTGATTACTTCATCACTCTTTTGTAACACCATGAGCATAAGTACTCTTATCAACCATGTCTTCCTTCGGGAAAATATAAATACGATACCCTTGAATACTCTCGGGTGAAATGCTACAACGGGTTATCCGTCCGCTTGCGGATATTCATTACCCACCTTATAATACATATCTAGTACTTGTACTGGATGTGAATTATTTGGTTAAATAGTGCAAGTGACTTAAACCCTTGGCTCTCCCGCGGTCACGTGTTTCTTTCCGCGTGACCTTAAGAGATGCCAACAATGGCTGGATTCTGCCCCACATAATCAAAGACTTGAATGAGAAAAGTAGACAATTAAACTTGGAAGTGGAAGAATGCTCGGAAGAAGTGGCGAAGTGACAGCTATGGGTGGTAATGGTTTCAGGTTTGTGGTGAACCTACATGAAAGGACATGTTCTTGTCGACAGTGGCAGTGTATCGGGAATCCCTTGCAACCATGCACTAGCATTCATCACATCACTTACTAATGAACCAATAGAAAAATATGTTGATTTGCATTACTCCATTGAGAAATTCAGACTTGCCTCGGATTTGCAATGGGAAGAGCACGTGATACATGATATATCAGGAAATATACAAATGTAAAACGTTGATCAGCAAAATAGCAGAATGTAAAAAAAAGAATATAGTCATGTACTGAGTACAAATATGATCCTAAATATAAAAATTATGTCCAATGATTTTTTATGATTGGAATTGCGAAGTACATAGTGGAAAAAATATTTTTGTTTCATTCTATAAGCCATCTGTTAAGATAGCAAAAGATTGTTTGATGTGATCGACAAAAGTTTTAAAAGAAAAAAAACATCAACATGACTGCTTCTAGTGGATCGAGATCAATATATTGTCTGTTAGTCAGTTTTTAACCGTAAAAATCTATTAAAGCAACTAAGAAAACCCTATAGCATTTATTACGATCAAGCACTTATCTGTTAGCACATCTACTTATATATAAAACATGCAACCCACTAAGAGCTCTTCAATGCTATTTCTCTAGCTCCACGTTGCGCCACATCATCTCCAACCCATTAAGAGTCATTCAATGCTATTTCTCTAGTTCTACGTTGCATCACATCATCTCAAATAATTTAGCCATTAGATAAAGATTGAATATTGATGATTAGGAGCTATTTTGAACTTTTCAATTTGCCACGTGATCTAGAAAGTTAGCACTCCCATCTATTCATCCATGCATCAATATCCTCATGTCAGTTCATGTTGTCCGGTCACTATAAATTAAGGTAGAGAAACTATTGCCTCTAAATACCTCCATTACTACGCCACCTTTTGTTCCTATGACTTTTTCGTTTGTATTTACTTTTTTTCTGAGTGTTTGTGAAGTGTTTTGTTTTTCTTCATATTATATAATGTGCCACAACAATCATCTAGTTACCGTAAATCCTTGGTAATGATGGAATACCTTTTTACTATCAGAAATATTTTGTGATTACATGAAAAGATTTTATGAGTCCATGAACTCTTCACAAGTAAAATCATCTATTTCTCATGTAACCACAACATTCTATCAGATAAATATTCATTAAGAAAATTAGAATATCTTTTGCCCATGAACACAAATTATTTCTTGCTAGAAAATATATACACTCCATATCAAGTTGCTTATTTATTTATATCTTATACGATCAGGTTATGTCGCAACCGCAAAAACTACCTGTCTTGCACGTATGTATACACTCCATATCTCGTCGAGTCTTAAACTCGGCACTAGTACTACCCGGTCCCTCACGAGCGTGGAATTCAATGGTGCAACACACGAAACACATAAGAACACGAGATTTTAGACAGGTTCGGGCCCCTCGGATTGAGAGTAATACCCTACGTCCCGTATGTTATGTATTGCCTTTAGTAGATTGCTAATTGCGAGTTGTCGTAGTGTAGTAACTTGTCCTAACTCGTGAGAACTTATGAGAACTTGTGCTTCTATGGGTCCCTACCCCTGCCTTATATGTCCGGGGAGGCAAGGTTACATGTAGAATCCTAGTCGGATACAATATCTACATACTTAGAAACTCTATCTCTAAGTTTCCTTATCAATTCGGAGTCCTACTCGGTTGGTCTTGTACTTTTCTTAAGCATGAATCCAGTCCCGTTGTCCGCCTTTGCTTCCATACCGGTCTTATGGAACCTTCCGGAATCCTATACCGGTCGGACACCACTCGTAGGCCCGCCCCTCCGGTCTTATGTCTTCAATACGCCACCATGTCCTTGATAAATCATTCTTTTGATCAATGTATACCCGTAAGGTAAGTCTACGACAAGCAGCCCCCGAGTAATTTTTGATTTGACATTGAATAAGACTAACCAGTCTTCTCCATGTTGGTCCGATTCCAATGTTAAATTAAAAAGAACTCCAATCTTCTCGCAATACATTCTTCTTTCTTCAAGACGCTTCAAAAAGCCAAAAAAATGGTATTTTATCGCCATACCACCTAATTAGGTGTGCAAAGACAAAAGTATTTTCCTTCTAGTGCGCCGGTTAGGTGCACCCAATTGGGTATAGCCCCGACTCTTGGATCATTTGAACTCCTTTCAAGTAATGCAAGAGTCCACTAGTTGATTCTTCATTATTTTCTTCAATATGCAATTTCTACAGATCGCTCATTTCAATTTCCATTATATTCCACTTCCCGAGATCTCTGCAGACCGCTCTTGAACACGGTGCACAGGTCAGGTGCACCTAATTAGGTATAGCCCCCGACTCTTGTATGATTTGAGGATCGCAAATAATGCAAGAGTCTTTCTTGAGAGACTATGCTTTATGATTTTCCATCAAATCACATTCCTCTCATCAATTTCTGGTAAGAACATATTTTTCGGACCGGCCATACCGGTTAGAACTTCATATCTCCTGGAGATTCATACCAGTTTGACATAACATACCGCCTAAATCAGTATGAACTCATAATCCACTTAGTGAAATTTCACTAAGAACCAAAATTCTGGTTGATCGGACCAGTTTCCCAATTAACTTACATTTGTTGACGTCAAAGTCGCCAACACACCGTTGTCCGGAGAGTCCACCGAAACCCCGGCTGATGCAGGGCCCTGTGCTCCCAACGGACCGGCTCAGCTCGCCGATTCTCGTGTGCGCTGGTGCGTGCAGATGGTTTTCCTGCAAACCAACAAAGACAATAAAAGGTGTAAAATTCCGAGTCATCGGCCCGGATAGACCGATGTGCAGCCGTGGCCGATTATGGCATAAGATAGACAAAATCAGCCATCGACAGGGAACAGCACGACCCATCCATTTATGTATTAAATGCCAGGCAAACGAACTGTGATACAAACGATACGAAATCGGCCGACGCTATAACATGCGATCGGTGGCTAGCAGCCGATTTCGTCGGTAAGCGATCAAATCATTAAGACTTTGCGGGGATGCATTATCGAATAAAATGTAAACAAGGTAATTATTAATGGGATGTAATCAGTTTGATAGCAAGAAGATGGTTTAATCATCAATCGGAGCAATAAATCGGCCGATCAGGCATCCGGCCGATTCTGCCATCGATTATAACAATGAGTTATTAGATCATATCTAGATGTATAATGATGATCAATGAAATCGTACTAATAACTCGGGTTCAAAGGCAGCTTTAACAGATTTGGTTGCTAATTGAACATGAAACAGCTAATGAACGTGATAAACAATCGGCTAAACACTCCGAAAGAACGATAAGACGAATACAACCACACAGATCCGAATCGACCGATCGCTCCAACAGGACAAGTCAACCGATGGCACGCGATCGGACCAGATCTAACGACGCGCACGCTCGGCCGATCCAGGACAAGCACAATCATAAACGCCTTAACTATGAAAGTAAATCTACACCCTAGCCAATCGGCTGCATGCGCCTAGGACAAGTCAACTATCGCAAAGGCAAACACAGGACACGTCAACCGAATCCGCACGATCGAATCGGCCAAGATGTAAAAGAATTCTCATAGCGGCTATCGTGACTCGGACGACCAGATCTGAGCCAATCGGCGTTGCGAGCAAAGGCTGGGACGGGGAGGCGGGACAAGTCAAACTACCTCCACCACGAGCCCGGACCGGGTCGACTTGACTCATCCCGGCCGATACTCACTACGACGATCAAGAACAGATCCGGTCGCCGGATAACTAGCAATTAAGCCATCTAATTACGAACAATGCGCCGAGAACTAGACAACATAATTACCTTATCAAGCCAACGTGTTGTCGACCGGAGCCCCGAAGATCCCCGTGCGAAAACGAGTAAAGACTTGACGGAAAATTAGGGTTTGGCGATGCGCCGAAAGTTGTATTGGATGTGAATCGAGTTTACAAGTTACACCCGAGTACAAATTTATACTCGGCACGAAGAATCCTCCTCGGACCCTCTTCGGACCGATTTCCTAACCGACTAGGATCTTTTTTCCAAAATTAAACTATTATTTCTAATTTTACAACACGGGCCGGGCCCATCAATATTATGCTCTTCCGTTGGCGTCCGCGCACGATTCCCGGGAGGGACGCGCCTTTACTCGCCCAAGCGGCCGTCGGCCTTCCGCCCACCGGCCCTCTTTTGACCTATAGTCGCCGACAATGGGTCCCTTGGTCAAAAACCGGCGTCAACAACATTGACTCGAGTCTCCGGGGCCTATAATCAGCCGAATGATTAACACCCAGGACCTAAGGCATCCAATTTCACAATGATTAGATAGGCAAGACCTAATTGTCTTTGATCTAACCGAGTCTCATTATTCAATTTCCTCAAGCAATCCAATTGGATATTCCAATGTTATTGCGGTTGGGCAATCCATACCTCGGACCGCTCAAACATTTGCAAAATAGCCCCCGTGATTATTCAAATCACGTAGACCATTCCTCTCGTAACTCTTAACATCTTCCGCCAAGAACATACTTTTCGACCGGTCCGGACCGGTGTCAAATCTCATACTCCTGGTGATTCGCATCGAGAATCGATACTGCACCGCTGAAATTGGTCATAATCGATATTCCGCTTATCGAATATCGCTCAAAATCCAAATTCCTGATCGATGAAATCAGTCGCCAAAATTCACACAATAAACTCGAATGTTTCACACCTATTATCAGCCGAATGATTAACACCCAGGGCCTAAGGTTAACCAATCGATCAGACAGCAGTTTTCAACCCGACTGGTTTGTTGTATAAATCACTCAAGAAATCATATATTCTGGGCTAAAATGCTTAACGGATCGAGCGTCGAACACTCGGACCGGTCATCACAATTGGCAAAAGAGCCCCCGTGATTATCCAAATCACGTGGACTTCTCCTCTATCGCCGCACCCAAGACCAAAAGCACCGGTATATCAAGCGAAGCAGAGACCTAGTTCCTAGTCCATGGTATCCGTAAAAACAAATTAAGATGTACATAAATGTGCTCATATGTAAATAAATACTCCAATATTTTATTTTACTGCAAATCTCAAATTATTTTCAGATTTTTGACCGGTATTTATATGTTTTCCTTACTTCAACATATAAGATTTTCTCCTTTTGCGCAAACTGCAGCGGTCTAGATTAACCATTATATGCCTAATGTAATCTCAACTTTAATAACCGGTCACTCCAACTTCAAAAAACTTAAATTTCACCATCCTGTTTCAACCAATCAAGTCTATAACCAAGCAACGATGGTTAATTCAACACAAACCAGCTATGACATAACCACTGGCTCTAATCAGCATTAGGTATAGCTCATAGCGGCGGTCTACTTAACATAATCGTGCCGTATAGAAAAAATGACCGGTCTTAGAACTCAGGATCACAAATTATTAACCGACCGCTCTTAAATAGCAACCCCGTAGCATGGTATATTAATTCAAAATTAAAATTCCAAGACAAATAAAACCATGCAGATAGATAAAGATTGACATATTTCATATTATCAAAAACCTATCATGAGGATCGCATTATATAAGTTCAAACACAAAAATCTTAAGTGTAAAGCGACTTAGCTGGTTTATTGGGCGTAGCCCCGAGCCCGGCCGAAGATGATGTAGCCAGTCGATGAGTAGTTTGACAATCACGCTCAGCTCAAGTCAACATCTTCGTGCAGCAGCAACGCTTAAAATCGAAAAGGACGTCCAATGTAGATGGTTGAAGGCGATATAATCAGTCAAAACATAAGATCAGCAGCCGCGCTAATGCTCAAAACCGCTTCCGAGTAGCAGCGGCGCTCTAAATTGAAGCTGACGACCGATGAAAGCTGTTGAAGACGGCGCGATCGGTCGAAACGAAGATCAGCAGCCGCGCTAATGCTCAAGACCGCGTCCGAGCAGCAGCGGCGCTAGAAGTTGAAGCTGACGATCGATAAAAGCTGTTGAAGACGGCGCGATCGGTCAAAACTGAAGATTAGCAGCCGCGCTAATGCTCAAGACCGCGTCCGAGCAGCAGCGGCGCTCCAAATCGAATTTGACGACCGATAAAAGATGTTGAAGACGGCGCGATCGGTCAAAACTGAAGATTGGCAGCCGCGCTAATGCTCAAGACCGCGTCCGAGCAGCAGCGGAGCTCGAAGTTGAATTTGACGACCAATAAAAGATGTTGAAGACGGCGCGATCGGTCGAAACTGAAGATTGACAGCCACGCTAATGCTCAAGACCGCGTCCGAGCAGCAGCGACGCTCCAAATTGAAGTTTACGATCGATGAAACCTGTTGAAGACGGCGTGATCGGTGGAAACTGAAGATTAGCAGCCGCGCTAATGCTTAAGACCGCATCCGAGCAGCAGCGGCGCTCTAAATCGAATTTGACGACCGATAAAAGATGTTGAAATTATCGTCGTGGCGTCGGTCATCGCTCGGCAGCATCGATCTTCGTCGTCACAAGACGGCGATCACTGCACCGGTCGCCGTCGTCGTCGCGGCAGCGAGTCGTCATCCTGCACCAGTCATTGCTCAACGACACCGGTTGTCGTTATGCAAAGGCAACGGTCGTCGTCCTGTGACACCGCTCGTCGTCGTCGTCGCGGCGGCAATCGTCGTCCTTCGACACCGCTCGTCGTCGTCGTCACGGTGACGATTGTCTCCTGCACCGGTCATCGCTCCGCGACACCGGTCATCGTCGTAGAATGAAGTCGAGAAACTCGAAGCAGATCTTGAACCTTGTAACGAAGTCGAAAGTAGAAGCCATCGAACTCGCTGGGACCCCTACCGGCGCGCCAAATGTCGAGTCTTAAACTCGGCACTAGTACTACCCGGTCCCTCACGAGCGTGGAATTCGATGGTGCAACACACGAAATACACAAGAACACGAGATTTTAGACAGGTTCGGGCCCCTCGGATTGAGAGTAATACCCTACGTCCTGTATGTTATGTATTACCTTTAGCAGATTGCTAATTGCGAGTTGTCGAGTGTAGTAACTTGTCCTAACTCGTGAGAACTTATGAGAACTTGTGCTTCTATGGGTCCCTACCCCCGCCTTATATGTTCGGGCAGGCAAGGTTACATGTAGAATCCTAGTCGGATACAATATCTACATACTTAGAAACTCTATCTCTAAGCTTCCTTATCAATTTAGAGTCCTACTCGGTCGGTTTTGTACTTTCCTTAAGCATGAATCCAGTCCCGTTGTCCGCCTTTGCTTCCATACCGGTCTTATGAAACCTTCTGGAATCCTATACCGGTCGGACACCACTCTGTGGGCCCGTCCCTCCGGTCTTATGTCTTCAATACGCCACCATGTCCTTGATAAATCATTCTTCCGATCAATGTATACCCGTAAGGTAAGTCTACGACAATATCAACCATGCTTTTGTTGTTGCCGCATTTTCTGCATGCACTATTATGACTTAGATGGAAATGAGTATTGCAATTAACTGCTGCAGTTAAATGCTACAATGAATTACCTACACATGGATGAAGGGTGGCTCCGTCGGTGCCTTACTGGGCAGGAAAAATCCAAGAGCTCATAGGTATAAGTAAGTGAGAAATAGATCAACTTTTACACTCAGAATGTCACACTGGCATAAATTTTTCGAATTTACACACGGTCTCATGCTGGTTTTAGTGAGCATCTAGAAACACTTAAAAAGTATCCTGAAGTTGCAAAAAGCCAAGTTTTATGAGCGAAAAAATAGGGGTTTTATGATCAAGTAGAATTTTATAGTCCTACATGCGAGTTCATATGGCCAGACAATATGGTTATAAATATCCATGGTCATATTTGAAATTGTAAATATTCATAGACATGAAAGATCTCAGAATGCCAAATGTATGTACGGCAAATAAAATTACTATAAACTGATTGGGTACGGCATATGGTAGGTAACTAAGGGAAATTAATAATGGTATTGATTATTCCACCATGCATGGACGCATGCAGGTGGGGGACATTCTCGGGTTTTTTTTTTGGCTCGAGGAACAAGTTTTTCTTTTGCGATGGCTTCAAGTGGCAAATGCACTCACCTTGGATCACCAAGATGTAGTTGTAAATCACAAATTCACAATTATTGAAATTGCAAAATACACACTTTTAATTATGAAAATTTTACTGCACCTGCCAGTAGCAAAATCATTGTATCCAAATTTACCATTCCATGATCTATGAAATCGCAAAATGTATGTACACCTACTCTGAGTCCGTTAAAATTAAATCATAATTACTCAATTTTGCGATCATAGATATGTGGTAAAAATATATGCCCAAGAAATTTACGATCTACTTTGCCGGATCGTGTAAGGTCAAATCATATCATCTAACACTTTAATATTTGCTTACACGCTTGTGCATGCATGCATGCAGGTGCGCACCTTCCTGGTGCGGTGGGAACCACTTAATTTGGTCAAGGACGTGACTAGTGCACCACTTGGTGCCACATAGGCAGCCTTGTGCCTACATGGCTTTGGGGAGTTATATACTATATCACACCCTGGGTGTGATTTATATATATATATATATATATAGGGCAGCGTTAATCTCGTGTTCTTGTGTGTTTCGTGTGTTGCACCATCGAATTCCACGCTCGTGAGGGACCGGGTAGTACTAGTGCCGAGTTTAAGACTCGACAGATATAGAGTGTATACATACGTGCAAGACAGTAGTTTTTGCGGTTGCGACATAACCTGATCGTATAAGATATAAATAAATAAGCAACTTGATATGGAGTGTATATATTTTCTAGCAAGAAATAATTTGTGTTCATGGGCAAAAGATATTCTAATTTTCTTAATGAATATTTATCTGATAGAATGTTGTGGTTACATGAGAAATAGATGATTTTACTGTGAAGAGTTCATGGACTCATAAAATCTTTTCATGTAATCATTTAAAATATTTCTGATAGTAAAAAGGTATTCCATCATTACCAAGGATTTACGGTAACTAGATTATTGCTGTGGCACATTATATAATATGAAGAAAAACAAAACACTTCACAAACACTCAGAAAAAAGTAAATAGAAACGAAAAAGTCATAGGAACAAAAGGTGGCGTAGTAATGAAGGTATTTGGAGGCAATAGTTTCTCTACCTTAATTTATAGTGACCGGACAACATGAACTGACATGAGGATATTGATGCATGGATGGATAGATGGGAGTGCTAACTTTCTAGATCACGTGACAAATTGAAAAGTTCAAAATAGCTCCTAATCATCAACATTCAATCTTTATCTAATGGCTAAATTATTTGAGATGATGTGATGCAACGTAGAGCTAGAGAAATAGCATCGAATGACTCTTAGTGGGTTGGAGATGATGTGGCGCAACGTAGAGCTAGAGAAATAGCATTGAAGAGCTCTTAGTGGGTTGCATGTTTTATATATAAGTAGATGTGCTAACAGATAAGTGCTTGAACGTAATAAATGCTATAGGGTTTTCTTAGTTGCTTTAATAGATTTTTACGGTTAAAAACTGACTAACAGACAATATATTGATCTCGATCCACTAGAAGCAGTCATGTTGATGTTTTTTTCTTTTAAAACTTTTGTCGATCACTTCAAACAATCTTTTGCTATCTTAACAGATGGCTTATAGAATGAAACAAAAATATTTTTTCCACTATGTACTTCGCAATTCCAATCATAAAAAATCATTGGACATAATTTTTATATTTAGGATCATATTTGTACTCAGTACATGACTATATTCTTTTTTTTTACATTCTGCTATTTTGCTGATCAACCTTTTACATTTGTATATTTCCTGATATATCATGTATCACGTGCTCTTCCCATTGCAAATCCGAGGCAAAAAAACAGCGATCTGCAAAATAAATAATATCCACAATTACATTGAAAGATTTTCATAGTCAAAGCGTAACTAGGGAGACTGCAAAATCATATATTTTTATAGTCAACATAGATCACATATTTTTGTACTAGTAGTATCAATATATACCTCTCGTCTTGCATGGAGAGCAAATCGCCAACCGCCTAAACATCATTAGCAGTCCACGGCCGACAGAGAGCGATGGCTAGAGGAAAAAGGCAAAAAGAGATATTCACCTGATAGTTTGATACACACCACCCACCAGAAGTCGGTTGGATCAGATTTACCGGAACCTGACATGCCATCCGCCACTGTCTTCATAATCATGACTATTTTTCAATCGAGACTATAGATTGGGGAAAGAAAATAGATGGTTCACATGAAAAATAAGCATACTGTTATACAACAAAACATTGCATGCGACCTACACCCTCCGGGTCGGGGCCACCCTTGCATGCGACCTTCTCTACACCTTGCCTGCAAAAAAGAGAAAAGAAATGATGGAATGATTGTGCGGTTGGCTATAAGTAGGGAAGGAGAAAAAAATCTTACTTGATTTCAGCTACCAATTAATACGTATCATTATGGATTTGTTAATTAATGAAAATAGGAAATAATGATAGGTGGAATCAGTGCATGCATGCGTGTGCGGGTCAATTAGTACACCGTTGGGTCAGATGGTGGATGACATGGCAGGGGAGTGAAATAGTATATCACTCCCTGGGTCATTTTTAGAGCTGGAGAATATACATTACGGTAAGTCAAGAGGAGAAGAGAGGAACACATTTGAGAGAATTTGGAGATCATTGCTGGTGTTTGAAAGAGTAACTTGGATATTCAATTTTCTCTAGACTGGTGTGGTCGTCACGGTAGGCTCGGTCCACGCAGCCGAGGTGACTGCTGTGGGGCTCATGGCCTAGGGGGGCCAACATCACCTAAGCAGGCCTGGTCTCCCTAAACAAAAATGCCAAACAGGCCTTCGCCAAGTCCGCCGGCCTCCCACCGTCCACGATCCAAATTCCAACTGAACAACAATTCGTTCATGAGAATAGAGAGCCTCCAACTTAGATGCACATACTGTTGCTAGAAGTGCTATTAGCTCATCTTTAGGGAGGCACGTTTGGTTTCTTGGGCCACCAGATGATGTTTGTACCACCCATGATTCTGAAAGCTAAAAAAAACTGACCAACATTTATTCCAAAAAAATCTTATCAACGGTTATTAATGATTTTCATCAAGAAATGCTTGAAGAAGTTTATTTAAAGGACAAAGTATCAGTGTTGATGGAATCATGTGACTTAGTTATTATTTGAGGTACTAGTTTATTTTTTATTACTAGTTTTTTTCTCGTTTAAATTGTACTATCATTGTCCTTCAAGAAACAGTACTATTAGCATTGTTCTTCAAGAATCAAGTACATCATCAATACTATTATATTATAAAAATATCAGATTTTCTTTGGTTCAATCGATTCAAAGGCTCGGCTGCCTTCAGTCGATGCGTGGGGCACGATGATTGGCCGGAGCGGGCGCGCGGGAGGTCAGACCGCCAGCGTGGAAGCGGGTCGTGGGAGCGGAGCGGGTGCGCTAACGGGTCTGAAATTTTTGGATGTGATTTGATTTGATTTGAAGTTTGAAAAAAATGTAGGGTTATATGTCTTAGTAAAAATATGCATTCCAAAAATTTATCTTATGTATTTCTATGGGAATAATTGTATGTTGTCATTTATTTGCACTATTTTCTCTTAACGGGAGTGAAAAAGTAGGAAATCTAAAACCCGAAACCCGGGTGACTAAAAGTTGCTCAACTGAAAAAATAACAAGCCCCTAAAAATGTTTAGCCTAAAGGGCCCATAGCAAGCTTTCAAATCATATAGAGCCAGTCCTGGTGGTCGTAGAGGGTTATGGGTTGTTAGTCTTCATCTTTGGCTGGGACTAGAGTGGTCAGTTGTTGATGGTTGAACTTACTGTAGACGTTGTGGGAGCTTTCACATGATTTAAACCACCAATATCGTACGTGCCACAAGTTCATAGATTAGTGGTCACTGATATGAGGCAGCGCACGTTCATGTTGCCATTGCACACTGAAACTCCCGGGAGCCTCTCTTTTTTTATCGAACACGCAGGAGAACTGCGCGTCTTTGAATTAAGAAGAAAGCAAAGCCGGTCCGTTACAATCCCCGTTTTGGGGTCCTGATTGGTTAAAAACTGGTGCTAGGCCTAATACAGCAACAACCAACAGCCAGCGGTGTACAAGACGCAAGGAACACCTGAAGGAACTACAAGAGCTGGCGTAGCCCACGCGCTCCTGCTGTCGCCCATTGCGTCGCTTCCTCCTTGATCTGCTGCATGACGAGTTGGTGGCTTGGCGCCTCATTGTCAAAGACACATCGATTTCGGTGCTTCCACACTGTCCACGCAACCAGTTGGATCAAGGAATTTAAGCCCTTTCTTCTCTCCTTCCCCGCTTTCCTGGCCGCCCGGCGCCACCAATCGACAAAGGACGGCTCCTCTCCAGATGGTGAAAGCCGCTGCAGCCCGACCATCCTCATGACTTGGAACCATACCTCTCAGGTAAAGACACACCCCCGAATGAGGTGGTTCATGTCCTCGGCTTCCTGGTCGTAGAGTAAGCACTTCGTTGGGTGCAGCAGCCCTCTCTTAATTAGGCGATCCGCTGTCCAGCACCTATTCCAGATGGCCATCCACAGGAAGATTTTAACTTTCAGCGGCGCCCAAGCCTTCCATAGCCGTTTGTGTGGCTCGAAGTTTATTCCGCCCATGTAGAAAGCTTCGTAGGCTGATTTGGTTGTGAACCGTCCGGACGACTCTCTGGTCCAGACAAGGTTATCCTGTTGATCAGATTGTAACCTCACGGTCTGCAAGGCGCTTATGAGTTGGCTGATCTCCCACATCGCCTGGACTGTCAAGCCACCGACGATGTCGTTGGCCTAGGCATTGAGATGTAGCCCGTCGGCCACCGACCGTTTGCACCATCCTCTTCTGCGAACAAAAGGTACTAGCGCCGGTGCAACCTCTAGGATTGCCTTTCCGTGCAACCATCGATCGGTCCAGAATGTTGGCGACTGTCTGTTCCCAATCTCTGTGATCACGCATGCGTGAAACAACGCCTACACCTTCTTCGGTAGCTGATGAGGACATCACACCCTCGGATATAACCAACACTCCTCCAATACATAATTCAAGGACAAAACTTAAATCACGACAATTGAATTTACCGGTGAGCATGTTCCTAATGATCTGTTTATTTCTATTTGAGAATATATTACTACATAATGAGTTAATTATTGTTAGGAACCATGGAGATGATGATAATATGGTTAAGGAGGAGGTTGGAGGCGTGCACTGGAAACGTCAAGATCATCAACGACTTGAAGAAGCAAGTACAAGTGCTTGAAGAACAAGCACAAAAGAAGACGGAGGCCATTGATGATGCCAAGGCCGAGTATGCAAGAGGCGCATACATCAATGCAAGGCGGCCACATGTGAAGGATGGCATTGGCTACAAGCAAGGCGCCAAGCACAATGCAAGAACCAACAAGAATGACACCGAATTCATAAAGTTCACCAAGGAGGGTGAATGTCAAAAGAAGCAAGTCAAGACGGAGAAGCCAATCAAGAACACTAACAAATCTTCTCTTATTTGTGATTTGCGTACTAACGTGCCTAACCCTTCTTGTGCTCTCTTTAATGATTTCGATGCAACCTATGTGTTAATGAGGAACAAGCATGGCCGTGTCTATGCAAAATATGTTGGGCCACGTAACAAGAGCCACAAATCTTGTGTGTGGATGCCCAAGGCACTTGTTACTAATGTGAGAGGACCCAAGCAAATTTGGGTACCTAAAAACAAAGCTTGAATTGTTTTGTAGGAATACTCCTCCGGCGGTTCATCTTGGGTGGTGGATAGTGGATGCACAAATCATATGACCGGAGACAAGAAAATGTTCGAATCATTTGAGCCAAGCAAAGAAAGAAATTAGTATATCACCTTTAGAGACGATGGAAAGGGATATGTATTGGGTTATGGTAACATTCCTTTAACCTTTCCGCATTCGCTTTCGAAGGTTATGCTTGTGGGTAATGTTAACTTCAATTTGTTGTCTATCTCACAACTTTGTGGAATAGGCTACAATTGCTTGTTCAACGACAAGGGTGTGATTGTCTCTAGGAGAAGTGATGGCTCGATTGCTTTTGAGGGTGTGCTCAAAGGAAAGCTTTATGTTGTGGATTTTACCGCGGATAAAGCAAAACTTGACACATGCTTAGTCGCAAAGTCCGACATGGGATGGTTGTGGCATAGACGACTAGCCCATGTCGGTATGAGAAACCTTCACAAACTCCAAAAGGGCGGTCACATTCTTGGACTAACGGATGTTTGTTTTGAGAAGAATAAAATTTGCGGTGCATGTCAAGCCGGAAAGCAAGTTGGAGCGCCACACCCATCCAAGAACATTGTGACAACAACAAGACCGCTGGAGATGCTACACATGGATCTTTTTGGTCCCATTGCCTACATTAGCATTGGCGGTAATAAATATGGAATTGTCATTGTTGATGATTATTCTCGCTTCACGTGG
Organism: Chloris gayana; assembly: GCA_031894775.1. Classification (NCBI taxonomy): domain Eukaryota; kingdom Viridiplantae; phylum Streptophyta; class Magnoliopsida; order Poales; family Poaceae; genus Chloris; species Chloris gayana. The sequence continues at coordinate 332,408 of JAUNZO010003244.1, forward strand.
GTATTCTTTTTGTGTGATAAAGGTGAAGTGAAGGACGTACTCAAGACATTCTTGAAAAGAGCACAAAATGAATTTGAAGTGAAGATCAAGGCCATAAGAAGCGACAACGGTACCAAGTTCAAGAACACTCAAGTTGAAGAGTACCTTGATGAGGAAGGCATCAAGCATGAGTTTTCGGCACCCTACACCCCTCAACAAAACGGAGTGGCCGAAAGAAAGAACCGCACTCTCATAGAGATGGCAAGAACCATGCTTGATGAGTACAAGACCTCCGGGCCGAAGCAATCAACACCGCATGTCATGCCTCCAAGCGATTATATCTTCACCGACTTTTGAGGAAAACTCCATATAAGCTACTAACCAGTAAAAAGCCTAACATCTCGTATTTCCGCATTTTTGGGAGCAAATGCTTCATGCTCAACAAGAAACCCAAAGCTTCAAAGTTCTCCCCTAAAGTTGATGAAGGTTTCTTGCTTGGGTATGGATCAAATTGTCACGCCTGTCGTGTCTTCAATAAAACCTCCGGTTGTGTTGAAGTTGCACGGGACGTGACGTTTGATGAATCTAACGGCTCTCAAGGAGAGAAAGTTGTTATTGATAATGTAGATGTTGAGGCTCCTAGACAAGCAATCAAGAGGATGACCATTGGTGATGTGAGACCGCAAGAACAATAAAATGATCAAGATCAACCTCCTCCCTCAAGTCAAGACCAACCATGCACAAATCATGATCAAGTTGATCAAGATCAAGAAGTTGGTAATGAGGATCATGTTCAAGCACAAGATGATGAACCTACATCACATCACCAAGAGGATGAACAAGATGGCGGTCAAACAAGCTCACATCCACCACACCCAATAGTGCACCAAAGTGTGCAACGTGATCACCCCGTGGAACAAATTCTTGGAGACATAGAAAAGAGGGTAATCACTCTGTAACAACTCTCAAAAGTAAATGCATTTCATGGCATTCATGAGCATGTCATCATATTTCATGTATGAAGTATTAGCTACTGTGTTAAGAAAAGGCACATAAAATATCAAATCAACTAAAGATTAAAGTAAATGCTTAAAAAGAATCTAAATAAGGATAAATAATGAGTTTAATATTTTCTACTGATTAAACATCACAATTAAGGAATTATAAAAATTTCCTGAAATTATTTTGCTTGGTAAAAATATTTACAAGAAATAAACAAAGCTTCTTTTGTTAATTTATCTATGAATTTTTAAGCCGAAAATAATTTGGAATCTTAATCTGGACTTAATAGGAAAAATGTTTGAAATACTTTCATTTACACCCCTGAGTTTTTTGGCAATTTTCTGAGCACGGGAAAGTTAGTTTCTAATTATCCGAAAGCCGAGGGGTGTTTTTGTAAAAATACCGGGCCCGGCCTACATGCCAACCTCTCTTCTTTCTCTCCTCTCTCTCCGCGCTCAGCGCCGCCCAGCCGCCACGCAGGAGCTTGGCAACACGTAGCTGCCTGCCTGCTTGCTCCTTAATTACCGCCTCCCCGTGGGATAAACCCCCCCCCCCCTGCCGTGCTTATCCTTCCCTCTCTCCTCCATTTCCTCCATTTCCGCCATTGCCGGGAGCTCCCTGCATCACCGTCGCCGGGCCGCTCCGGCGATCCTCCGTCCAAGACCACCCCACCACAAGCTTCGCCGGAACCCATAGGTACTCTCCGAAAAGCCGCTCGCCCTCAAGCCCTCTCGGAACCCGAGAATTTCAGCATATTTCCGAGGAGCTCACCGCCGGGTTGTCATCATCGCACTTTCAAATTAGCGAGCTGTGGTGAGCCATTTGCCGTCTTTCTTCCTTTCAATGATGCGCAAGAGAGTGTTCTTTTTATTGTCAACTTGACCGCAAGCTCGCTCCGTAGGTCGTCGCGGAATCGTCATCTTCCTCAAGTCCGATCGCCGCCGTTCACGCCACCCACGGTGAGCACTATCTTCCGGCCATGCTCATGCTTCTAGGCCCTCGTGACGAGCTTGCTTATGATCCGTAGAAGCTTTCCATAGTTTTTTCCCCAATTTTTGGGTGCTCGGGCAAGCTCCACACCATGCCGGAGCGCCGCCGCGTCTGGACCTCGCCGCCGGCGTGTTTTCGGCTCGGCCCAGGCGAGCTCATCGTCGTTGTTGTGTTCGACAACTCGTGTAGAGTATTTAGGTGGGTCCATGACGAGGTTTAGAGCAACGGCGGCCAAGTCCGGTGGCCGCGCCGCCGTGGCGGAGCCACACTGCGGGCCACACGCGCGGGATCGCGTGTGGCCACAAGCGGGATCTCGTGTGGCCACCCCGTGGCCCGGTGTGTGGCACATAAATGATTTCAAATTTTTAAAATTCGTATAAAATTCAATAAAAATCAGAAAAATGTCAAACCAAATTTGTTAGACTCAGAAAAATAAGATCTATTTATTTATGAAATAAAATATCTATTTTGAGCATTTTTATTTCATAGATAATAATTAACCACATTCTTAAATTGATAGAAGCTATTATTTTATGCTAATTAAATATTTAATGAAGGAAAATAATTTAATTAAATGAAGGAGATACTGCAGACGAAAGTAATTATGAAATTTATTTTTCAAAATTAAACTTAAACATTATCATTTCATGTGATTCCAATTTATTAGCCTATTATCACATGTACTTTAAATAATGATGATTTGTTACTTAATAAACGGGATTGATTATTAATTACTAAACCTAAGAAATTAGTACTAATGAACATAATTAATTATTAATTAAGAAGCATGATTAATTCATAATTAATGACCATGTTTAAACATTACATACTGAGCATAATCAATTGTTAATTATTGATTAATGAACATGCTTAATTATAAATTGTTAATTAACCAATATGATAAATTATTAATTGTTAATTATTGCCTGTTAAGTACTAAACATAATTAATCACTAATTGTTAGTTAATGAACATAATTAATACCCTCTTTGCATGATCATATCATATTCATTCATTCATGCATGGTTGTGATTCGCGACGTATTGTTGGTCGACCTAGGTTACGAGGTGATCGAGGTTCCACTAGAGGTCGAGGTAGGCGAAGGGAATCTCGAAGTCGACCCACACGCCGTGGAAGCTAACCCCGACTCGCATCCACGCAAACCCGGTGCATCCTACCTATGTTTTTTTTAAATATTTTCTTTTATCACATAGTTAAGTTATGTTTGTGCATTAGGTGCTAGGGAATGGTTGATACCCTAGATGCATTGAGATAGATTTCCATTTATCTATACTATACTGGTACAGGTAGCTCAATAGAAGCTAGGCTAAATTTTTAGTCGCAACGGTAGATGTTTTAGGAAATCTTAAAGCATGGAGGCTTTAAGGATTGATGAGATGACACTAAGATGAAGAGAGTGTTAATGAAGTTGAGACCGGACGGGCCCCGTAGGAGAAAGGGCAAGACAGAGATCATGTCTTGCAAGGTGGTAGCCCCGTCCGTGTCGGTCAAGGACCGTACCGTTGTCGGCTTAGTTGAACAAGTTTGAACGTACCGTACTACATGCTGGTATCATGGGCCCAGCAAGCTGATGTACCCTACCACCCCGGAGATGTAGCGTAGCCAACTCTCTTTTGCCGGCTGTTAGTGAGAGGTTAGTCTCACGGGAGGGAGATGGGTCGACCACGAAGGAAGTCGTGGAGTCGCCATACTCCCGGGGAGTTTGGAAATGGCTAGTCTTCTGTCAGGTGCTAGCGGGAAAAGTTGTCGTATACGACCGGTGCGGTGCGTATACGTCGTGTAGTCGGGTTTTGCCAGCTGGTATAAATCGATTCGAATCGCTGTCCCTCGCAGTAATGAGTACAGCTTGTTTAGCTCGTCGCATCGTAGCTAATCAACATGGAAGTTGAAGATGAGAGGTGAACAGGAAAATGATCTATTGATCTTGTCTTGCAAACTTGACTGCCATAGTGATAGTCTGCAAATACCAAGGTTAATGAACTTAATGTTGAGCTAAAATGTTGAAAGTAAGGATCCACCCTTTAATGCTGTTTTCCAAAGGAGTAAACCCACAACCAGAGAGCCTTTGCATACTAGGCGTCGGCCTTAGCGTGCCATTTTGACGGAGTCAGTCTTGCTGAGTATTAGGATACTCGGGGTTTGTTCGTTATCTTTCGAGAAAATGAGTCGTGCTATCACGACTTATATGGTAGCTTCCTGGAAGAGGAGCAGTATCCTGAGGGAGGTTCTCTCCAATGGGAGCGTATCCCCACACCGTGAAGAGGAAGGACCGTGATGTACGACGGGCTCAGTACATCACGTTGATCGTCGATAGGTCTTTGTTGTATAAAAGTACAAGTTCCGATGCAATACTCGTAGGATGTTAACTTCAATAATGTTTATGTTTTCCCGCTGCACGAATGTTTGGATTTCGAAAACCTGGTTGTATTATACCATGATGTATATATTCTGGCTTGTATGAGATGATACACTCGTTGTAACTCGCTTCGTCGAGTGTCCCTCTGTTCCGATCCCGGGTGTCCCGGAGGGGATGTCACACACTCGTTCTAGTGTTTGCAATTTTTTGTGAACATTACTCTTTTGTCTCTTCTTTGGAGACATTTAGAGTAGAAGACGCACTAGAGGACTCGGATTGGGTGATGACCATGCAAGAGGAATTGAACAACTTTACAAGAAATGAAGTCCTGGACATTGGAAGAAATGCCAAGAGGCAAGAATATTGTGGGCATCAAGTGGGTGTTCCGCAATAAACAAAATGAAGACGGTGTTGTTGCAAGGAACAAAGCAAGATTGGTGGTAAAAGGATATTCACAAGTAGAAGGATTGGATTTTGATGAAACCTATGCCCCCGTGGCAAGGCTTGAATCAATAAGAATACTACTTGCCTTTGCCACCCATCACAACTTCAATTTGTACCAAATGGACGTGAAGAGTGCATTCCTAAACGGGCCAATCAAGGAAGAAGTGTACCGGGCTTTAAAGTTCCCAAGTATCCTAACCACGTTTACAAACTCCATAAGGCGCTCTATGGGCTTAAGCAAGCATCAAGAGCGTGGTATGAATGCCTTAGGGATTTCCTTTTGAGAAAGGGTTTTGAAATGGGCAAGGCCGATGCAATGCTCTTCACAAAGCGTTTTGATAATGATATCTTTATGTGCTAAATTTATGTCGATGACATAATGTTTGGTTCTACTAATCAAACGTTTTGTGACGATTTTAGCAAGATAATGACCAAGAGGTTCGAGATGTCTATGATGGGAGAGTTGACATTCTTTCTAGGATTTCAAGTAAAGCAACTCAAGGAGGGCACTTTCCTATGTCAAGCCAAGAACACTCAAGATATATTGAAAAAGTTTGACATGGACAAAGCAAAGCCCGCCAAGACACCCATGGCGAAAAATGGTCATCTCGACCTCACCAAGAAGGACAAGCCGGTTGATCAAAAGGTATATCGTTCTATGATCGGCTCCTTGCTTTACCTTTGTGCATCTAGGCCCGATATCATGCTTAGTCCGTGTATGTGTGCACGTTTTCAAGCCGCTCGTATGGAGTGCCACATGGTGGCCGTTAAAAGAATCTTGAGATATTTGGTGCACATACCCAACCTAGGACTTTGGTACCCCAAGGGTTCGAAGTTCAACCTTATAGGCTATTCCGATGCGGATTATGCCGGGAACAAGGTAGATAGGAAGAGTACCTCCGGGACTTGCCAATTCTTGGGTAGGTCCCTAGTGTCATGGACATCCAACAAACAAAACTCCGTTGCCCTATCCACAGCCGAAGCGGAGTATGTGGCAGCCGGTAGTTGTTGTGCACAACTATTATGGATGCGACAAACTCCAAGGGACTATGGTTACAAGTTGAACCGTATTCCACTCCTATGTGACATCGAGAGTGCCATAAAGCTATCATATAACCCCGTTGAGCATTCGCGCACAAAGCATATAGACATTCGTCATCACTTCTTGAGAGATCACTCTATCAAAGGGGACATTGAAGTGAGCCATGTGAGAACCGATGAACAATTAGCCGATATTTTCACCAAGCCACTAGATGAAAGTCGTTTCTGTCATTTAAGGAGTGAGCTAAATATCCTTGACTCAAGTAATGTGGCTTGAAAGCTTGCATATCTGCTGTGAATTAGAGTAATTACTTTGAAAAATAAAATTCTTGAAAAATCTTGTATGTGTTGTTTTTCAAAATCATTTGATTCTTGATCTTTGGATCATGCGGATTTGGATGTAATCATTGTTGGAATGATTGAATGTGGCTGGTAACATCCAATGAAGCCTTAGCACATGTCCATGAGTTTAATTGAGGTCAAGAGAGATAAGAAAAATTTGGAGAAATTTGCTGCGTTTGGAGCAAGTTTGAAATTCTTCGGAGAGTCGGACTTTGTACGACCCAGTCGGATAATATCCGATCTGCTCGTGAAGAGTCGGACTTTGTCCGACCGAGTCGACAATGTCCGACTCCACGGGATTTCTGCCCTATAAGCCCGAATCCAACTTACCCCTTCACTTCTTCTCCTTCATTCAAACCAAAGTCTTCTCTCTCCTCACCCAACCGGCGGCTCAAGCCCTTCTCCGGCGATCTCCAATCTCCACCGGCATTTTGGAGAGATTTGTGGGGGAAAAGCTTCTCCTACTCGGACTTCATCCGATTCCATCGTCGGATTCAAGGTTTTTACTCCTAATCCTTCCTCTCACCTAGGGTTTAAGGTCTTCTTCCATGGATTAGGAGTTCCCTTGTTTCCCCTGCCTAGATGGTGCATAGAAGTTATTCATAGGATGCTATACATGCTGTAGATGCAATATGGTAGATCTATGCGGAATAACAAATTTGGTGAAAATCCTGTTGTAGTCGGACAATGTCCGAGTCTCTCCGACCGATCGGATATTATCCGACCCAGTCGGACAATATCCGACTCCAACAAAAAATTCACTAAGTCTGAAATTGTGCATCGATCTTCCTCGACTTATCTATTTGTGCTATCTATCTTATACCATTCCTTGATTCTCTTTTGTCGGCATGGGTCGCTCTTCCACCAACCCCAACCCGGAGAAGAGGGCTAAGCTTTCCGAGGACGCTCGGCGATCCGGAAAGAAGAGGAGACGGCTTAGGACTCGTGATCCTTCCTATTGTTGAGCCAAGGGAAGAGGAGGAACCCACCGAGATTCACCGGGAGATGAGAGATGTGGTAGTGGATCCCGCACTTGAACGGGTGATGATCAACTATGTCAAGGGAGTAGAGTCGGCGGCCACGGAAGCTAGAGAGGTCAATTGGTTTGAGATGGATCGAGAGACTCTTGACAACAGATTTTGGTCTCATTTCCACACCGACCGGTATATGTGTGCATACAGGAGTAAGGTCAAGCCCACGAGTGCGTATGCAGTACATTGATCGGGATTACATGGCAAGCAAGCGCACAACTTTGTTTGATGAGATTATTGCCATGTGTGAATTTCATGGAATCAAAGGCATCATAGGTTTTAAGTATGACTGGAACAAAGAGATAGTTTGTCGGTTCTACTCCACTTGTCTACTTTGACAAGACTGCAAGGAGGATGTGGTGGATGACAGATGGAGAAAAGCTCTCATGCACCTTCTCAAGGTTTGCTAACATTCTTGGATTAAGGGACGAGTATGAGCAAGGATGTTCGCCTCCATGATTCGAGACTCTCTAAACCCCGAGCTCATGAGGTACATGTATGTGGATGAGGACCTGTGCAACCCACCCTATGCCCACGGTCTCAAGCCTCTCTATGTGGTGTTGCACAGGATGCTTCGTCTCACGCTCTCTCCTAGTGGTGGCAATGCGGATCATGTTGCTTCTTATGCTAAGGATCTTTTTCACATCTTGCCTACTCAGCGTCGGTTCAACGTATGGGACTTTATCTTCGAGTAAGATGTGGCATGGATCGGTGGATGCTAGGCATGCTTGTGTGTATGCACCATTTGTGATGTGCATGATTGAGAGAATCACCAAGAAGACTTTCAACAAGGACTGCAAGCACACTCCCCTTCAGCCTAGGATGCCGAGCAAACGCTCCTCGGACCCCCTCACAGGTTATACCTCCAGCTGTTCCAGCTTCTAGTAGTGCAGCTCCTCCTAGCACTAGCATCTGCTCCTCGCCCGGACAGGGCCCGTGGTCGTGGTCCTAGCTCGAAGAGCAAGAGTGGGCTCTTCAAGATGCTTAAAGGAATATTTAGCATTTGCCGGAGGATGGATGCGAGGATGGAGAACATTGAGCAACGTCAGAATGTGCTCAATGAGAGGCAGAAAGTTATCATAGATCATCTCTAGATCACTACTCCTAGAGCCCCCTCTCCGGACCCAGTCCCTGTTCCTTCACCGGTTGAGTATCCGTGGGACTCATTCACACCGGATGAGTCTCACTACTTTGGCTACTTTCCACCTCCACCTTTCTCTTCTAGTCCAACTTTCACCACTGCTCCTACAGGCCCTAGCACCGGTACCTCCACCCACACCAGGTTTCACTATGAGGAGGATGAGCCCATGGACGCACCTGGGCATGAGGCAGCTGCAGTTTCGAGGAAAAGGAAGAAGAGGACACCGAGGAGACCGAGGATGAGGATCCCAAGGGAAAGGGCCCAGCGGATATTGAAGAAGAAGCCGAGGACGACAATGATTAGGACGACGATGATGAGGATTGGGGCGATGATGAGTAGACCCGTTCTCTTCCTTTTTAGTGTTTTGATGCCAAAGGGGAGAAGTAAAACTCAGCTTTGGATGTGTGTAGAGCAAGTGAGAGTTGCTCTTGTATCTTGTTTTATTTATGGACATGTTGCTAGGATTTGTGATTTGTGATGAACTATGTGGTGTGCTCGTTTTTTGTAAAACTCATTTTTAAATTCTTATGTGTTAAACTATGTTCTATGGATGATGAATGGTGTAATGTTATTTGTGTCGTTTCTAGTTGCATTTGTGTGATTCACTTGTCATATGCATTGTTGTTGCTCTTCTTTTAATTACATGCCTTGTGGATAAAATGCATGAAAATAGGTAGAGCTCTCTTGTTTTTCTCTCAAATATGTGCACTTGGTTTTGAAATGACCAATTGTGAATTCAACTCATACACACATTTAGGGGGAGCTCTCTTCTATTTGCTCTCTTCGTTCTAGCTCTTTTTATGCTTAATTGTGAATTTTAATTGTATTGTCATCAATCACCAAAAAGGGGAGATTAAAAGTGCATCTAGGCCCCTAATTATGGTTTTGAGTGATTGACGTCAATACAATTAAAAAGGGACTAATGTTTCAAATGATCTTGTGCGTAGTTTATATTTAAAATTCAATTGAGAGCAAAGAAACACAAAAAGGAAGTGGCCATGTATGTTCATATTTGCAAGATTTAGAAAATGGTCTAATTATGCTCAAGATCAAGATGTGAAGCTTTTTATTTATGTCTTGAGTATAGGAAACACCGTACTATCAAGAGGGATACACAAGTATGAAGTGTGAGAAGTCAAGTGCTCAAAATTCCATCTCCAAATCAAAAATCAGTTTTCCACTTTCGAGAGTCGGACAAAGTCCGAGTCACTCGGACATTCGAGTCGGACTCCGGAGAACATGCCATTCGTGAATCGGGAGGAGTCGGACTTCGGATTTTGGAGTCGGACTCCGAGAGCTGCACCGCCGAGGAGTCGGATATATTCGACTCGGTCGGATTTTGTCCGACTCAAGTTTTGTCCGACCCACTCGGACACTCGCTCGGACTCCGGAGGCGGTGCCCTCCTTCCGAAACCCTAGGAGTCGGACAGAGTCCGACTCGGTCGGACAATATCCGACCCCCTTGTATACTCGGACATATCCGACTTTGTCGGATTTATCAGTCGGACTCCGGAACCAAAACATCTCTTTGAGTCGGACAAAGTCCGAGTCAGATCCAACCCAACGGCTCTTTTGAGTGCCCCGGCTATAAAAGGGGACTTCGTCCCCATTTGGCCGGTTGGCACTCTCCCCACACTCAAACACACTCCCAAACTCTCCCAAGCACCTCTCCTCTTCCAATTTGATTCCCTACTCCAATCCTTGGCGGATTTGTGAGAGATTGAGGAGAATTCATTGAGCTTCATCACCATCTCAAGAGCACTTGATTCATTCTCATCGCCGGTACTTGTCGTGTTTGTTACTCTTGGGGATTCATCCCCTAGACGGTTAGACGTTACCCGGCGAGCTCCCAAGCTTGTGGTTGAGACTCGGGTCGTTTGTATTGCCCCTTCCTTCGTGGAGCTTTGTTTTAGTGGATTTTAAGCCGGCCTTTGTGGTGGCTTGAAGAGGTTTAGGGTTGAGAGCAACCCGGTCCTTGGTGGACTCCTCAACGGAGACGTAGGCTTCTTGGTGGAGCTAAACTTCGGTGAAAATTCGTGTGTCCCCTTGTCTCCCTTTAGTTTCTTGCAATTTGTGTGCTATAGCTCTAGGTTGTTCTTGCTTAAATTCCTAAATTAACTTGTGCAGGTGGCTTGCTTGCTTGTGCCCTTGTTGCCCTAGCTTTCTAGTGTCGCTAGCTGCTTGCTTGTTGTTTATTTCCCGTGGATTCGTCCAACTTGGCTGCCGATCTACTTTCCGCACGAGGCAGTCGGACTTTGTCCTACTCTAGTCGGATATTTGTCCGAGTCGGACTTTGTCCTACTATAGTCGGACAAATCTTTCCTGCGTGTTTAATTTGTTAAATTAAGTGTTTTTCAGGATAATCGCCTATTCACCCCCCTCTAGGCGACTTTCACCAGCGCATCTTGAGTGCCTTGTGGACTCCAAGCCCGCCCAGGTGCAGCGGCCGCGTGACTCTGTCCCAGGCAATAGGGCAGTGACCGCCCTTGATATCTGTCCTTCCCTTCCAAAGGAAGCCTCTTCGTATTTTGTCAATTGCCCTAATTATCCATCTTGGTGCATCGATCGCAATCAGCACATGGATCGGCACGGCAGTCAACACCGCTCTCACTTGGATTAGGCATCCAGATCGTTGGAGCAGCTTAGCTTTCCAGCAGGGAGTTTATCCGCAATCTTATCCACTAGTGGCTGCAAGTCGGCCACTGTTAACCTTTTAACTGACAATGGTATGCCAAGATACCTGCATGGCAGGTTTTCAATCCCGCACTGTAGGAGCTGTTGTGCTTGTTGTATTTGCTCCTCAGTGCAAGCAATTGGGATAGCATGGGATTTCGTCAGATTGACCCTAAGCCCAGACGCCTCACCAAATTGTTGAAGTGTTGCCTTGACGCAGCAAATCTCCCTGGCCGATGCATTGGTGAAGAGCATGACATCATAAGCGTAGATGGACATTTGATGTCCTGGCTGCCGAGGCAAAACCGGCTGTAATAGCTGTTGTTCCCGTGCCTTTGTGAAAAGCCCCGTCAGCACATCCACAAGCATGATGAACAACATTAGGGATAATGGATCGCCCTGCCGGAGACCGCGTCGGTGTCTGATGGAGGTCCTTGGCTCACCGTTGAGCAATATTCTTGTTGACGAGGTCGCGAGCAGGTTACTGATAGCCGTTCGCCATCGGTTACCAAACCCCGGGAGCCTCTCTCTCTCTCTCTAGCCTCCCTCCTTCTCTCTCTTCTCAAATAAAAAAAGAAAAAAAAATGAAACGTCCGTTCGTCTTTATGCCTCCTAATTTTCCCCATCTCTCAGCCGCACTCAGAAACACGAGAGACTTTCCTTCCGATGGATCCTCAATCTACACCATTTTTTTATATTCACATATGATCGAAAAAAAGCTAACAATAAATCAGAAATTGAAAAAAAACTAACAACTAATCTAACCTTAATATTTCTAACCATTATATACTAGATGCATAAGAATGTCTCCGGTAGTTTTTAAAACATATAATTTTCAGAAACTGATTTTATAGGCTTTGTAAAGGTTTGGTTCAACAGACTGGCATAAAAATAACTAAAACTAGTTGATTTCCTCACATGTAAGAGGAAAAAGAGGAGACATGTGATGACACTCGCTAAGTCATACCAGCCAAGTACCTTGCTGAATGTATGGACTTCGTGGTGCCATGGTACTATGAGCTCATACGTCCCAACAGTTGTCGAGATTTTAAGGTATTTTCTACTTAGTTACAGATTAATTCTGCATGAAAGATACCAATGTAGCATTTCACCATTGGATTTGTAAAGACCCGATTTTCACCGGATAGTGAAAACCGTGCCTTGTACCTCTATGTCACTCACAGGAGTGTGACACGTACATCCAATACAGTTAACATCATAAAAACCATAAGATAGAATAAATGCAAGGCAAGATAATAGAATCTCCAAAGTACATCATCATATAATCAGTGCTCAAATCTCATGGATACAAAACACGCGGCACGCAGGCCAGCGGGAGTACATGAAGGAAACTAGCGGAAGCGTCTCACATGTAGATCGGCGGTGAAGACCCAAAGCCCACAAGCACTCGTGTGTAGGCGAGAACGTCACTCCTCTCCGGCGGCTCCGTCGGTAGGTACAGCGGGATCCTCCGAGTCAGCGTCTCGAAAAACATAGTGGGGAAAGCCGTGAGTACTACGCGTACTCAACAAGCCGCATCTACCTAGCAACAATGTATGCATGTTGGAATATTTCAAGGAAAGGCAAGGGCTAGCACCTAAAGCAATTAATCCTCAAGTCTATGTGATTCACATTTTATTATTAGTCAAATTTTATAAGTGGCCTTACAGGAATCAACACATTCCTGTAAGGGTCAAATTTTATGTCCAGACACACCTCCACTGGACCACAGCTCGAAGCCGGAAGTAAAACCTATCGGAGGGGAGAAGTAGTAAATGCTAATCAAGCGTGTCGCTTAATGGTGTTGCCCCCTTACCCGAGGGCTAGGCTATACGTATAGATTATATATCTCTGCAGAGAGTAAGCAACTGTACCAATGTGAAGAGGTACTATAACTACAACCACCGTCGTGGCTAAAGCACAGCAACACTCACAAGATCAATAAACAAAGCATCGACGGCGGGCGCCCGTTCCTCGTGTCCGGAATCCCCAACCACAACGTAGAAAATGGTCCTGAAGGTGTGAAAGGTCTACCACGGGCCAGGTGGGGTATCCTCTACTCATGGGTCGAGACACAAGCTCCAAAAACCCACTAACACTAACTCTACTCCACGGCGGACCCACCAGTCCTCCGCTAAGCGTCTCAATCCAGCTCGCCCATACGGGTCACGTGGTAAGCTAGTATACCAAAGAGCGAGCAACCAGGAACCGATCCTTATGCTGCTGGGGCGAGTCACCATCCCTCTCCTCAACAACAGTCTCAACAACAGGTGTCACCACAACAGGGGCCCCATAACCCAAGGCCCCTACACAATCTGCGCCCGCAACAGGCGCTCTCCAAACAGAGACTCCCCAAAAGTCTCCAAGCACCTAACCACCTACACTCGCCCCCGCAAAAGTCCTACGAGTGTACCTAGTACAGAAACTCGACACCTAAGAAACACCTACAATTTATTTTACACAAAAACATGTATAGTCATCATGGGGTTCAATTAAGCATCTAAGCAGATTCTAAGCATGCGAGTAACAGTAGAACAACCTATGGCAAACAGTGGCAAGGATAGCATAGTATGGCATGGGTAAACTACAAGTGCAAGTAACCATTAATCATGCATAGATCAATTTAATGCATTTGCTAAATAGGAGCAAGAGTGGTCAAGGATTGCGGCTTACCTGCGAAACGCTGGTCCCACGCCGGGTCGGGGTACTCGTACGGCTGCTCCGGCGGGAACTCCTCAAACTGCGGTACGGGCGGAAACTCCTCGTAGCTCTCCGGCGGACAGAACGTACGAAATGGGTTAGGCACGCAAAACGAGAAAAGTACGAGAGCAACGAAACGGACGACGGAAATTATGATACTAGAACATAGCTAACAACCACACTAACGCGTAGATCTCATCGCTACGAATCCAACGCAACCAACCGCGTATTTTTCTCGACGCTCCGAGAAAAAGATATGAATTTCCAAAGATTAACGAATTATGGAAATTCAGGAAAATCCAATTAAAAGGAAAAGGAATATTCCCTGGAATATCCCTTGACACGCGGGCACCATGTCAGCACCACGTCGATGCCACGCCAGCGCCACGAAGGTCAAATCCCCTACAAGTCAGCACCACGTGGCATTACTTCGCCACGTGGGTGCCACGCAGCGCCACGCAGACGACACCTCGGAGCCACGCGCGACGAAATTCAGCCACGGTGGCGCCACCTCGGCAGAATTTCAGCCACGAAGCTAGCCACGCCAGCACCACCGGAGGGGCGGCGCCGCCGAGCCAGGGCAGGGGGCTCGCCGGAATTGCAGCGCGGCGGCGCTAGGGCTCGCCGGCGGCCAAACGGCGGCCACCACGGCATTCACCGCGGGCTCGCGCACCTGCCGGCACCCATCACGAGGACCAGCTCGCCGTGAGGCGGCGGCGCGAGCTCGCCGGAGCATGCGCGGCGGCGCTCGCACGGGAAAGCGTCCCGGGACTCAGCCAAACGACCAGCTAACAACACCAAAGGGGAGCTCATGTTCCCCCGAACTTCCTAGCGTCACTCGCGACCCAAGGCGACCGTCGGAGCACCGCCGGCGGCGAGGGAGCACGGCGGCGGAACCATGAGCTCGACGAAGACCAAGCTCTCGCGCCCCTACGCCCTAGCTAACGCACGCATGAGCTTCCTCGGACCTAGGCGAAGCTTCACGGCTCACCAAATCGCCATGAGCTCAACGGAGGACCCGAGCTCACCGGCGCCCATGGCACGCGGCGCCCGGACCTCGACGGAGGCTACCAAATCGGGGCTAATCCCAAGGGAAAAGGAGGGGGATCGAGGCGGCGACTCACCAGGGTTCTCGTGCCGTGCACGAGGCGAGGCGGAGAGGGACCGACAGCCGACCGGCGACGGGGAGGGGCTGCGGCGGTCGGCGAGCGCGCTCGATCGGGGGCGATGACCATGCGCAACGCCGTTCCGAAGCTGCAAGGGGAAGCCAGCATGGCGCTTAGCACCACCCGACGGGGCACGCGAAGGGGAGTCGGGAACGGAGGTTAAGCTCGCAGGGCACTCACCGGAGACGACGCGCGGGGAAGGAGACGACGGTGGTTGGGATCAACACACGAGCTCGTCTTCCCCTCTTCACCAAACTCGACGGCGTCGGCACCACGGGGTCCGGCGTCGCACGCACATGGCCCCGGTGCCGGAGGGGATCGATGGCGAGGCGTTTCACCAGGGGCGACGGGTGGGTGGTGGCTAGGGTTTGGGGGAGGCGGCGCGGTGCGGTTTAAATTGAGGGGAGGAGCACGGGGCGGCAGGCGGTCCGCTAGAGTCCGAGCGGACTTGCCGAGCGCGGGGCCGGGTGACGCAGGGCGGCGCTACGCGACGAGCGTCCGACGTGGAGCTCACGGGCGCCGCGCGCGCGTACGGCCGAGGTGGGGAAGAGAAACAGATAGGGGAGTCGGGCTGGGTTGTCTGGGCCGGCTGGGCCGCGCGGGGGAAGAGGAAGGGGAGAGAAGTGGGCTGCGCCAGGGAAGAAGGGAAGCTGGGCCGCAGCGGGGAATTCGGCCCACGCGCGAGAAAATTCAAATGGAAACGATTTCGAGTTTAATTCTTTTCCGAATTTAAGCAAACTTCGACCAAATTTGATTTTATTCGAATTTTGAATAGAAACAAGGACACGGGATGTTACAGGATTGCTCTAATGGCCTTTAATACTAGAATATTCCATGGGTTATCTCCACGAGGAAAACAATTATCAAGTATAGGTTACTTAGACTACTCATAGGTTATATTTTGATCAAGTAAACATAGTAATAAACAAGTGGCAAGGATCGATAAAGATAATATTGGTAGTGACCCACACATATGTTCACAACACCAAATAGAGTAGCAAGACTATGAAAAAAAGACTAAGAAAGGGTAGTTTCAAATATACTTCCTACCTATGGGGGTCTATCCTCTCGCACATACACTTAATATGCACGAGTTAAGGCAAATTACTCATGTAAGGAGCCCTACCGAAGATGCAACTAGGCCCCCTAGTGGGTTTTGGGGATAAATGACAAAGAATTAAAATGTCTAATGTTTTATCGAGCTAATATGCAGGATATCAAAGCTTAATAACCCACAAAGAGATATTGATAGCCCCTCTTACAAAAGTTAAAAGACGGATTCAAAGATAAGCTTCAATTAGATTTATAGATCTTTTAGTCTAGGAATACCAAACTATAAAGAGGAGTGATTTAGTCTTTCATGCAGGAAATATGTGCTAAAGATACAAAATCCAAGCTTGGATGAAACCCAAACCACTCAAAAAGCCAAAAGACCAAAGTCCAAAGAGCCTATATAATCCACTCACGAGTCAAGACGGAAGTTCCGTCCTCAAGTTGGAACTTCCGAGATTTCCGAGAGAGTTTTTAACGGAAGTTCCGTGACGAACGGAAGTTTTGTTATTTGCATGTCCAAACACTACTAACGGCTCTTTTTGGACTCCCTCCTATAAATAGACCCCTCCATCACGGTGGAAGAGGAGTTGGTGCTATTTGAACTCTCACATCTCCCTCAAGCTCTTGCCCTCATCTCTCCCTCACTCCCCACAAGATTCAACTCGATTTGTGAGAGCCTTATCTTAAATCCAAGCTAGAGAAGCATCACCCCAACCTTGAGCACATCTTCCCCTAGCAAGCAAACTCTACTTCACTTGTTACTTTTGGAGATTTGTTCTCCTAGATTGGCTAGGTGTCACCCTAGAGCTCCCAAGATTGTGGTGAGCCTTGGGAAGTTTGTGAATATTGTGATTCGCCTCAAGGGAAGGAATCAAGCAAGAACAAGAAAAAAACCAAGTTTGACCTTTGTGACCACTTCGGGAGGATTAGGGTTGAGAGAGACCCGGCTCTTCGTGAGCTTCTCAATGGAGACATAGGAACCTCTTTGTGAGGGGTCCGAACTTTGGTGAACAAACTTCGTGTCTCTCTCGTGTTGTTTTGCTTGTTGCCTCTTGCTCTTTAATCTTGTTTGGTGCTTGAGCTATTGTGCCCGATCTACTTGTGTGGGTCGTGTCTAGTGATTTCCTACAGGAACAACACTCCTAGGAGGTGGAGGAAACTTTCTATTCAAACGGATTTGTGAGATTCCCTAGTCTCCTTCAATACTTTATTTTCCTCCTCAAATGCATAACCGAAGTTCTATCAATAACGGAAGTTCCGTCTTGGGTGTTCTTAACTAGATTTTAAGTGTTGTGTTCTTTTTAGAAATTATTGTAGCTTGTCTATTCACCCCCCCCCCCGCCCCCTCTAGGCAACTTTCACCTACAAATGTGGTTGGACGTGGAGGTACCCTACTATTGAACGGGCCATCGCCCGAATGATACCCTTGTTTTCTTGGGACATACAACATTCAATGCAAACCTTAGACTTAAAGCACAATGTTAAATCCTTTGAAAGAACTTTAGTAGACCTAGGAAATGTAACTAAAGAACCCAAAAGAGTTATGAACCTTGCACCTTGACATAACACAATCAACCCTAACATGCATACTACTAGCAATATCAATAATAATTGCATGAACATAATAATACAACCCATGAACAATATAACAGAGGAACTCATAAGAAGAAGATAATTCCATCAAATAGATCAAAGTCTTAAGAAAGAGTGAAGAGTATAAGGCTTCAACTGTCCTAAGGACTTGGGAACTCGAGGGAGCTATTGACACAACCTTGGACTACTAGTTGTGTGTATGTATAGAATGAGGTGAATGTGTGTTGTGTGTTCGCAAATGAGGGGGTATCCCCTCCTTATATGGGGTATAGGGGGAGATGAGGTGGTTTTTAGGCATGAGAATGAAGGGAGGGAACCGGAAGGTGGCAAGTCTTTGCGAGAGAGAGACACTACACCACGGTTCGATATTAGCATCCTACCATCGGTCGCTAAAGCCGCTTTCAACAACTTATCGTTGGTCGGTAAACATATCTTCCGACGTATGCTATAGGTCGGTAAAACTGGCATCGGTAAAAGTTTTAGCGACGGACAGCTCTTTGCCGACCTATCATCGGTCGGTATTCCGACCCATGCTCGGACACAAGAAATAGTATTACCGACCCATCATTTGATGCAACTTAAGGTAATTCCCGACCAATCGTTAGTTGCCAACAATTTAAAGGATTGCCGACTTATCTTCTGTTGCCATACTCAAGCTCACTATTAACACTAATCCATAGTAATTATCCATAATCAAACACAGTGCGCTTTTACGGAACAAAATTGCATGCACACAAATGAAACATATTGGTCCAATGGATCAAGTAGTAAATATATTAATTTGGTTCATATCACAAGGTCTGCATTGCTGCCAAGTTTATCACAAGCAATCCAAGTGAGACATGCTTGACCCGATGGTCACATAGCTAAAACAAGATCCTATTACAAAAGTACTGCATCCCAGTGTTTGTCTTGCGCAACACTTGCGTATACAAGTCAATCACCGATTTACAAAATCACAAAAAGGATCACCCCACTTCCCGTAGTGTTTGTCCTGCGCAACACATACAAGTTGATCATTGATTCACAAAATCACAAAAGGATCACCCCACTGAAGTTTTGTGGTATCAGTCACAAAAGGTTACTGGACTCATCAGATTTTTGTCAGTAATTATCAACGGCCAATGCATCCTGTAAGAAAAAAAAACAGGCAATCAGTTCTCGATCTATTGACAAAGCTGCATGACACTAAGCCTATATGTGAGAATGACAACTCTGTTGTTTCCTCCGGTTCACAATCACATATAAAAATTCTGCTCAAATATCTGGGCCTAATTCAAAACAAATCGCTGGGCCTTCTCTGAATTTTGATTGGTATCAGTAGCACTTCTTATGAAGGAACAAGAATATATGCTTGAAAGATTTAATAATAGCATAGGTCAGGTTCATCTATTTGGATAGCAAAATTTTTTAGCAGCAAATAGAAGTTAGTAATAGTTTTGCGGAAAAGCTTTGTGGAAGGTGAGAACTAAAAGTGCTAACAAATAGAGCAGCTATGAACATAATTTTCAGAAGGAAAAAAATGACAAGGTTGAAAGCGGAGAAGATATGGCTCACAGAAATTAAGCTCAGATATTAATAACATGTCTCAAATCAACTCAGTATTACTTTTAGTTGTTCACAAGAAAAAGTATTACTTTATGTTATCAACACTTCCAACTACTGTTTATCCGAAGAATTCAGAGTAAAATACCTGAAGCAGGTGGTGTCGCTGCCTTGTTGCAAATCTTCAGCTATAAAAATTAAGACTGGTTAACATGCAATCAATGAAAATCAAAGGATGAACACGTTCAAGTTTAGTTTATTACTTTTCTGTATGGCCATGCAATCGACATCATGTGAGCATCGCCCATTGTATCCATACCAATGTAAGGACGAGGCAGAATTGCTTCTCTTTTTAGCACATGAGTCACAATAACTTCACAAAACTGCCTTCCAATTGCTTGACCAGCCACAATGGTGCTCGGCTTAGTTGAAATAATTGTTCCTTTCGCCACAGGTTGATCAGATCTCCTAATCATGGCATATAATATGACATCCTTTCCAACCTGAGGCAATCAATTACTAATAATGAAATCCATGCATCGAAGAACTATGAAACAATAAGTAAAAAGTACTAGTATGTGTTAAGAGTATTACATAAGCATCATGTTGAGAATGAGCAACATCATTACTTGTTGGTGCGGTTGTAATTTGACCTGCATGTCTTGATGGGGCTGTATCATGCACCTGGCCAGCAAAGTTATGATAGCCCTCATCGTACAAGTCATCATAAGCTTCCTCGGGTTCATCTTCTTCAGCAACGACAAATTGATCCAACCTTAAATTCTACAAGAGAACATTGAAATAATTGCAAGAGATACATGACCATATGAGTAATTTCTTTGTTCAAAAATAGAGAAGTGTATTTTATTACCACATCCATTACTAATAATGTATCTTTACCGACCAACGTGGGTTGGTAATTTTGAACCGTGGTATAGTGAGATCCTCCCGCCCCAAGATTGGGCACTAGAGGCAACACCATTGGGTCGGCCAACCTGGCTGACCTGGACCTCGTGCCTCAGGACTTGGATCCTGGTCGGTTGTTTCCTCTGGGCCTCCTCTTCTTGTTGGTACATGTTCCCGTAATTTGTTGCCTTGATAAACCCAGACCTCTTTGTCTTTTTGGAAATTCTCGATATATTGACTTGTTGATTGAATTGGAATTTTATTGAAGAAGAATCGATAAATCAATAGACTTCCTAATAGAGATAAGGAGAATTTGAACAATTATAACGACGAAATTTTAACTAAATATTTCATGAAAACGACATGATACAATCCTACAAATGGAATCACATATACACTATGTCTGCTATTATGGAACCACAATTCTAAAATAGCACAAGAGATGAAGATCCCAGCAGACTTGATGCAGGATACTGATAACCACCGAAACCGGTCAACACAAGAAGCTCGAGACCAACCATGCATGCATCTACAGAATCATCGTATGGTGTCTTAAGTGATTGACTTTTCACACTTCTGCAGTGCGAGGCAGTAAAATATATGGTATATAAATACAAAAAAAGTTTATCTACCTATTAAAGAATAAACATAGTTTCTGATTTTTCTTTTCTTTTCTTACCCACGCCTCTTGATACCCATCAATCTCTAACGTGGATCCAATCCATCTATAGTCGCCATTTTTTCGTTTCCCTATGATTTATGGGCCCAGTCATTGTTTATGGTACTATGTTTACACAGATTACATTTGGATCGTCCTTCAATTTTATGTTTTTGTCACCGCAGTTTCTACCCTCCTATACTACCCAATCCCGCCGGAAATTGTGTGCACTTTCCTTCTACTACTGCAGCCTTTGGGAAGTTGTGTGGTTTACTGCCTCCAGCCACCACCGCAAAACTTTCCTTTTCCTTGTCATTGTTCTTCCACCGTACTCTACAAAATCTCAACACAAATATATTTTCTTCCCTACATGCAAATCAATTTTCCGAATTATTTTTCCCTCGATCTTAATTATCCTTTCCTTAATATGCATTTTCTTTCCCTGCCGAACTCGACGAAACCGCGATCAATGCCGTGGTAGGTTTCTCTTCCATGTTTGCACGATGTCGGCGCACGATCAAATCGTCCACTCGAGGCCGGCGCCTGATGCGATCTCCTCACCCCTAGCCGCAGGGCACACCGTGCACACATCCAGGCCAATGAAGTTCAACACCTAACGCCGTGAAGTTTGCCAACATCAGAGTGCACGTATATGCGTCTATAAAGTAGGTCCCCATCTTTGATTTCAATTTCTTTTGTTTTTTCAGCCAGAGCCAGCTAACCATTTCAGATGTTGCAAGGAAGGCACTCCTTCATAGTGTACGTGGCATCTCTCGTTCCCGATAATAGTTTCAGACTTTCAGTGCTGTCAAATCCTTTCTAGGTTGGCAAGTTTGAGATAGGACCTTTTCCTTTTTCTATACAGTTTCATTACTATAGAATAGCTCTTGACAATAATGCTGCTGTATTTGAGGAAAACACTTTTGCTGTGAATGCTTCTAACTCTTCGGAACGTCAAGGTCCTCTGCAGTTTACTTTTGAATCAGAGGTTGATCGCATATTTTCCTCTCCACTAGGTTATGTTTAGTCAAATGTTTTCCTATCAACCTGTCTCCACATTTTCATTAATGAAAAAAAGAGAGGATGCGATGACTTGTTTGAAATTTATTTTCTGTATGGAATGATGAAGAATCATCGCTAACTGTATAGAATCAACTTTGTTGTATGTGATTTCTGGAAAGCATATTGGACTTATGAAGCTCCTGCAGGCTGCAGGGATATAGCTTGTCTACCCATAATGGACTATCCATTACAACAAAAACTGATGGGAAGAAGTTTATCAAGTTGAAACCAACCGAGAATGTTCTTCAGGTTTTCAATTCTTACAAGTCTGTCATTGGTATCCAATTCCGAGCCATGACTATTGCGGATAACAATATATCCAATATATATTTTCCGGAGGAGGTCTGGCTTGACCATTATAACACAAGTTATGAAAGCTTAATTTGCTGATGACCAATCTTAATGTTTCACATCTTGAATTTTGTGCTCCCTCCGTCCCATATTACTTGTCATCCTTAACTCATCCAGTTTTCTAAATTCACTTGTCATGTTTGCATCTCAGTGCACCTCTATCTCTATCCCTCTCATCCTCGTTTCCTATGTACCTACCTTTTTCACTTCTTCATTCTTGTGCCAGAGCTAAAATAACAAATAATTCGGGACGAATGGAGTAGTTACGCACTCTTGCATTTGTATGTTGTAACACAACTTGTAACACAGTAAGTGCACTTATGATCATGTCCTTGTTGTCTTGTTTAATGTCTAAGCAGAGAATTTGTCTTTGGTCCACTAAATGTATTTTACATCACTTTATGATTATTCTAAAAAATATGCCTAATAATTTTATGTGATGCAAAAAGCTTGTAAAAACGAAAAGAAAGATCTATTCTTTGTGCAGTTTGAGAAATTATTTCTTATTTTGGTTGGGTGTAGTGTAATTAGTAACGAGTAAGAATTCCTTTTCTGGTATTCCCACAAGACCTTGAATATGATTATTATGAATTCACTATTCATCATGTTCTATGTGGTAAACACTTTCTAAATGGACACATTCAACTCTTGTTCACCAAAAAAAATAGTTTTAACAAAGTCGAGCTTATAGAAATAGGGTAATTATTCTATTTTTCCACTATAAATTTATGATTTTGGGAGAAAAGACGGGAAATAGGTTTCTTTATATACTCTCTTTATGAGTCTTGTCTCAGCATTCACAGAAAAAGATATATTCTTCTTTTATGGGGACATGCCAGTCAGATGAACATGTCCATTTTACATAACCGAGAGCCATCGAATGTCTCTATTTTATGATATATTATGTTATTAATATTGTTTAAATGTAGTTCTTTTATAAAATGAATTTATTGATACAATTATTTCTCTGACAAGGCAAAAAATGTATAAGCCCCCTCAATTTTGGAGAACTTTGGGCCTGTTCTTGGGGTGAATTCACCTGCTATGAATTGTGTTTAAAGTACCACAGTTATGTTGCAATGTTTCTTAATGATATTTGAGGCTGAGCAGGGCGGACAAAAAGCCCCCACAACGATCAGTGGCTGCAACACATCATTTCTTCTTGCATGAGGCAAGAGCGGAAAGCAAAACAGAATCAATGAGATTTGTTATTCAAATAACAAAGAAAAAGATAGAAATGTACAGGTCGACGAGCTGCGTGATTGACCGATGGAAAGCATTCTCCAAACAAAGTACTTATGGAAAGAAAATATTTTTGCCCTGAGCGATCACGGATAGAGAAAGGAAAGAAATCACGTCCCATATAATGTAGGAAGAAAAGAAAGGAAAGAAATCATGTCCCTAATATATCATTCCCAATGAAACACACATCATTTGTTACTGTCTAATATTCAGATACCACACCTTGTTATAAACAAAAAAAGAGACCTCACTACGTCTACGTCAATGGTTCCTTCGTTGCCTCTTCCATACCGTGGTTCTTCATCTAGCAGGAACATGCGGCATAGATTCATGATAACCCTCATGCTTATACATGTGTTTAGGTGAGTCCATGTGTGTTACGATTACCAAATTACTTTAATAGGTAGTTTCAATCACATGATTATGGTGTTTTCTTGTTACGTCATCCTGTTTGTTTTGGAGAGGTTGATGAGCATTACCCGATTATGGTGTTTGACTATACTACTATAACTGTGTTACTAATTTTTCAGCCGTAATCCTTCATTCCCGAGCACGAGAATTAGAACAAGAACAACATGCCTCATGGGAGAATGTCATGGGGGATCAGAGTGGTTGTTCTTTACCAAATAGACTGATGTCAGCTAGATTAATAACAATCAGTGTCATTATGCACGTAATAAAGGTGAAACAAATAATTTTCCCGTTAATCTATCTGTTTGACATATCGAATGTTGCCATGTATGTGTTGAATTAGCAAGTTACAATAGTCTTTTCTCCAACTTTTGGTGAACCGGCGTTGTTCTACGTCACAAATCTCTTTCCCTCTATCTGCAATCAAATCAACATTGAACTCAAGTATATCAATCTCCTAACCACAAAAAGGTAAATTTATGACCAAATCACCGGATGAACTGTATGTCCCATGAAGATTGTATCGATCGTGTATTACGAAAAGTAAGGTCATTCAATGAAACAAAAATCTATAAAATGAGAATATTTATTTGAAGCTTGTATTTTTATGCATAAATGTAGTAAATATAACACGTACGTGTCGCACGTGCACTATATTAGTACATTATAAAGACAAATATCAAACGTTTCAATATTACCTCATAAACTGATGAAATAATATTTAAATATATAATAAAAAGCTTGAGGGTTTTAAAACTATCTCGACATGATTTTGTGATTGCTCTAGAGGATCACATCTATTGCATGGCAGCCAATTTGTTCATATATTGAAATAAAAATGGGCATATGCAATTTGTTAAAGGTAAGATCTTTGTCTTTTTCACCAGGGTGAACAGTGTGAGGACCCGGATTTCACCCAAGTGAAACCCGAACCCTTTGTACCTCCGTGCCACTCCCGGGAGTGTGGCACGTACATCCATCACAAGTTAGCATAGAAAAACCATAAATAAAGAATGTAAACAAGGCAAGATAACAGAATCTCTAATAGTACATTATTAATCACATGTCTCAATCTCGTGGATACAAGAGCGTGGCACGCAGGCCATCGCGATATCAAAGATGTAATCTAGCGGAAGCATCTCACATGTAGATCGGTGATGAAGACCACACCCACAAGCAACTCGAGTGTAGGCGAGACCGTCACTCCACTCCGTCGGCTCCTCGGCTGGCTCAGCTGGATCCTCTCGCACCGGCGTCCGAAAAACGAAGTGAGAAAGCCGTGAGTACTTAGAGTACTCAACAAGCCGCAACTACCTAGCAACAATGTATGCATGCTCGGATATTTCATGGATAGGCAAGGGCTAGCACCTAAAGCATTAAACCTCAAGTCTATGTGAATTACATTTTATTATTAGTCAAATTTTATAAGTGGCCTTGCAAGAAACAACACAATCCTGCAAGGGTCAAATTTTATGTCCAAGCACACCTCCACTGGACCACAGCTCGAAGCCGGAAGTAAAACACCTATCGGAGGGGAGAAGTAGTAAATGCTAATCAAGCGTGTCGCTCAATGGTAGTGCCCAATACCTTGGGCTAGGCTATATGTATAGATTTATATATTTCTGCAGAGAGTAAGCAACTGTACCCACGTGAAGAGGTACTCAAACAAAAGACCACCGTCATGGCCCAAGCAAAGCAACACTCACAAGTTCACTCTACAAAGCATCGACTGGTAGGCGCCCGTCCCTCGGGTCTCGGATCCTCTAACCACAACATAGGAAAAGAAGGTCCTGAAGGGTGTGACAAGGCGTACCACGGGCCAGTGGGATATCCTCTGCTCGTGGGTTGAGACGAACGCTCCAACACCCACTACCACTAATCTCTACACCACGGCGGGCCACCCGGTCCTCCGCTAAGTATCATGATCCAGCCCTCCCATACAAGTCACGTGGTAAGCTAGTAAACCAAAGAGCGACCAACCAAGAACCGGTCCTCAAGCTGCCGGGCGAGTCACCATCCCTCTCCTCAAAAACAACCGTCTCAACAACAAGTGTCACCGCAACAGGGACCCCATAACCCAAGGCCCCTATACAACTGTACCCGCAACAGGTACTCTCCAAATAGAGACTCCCTAGAAGTCTCCCAGCACCTAACCACCTACACTCGCCCCCGCAAAAGTCCTACAGGGTATCTAGTACGTAAACTCGACACCTAAGAAGCACCTACAATTTATTTTACACAAAAACATGCATAATCATCACGTGAGGTTCCATTAAGCAACTAAGCGGATACTAAGCATGCGAGTAATAGTGGAACAACCTATGGCAATCGGTGGCAAGGATGGCATAGTATGGCATAGGAAAACTACAAGTGCAAGTAGCCATTCACATGCATGGATCAATTTAATGCAAATTGCTAAATACGAGCAAGAGTGGTCAAGGATTGCGGCTTGCTCGGAAAACGCTGGTCCTAGGCTGGCTCGGGGTACTCGTACGGCTGCTCCGGTGGAAACTCCTCAAACTGCGGCTCCGACGGGAACTCCTCGACACCCTCCGACGGACGGATCACGAAACAGGGGTTAGGCATGCATATCGAGGCAATATGGAAAAGAATGATAAAAACGACGGAATTTACGGTACTAGACCATGACCAAAAGCTACACTAACGCGTAGAGAACGTCGCTACGAGTCCAACGCAACCGACCGCGTATTTTTCTCGAGACTCCAGGAAAAAAATATGAATTTCCAAAGATAAATGTATTATGGAAATTCGAGAAAATCCAACAAAATGAATATTCCCCTGGAATATTCATCGGTCTACACTATTCCATAGACCAGGCCCACGAGAGCTTCTATCTCCTTTTCTCTCTATGGTCTATGAAGACCAGGTCCAGAGCGAGAGCGCACAACCAAAACCCATGGACCAATCGACATGCGGGCCCCTTGCCGACGTCATCTCGACGCCATGGTGCCGGAGACGGGCGGCGCCGCCTCGCACCGCCGCGGGGTTGGCCGGACCTTCGCGTCCCCGGTGCTACGATTCGCCGCTGCACGAACCAAGTGCACCAGGAGAAACCCCACGACCACGCGCACACGCCCACGCCGGTCATGTGGACCAACTCACGACGACTCAACGGCGAGGGCTCGCCGGAGTTGCCGCGGCGGCGGGTGCTCAAGGGAAAAGTCCCGCGGGTGCATCAAACTTCTCACCAAGCGCACCACAACACAAGCACAAGACCGCGCGAAGCCAACGGAACCATCCTCGGACCCAAAGACCCACCGGAGCGGCGCCGGCGGTGGGATCCGCGGCGGCGGCTCGACGGAGTTCCGCAAAACCTACCAAATCTTCAACCTTTCTCCAAACCAAAGAGCGCACGAGCTACAACAAGCTTCTACAAAGCTAACCGCACAGGAAAAGGAGCACGAGCTCGCCCCTAGACGCTAGCTCGTCGACGTCCATGAGCGACGCGGCGGCGGAAGATGACAGGGATGGTCAATTCGCGACCAATCCGGAGGGAAAAGACAGGGAGGTGGTGCGGTAGCTCACCAGGAAGCTCACGCGCGGCTCGGAAGGGAAGGAGAGGCCTTGGCGACGACGAACGGTGAAGAGCGACGGTGGCGAACGACGGGTGCGCGACGGGCGGCAATGGTGACCACGCCGACCGGCGTTCCGGAGCTACGAAGGAACAACGAGAGGAAGATGTTCTACCCGGAGTGAGAGCACACGACGGGGAAACGGGAACAAAGGATGAGCTCGACGGAGGCCTACCAACGGCGACGATCGACGGAGATGGAGGAAATGGTGGAGAACTTTGCTCGGGTCGTCGCGCGCTACACCGCTCGGATGGCGACGAGGCCGGCACCACTCGAGGCGGCGTCGCACGCCGAGCACGAAGGTCAGCACGCGCACCCCTAGCTCGGATTTTCGCCCATGGTGGAGGGGAATACCGTAGCGGCGGTACGGCTAGGGTTTGGGGGGGAGAATGGGGGAAGCGGCGGCGGCTCGGGGGTTTTGTAGGAGAAAAAGGGTGGAGGGAGTGGTTAGGGCGGCGGGTTTGCTGGACGGCAGCACGGGAGCGCGTCGCGTGGCCTCGGCGTCCGTGCCATACCGCGCGCGGAGAGGGGGTGGGTAGAAAGGTAGGAGATGTACTGTTCCGCTCGGGTCGGGCTGGACTTGGGCTGGCGACCGGGCTGCACGGAGATTCAGCCCAAAGCGACGGATTTTGAAATAATTGCTTCGCCAAATTTCTGTTTCGATTTCCAACTTGATTTAAATACCAAACTTCACCAAATCTTTTCTAAAGTCCCACACATTTTATTACATGACTATTTGTTACAACTTTTGGGCTGTTACGGACCCCCCCCCCCTTACAAGAATCTCGTCCTCGAGATTTCACTCCTCATCCTCGAATAAGTGAGGGAAGTCCTTCCTCAAGTTATCCTCCATCTCCCAAGTGGCCTCTCGCTCGGTGTGGTTGCTCCACAACACCTTGCAGAACTTGATCTTGCGACTCCTTGTTTCCTTGAAAGCCACATCCAAGATCTTGGTAGGGTACTCCAAGTACTCAAGGCTGTCCTGCAGATCCAACACCTCTCGGTGAAACCTGCTCCTCCGGCACACGAAGACACTTCTTGAGCTGCGAAACATGGAACACGTCATGCACTCCGAGCAAGGTGTCCCGGCAACTCAAGCCGATAGGCGAGATCTCCAATCCTCCTCACCACTCGAAAAGGTCCAACGAACCTTGGTGCCAACTTGCCACGCACGTGGAACCTGCGCATCCCACGAAGTGGAGAGACCTTGAGATAGACATAGTCCTCCACAAAGAACTCCAAAGGTCTCCTCCTCTTATCCGCATAGCTCTTCCGCTCGCTCCGAGTAACCCCGATATGCTCTCTCACTTGCTCAACCTTTTCCTCAGCCTCTCTAACAAGGTCCGGTCCATAGAAAGACCTCTCACCAACCTCTCGCCCACATAAGAGGTGTCCTGCACTTCCTCCCATACAAGAGCTCATTTGGTGACATCTTGATGCTTGATTGATAGCTGTTGTTGTAAGAGAACTCAGCAAACGACGGACTATCCTCCCAATTCTTGCTGTAGGTGAGCACACAAGCTCTCAACATATCCTCCAGGGTCCGATTCAGCCGCTCCGTCCGGCCATCCGTCCGAGGGTGATAAGCTGTGCTAAAGTCCAAGCGAGTGCCCATAGCTGCGTGCGGACTCCTCCAAAACTTAGCCACAAACCGAGGACCACGATCCGATATGATAGTGAGAGGTGCTCCATGTAATCTCGGAATGTGGTCAATGTAGAGACGGGCGAGCTGCTCTACATCGAGCTTAGTGTTGACGGCAATGAAGTGAGCCGCCTAGGAGAATCGATCCACAATCACCCAAATAAAATCACGACCCTTCGGTGTGCGAGGTAATCCAACAATAAAGTCCATGCTGATGTTCTCCCATTTCCACATAGGAATCTCAAGAGGCTTGAGCAAACCGGCCGGCTTCCGATGTTCCGCTTTGACTCTCCCGCAAATGTCACACATCCCCACAAACCGAGCAATGTCCCTCTTCATGCTTTCCCACCGGAACCGAGTGCGAAGATCCTCATACATCTTTGTGTTCCCTGGGTGGATCGAGTAGCGAGAACAGTGAGCCTCTCGCAAGATCTCATCTCGAATCCCTGCACCTCCAGGAACCACAATCCAATCCTTGTACCAAAGTACACCATCACCATCCACTCGAACCCGGGTGCCTTATCATCCTTTGTCTTTTCCTTGATTGACTCCACAAGACTCGTCAACCTTTTGCTTTTCCTTGATCCGATCTCCAAGAAGACTCGTGATCCTCAACTCACGAGAGATAGCCCTCGGGGATGAGCTCCACTCCATCCCTCATCATCTCCTCAAACACCTCCGATCGACTCGTCATGAGAGAAGTACAATAGGCCTTGCGACTCAGCGCATCCGCAACAAA
Source organism: Chloris gayana (assembly GCA_031894775.1). Lineage (NCBI taxonomy): Eukaryota > Viridiplantae > Streptophyta > Magnoliopsida > Poales > Poaceae > Chloris > Chloris gayana. The sequence continues at coordinate 362,089 of JAUNZO010003244.1, forward strand.
ATTTGCCTTGCCCGGGTGGTAGTTGATGCTCAAATCATAATCCTCGATCACCTCAAGCCACCTCCTTTGCCTCATGTTCAGCTCGATCGCGTGAAGATATACTTCGAGACTCTTATGATCCGTGAAAATCTCACATCCGCCACTCGATGAGATAGTGCCTCCAAATCTTCAAAGCATGAACAACTCGTTGCAAGTCGAAGATCATGGGTAGGGTAATGCTGCTCGTGCTTCTTCAACCGCCTCGATGCATAGGCCACAACCTTCCCGTTCCGCATAAGCACACAACCAATCCCGTGAGTAGAAGCATCACGAGTACACCCGAAAGTCCCGACTAAGATCCGGCAAGGTGAGCACAGGTGCGGTGGTCGACCTAGTCTTGAGCTCCCGAAAGCTCCTCTCACGCTCCGGGGTCCAAGCAAAGGTGACATTATCCCGCAAGAGCTCCGTCATGGGACGAGCTATCGGAGAGAAATCCTCAACAAAGCGACGGTAGTAACCAGCCATCCCCAAGAAACTCCTCACATCCTTAACACACTGCGGTGCCTTCCAACTCACAACAGATCCGAACCTTCCCTAGATCCACACTCACTACCTCGGCATTGATGACATGCCCTAGGAAAGCCACTTCCTCAAGTCGAACTTGCACTTGCTGAACTTAGCATACAACCGATTTGCCTTCAACCTCTCCAAGACAACCCTCAAGTGTCTGTGCATGCTCCTCGGTGGACTTCGAGTACACAAGAATGTCATCTATCAACACCACCACAAACTTATCCAACTCTGCCATGAAGACCTTGTTCATCATGTTCATGAAGTAGGGAGGGGCATTGGTCAAGCCAAAGGAAGCAACGGTGAACTCGAACCGCTCGTACTTGTCTAGGAATGATAAGAGATAAAATCAAGGAGGGGCGATCGGGCATGTTAGATAGCAAATGGAATTGACAAGGCGGTAATAAAGATCCATACCTACTAACGAAGGCGGTCTTAGGAATGTCACACTCACGGATTTTCATTTGATGATAGCCCAATCTCAAGTCAATAGAGGAGAAATACTTTGCACCCTTCAGCTGATCAAACAAATCATCAATCCTCGGCAAGGGGTACTTATTCTTGATGGTGACCTCGTTCAAGGAACGATAGTCAACACACATCCCGTCGGCACCATCTTTCTTCTTCACAAACGAACAGGGGATCCCCAAGGTGAAGCACTTAGGCGAATGAAGCCCTTCCTCAACAGATCATCAATCTCCCGCTTCAAGCAACACCAACTCATCTCGAAGACATCCGATACGGCCTCTTAGCAATAGGGGTCGTGCCGGGGAGAAGGTCAATCACAAACTCAACATCCCGATCTGGTGGATGTCCTGGCAAATCATCGGGAAAGACCTCGGGATACTCACAAACCACGGGTATCTGCTCAAGTGACAACCCCCGCAAGTGACAAAGCTGCGCCGGTAACTTAGGGGCAACCGGTGTGAAACTCACAGACCACTCCTCGGCGGTTCACCAAGGTCACAATCCTCTCCTCACGAGTGAATCGCTCCCTTGTTCCTTGTCAACCAATCCATCCCAAGAATCACCTCAATCCCACAAGACGGTAAGAGAGCCAAGTCGGCCAAGAACCGAACACCCTCAATCGGAATCCGAACCCGACGGCAACCCGTCACACACTTTGTAGTATCAAGTGGAGAAATGGCGAGCACAGGAAAATCGAGCTAGACGACAGGAATCTTAAGCTTCGCAACGAACGCAGTCGACACGAACGATCTAGTCGCACCGGTATCGAAAAGAACGAAGCTGGAGTTAACCAAAAACTCACCAAGAACGACGTCCGATGCCTACCGAGCATCCTCAACGGTGAGGTGGTGGAGCCTCGCACCGGAAGCACTCTGCTGCGGCTGCGGCCCGGCTGCCGACCGCACTAAACGGGGAGCTCTCCGACCCGAGTTGGGACACGCGTAGTACTTGTGTCCCGCCCGTCCACACCGAAAGCACCTATTGGCGAAGGGCAACCCATCGCTCGGGGGCCTCCAACCTGATTGCCGTGGCGCTGGAGCACGCTGGTACCGTTGTCCCTGCGGTGAGAACCGCCTCTTCCCGGAACCGCCAAACCGCCCTCGTGGTGGACGTGCGGACTGCTGCTGCTGCCCACTAAACCTCGGCCTCTCGTCGTCCTCCGTAACGGTCCAGCTGCCCTCAAGTCCTCCCGTGTGCCTCAACTCTCCTCACCCTCTCAAGACCATCCTCAACCTCAATGGCCTTATCCACGAGCTCCTTCAGGGTAGAGCACCCTGCCACGTGCGGACCAATCTCAGCCCCGAGTCCCCTCTTGAAGTAGTAGATCTTATCCTCGCTCCGTGGACACGTCACGTGGAGAGTAGCGTTACAGCTCGGTCCACCTCTCGGTAGTACTCCGGCACACCCATAGCTCCCATCCGCAGGTTCCTCGCACTCGTCGGACTTCCCGTCCATCACTCCCTTGGGTATGTGCTCGAGCTCCGAACTCCCGCTCAAACTCATCCCAAGAGATACTGTTCGGGTCCCGGTGGTTGGCCACGTAAGTGTCCCACCACGCGTTGGCTGCGCCTCCGAGCAAGTACGAAGCAAGTGACACACACTCGTAGTCGGTGTACTCCATGATCAATAGCTGCTTGGACACCGTCCCGAGCTAGCTGTCGGCGTCCAAAGGGTCGGTGCGGTGAGAAAACGTGTCCGGCTGAAGTCTCGCGGAAGGCCTCCTTCCTCATGTCGGACCGACCGCGGCCTGCGAAGTACCGTGGCTGCTGCTGCTGCTGTGGAACCTGCCCGTGGTGCTGCTACTGCTGCAGCAGCATATGCATCAGACCTCCCAGTATGTTGGTCTGCAACAGCATCATGTCCGCAAGAGTCCGAGCAGGGGGTGGTGGTGGTATCTCCTGCTGCTCAGCACCCTCCTCGCTGCCCTCGGTGCCTCCTCGCTGCTCGAGCAACCTCCGGCTCTCCAGCTGCGGGATCCGGTGGTGCCTCTCCACCGCGACCACGCCCACGGCCTCTGCCACGAGCACCCACGGCTCCTCCGCCGCGACCACGGCCTCTCGCACCGCGGCCTCGTCCTGCAGCACCCTCGGCGGCAATCGCACGGCCTCCGCCACGACCACGGCCTCGCCCACGTCCTCTCGGGGGCCTGGTCATCAACCTCCATCGTAGCCTGCTCAAACTGCACGTGAAGACCCCTTCCTCTCGGCATCGGTTAACAAAGGCACAAATCCAAGGATTAGTACGGGTTATCCAACACTTTCTTCAAGTTTTGAAACAATCTTCATGAGTAAAAGACTAGCATGCAGATCATTTATCCAAGCAAACATAGCAAATGCTTATCCGTTCAGTCATGTCTTACGTTGATAATTTTAATCGACGAGACAGATTTCAAAGTTTGATGAAAGAAGTTTAGCAGATTAGAGTTCTAGATCATGTCCTTAAGGTTACGTCCAGTTTCTACGGGTCTCGTTCCTACGAGTCAAGTATGGCTCGATACCAACCGTGAGGACCCGGATTTCACCCAAGTGAAACCCGAACCCTTTGTACCTCTGTGCCACTCCCGGGAGTGTGGCACATACATCCATCACAAGTTAGCATAGAAAAACCATAAATAAAGAATATAAACAAGGCAAGATAACAGAATCTCCAATAGTACATTATTAATCACATGTCTCGATCTCATGGATACAAGAGCGTGGCACGCAGGCCATCGTGATATCAAAGATGAAATCTAGCGGAAGAATCTCACATGTAGATCGGTGATGAAGACCACACCCACAAGCAACTCGAGTGTAGGCGAGACCGTCACTTCACTCCGTCGGCTCCCTCGACCGGCTCGGTTGGGTCCTCTCGCACCGGCGTCTAAAAAACAAAGTGGGAAAGCCGTGAGTACTTAGAGTACTCAACAAGCCGCAACTACATAGCAACAATGTATGCATGCTCGGATATTTCACGGATAGGCAAGGGCTAGCACCTAAAGCATTAAACCTCAAGTCTATGTGAATCACATTTTATTATTAGTCAAATTTTATAAGTGGCCTTGCAGGAAACAACACAATCCTGCAAGGGTAAAATTTTATGTCCAAGCACATCTCCACCGGACCACAGCTCGAAGCCGGAAGTAAAACACCTATCGGAGGGGAGAAGTAGTAAATACTAATCAAGCGTGTCGCTCAATGGTAGTGCCCAATACCTTGGGCTAGGCTATACGTATAGATTTATATATCTCTCGCAGAGAGTAAGCAACTCGTACCCACGTGAAGAGGTACTCAAACAAAAGACCACCGTCCCGGCCCAAGCAAAGCAACACTCACAAGATCACTCTACAAAGCATCGATCGGTAGGCGTCCGTCCCTCAGTGTCCGGGATCCTCTAACCACAACATAGGAAAAGAAGGTCCCGAAGGGTGTGACAAGGCGTACCATGGGCTAGGTGGGATATCCTCTCGCTCGTGGGTTGAGACGAACGCTCCATCACCCACTACCACTAATCTCTACACCACGGCGGGCCACCCAGTCCTCCGCTAAGTATCATGATCGAGCCCTCCCATACAAGTCACATGGTAAGCTAGTAAACCAAAGAGCGACCAACCAAGAACCGGTCCTCAAGCTGCCGGGCGAGTCACCATCCCTCTCCTCAAAAACAACCGTCTCAACAACAGTGTGACCACAACAGGGACCCCATAACCCAAGGCCCCTATACACCAAACTTCTCACCAAGCGCACCACAACACAAGCACAAGACCGCGCGAAGCCAACGGAACCATCCGCGGACCCAAAGACCCACCGGAGCAAGCACCGGAGGTGAGATCCGCGGCGGCGATTCGACGGAGTTCCGCAAAACCTACCAAATCTTCAACCTTTCTCCAAACCAAAGAGCGCACGAGCTACAACAAGCTTCTACAAAGCTAACCGCACAGGAAAAGGAGCACGAGCTCGCCCCTAGACGCTAGCTCGTCGGCGTCCATGGCGACGCGGCGGCGAAAGATGACGGGGATGGTCAATTCGCAACCAATCCGTAGGGAAAAGAGGGGGAGGTGGTGCGGTAGCTCACCAGAAGCTCACTCGCGGCTCGGAAGGGAAGGAGAGGCCCCGGCGACGACGAACGGTGAAGAGCGACGGTGGCGAACGACGGGTGCGCGACGGGCGGCAATGGTGACCACGCCGACCGGCGTTCCGGAGTTGCGAAGGAACAACAGAGGAAGATGTTCTGCCAGGAGTGAGAGCACGCGACGGGGAAATGGGAACAAAGGATGAGCTCGACGGAGGCTTACCTACGGCGACGATCGACGGAGATGGAGGAAATGGCGGAGAACTTTGCTCGGGTCGTCTGCGCGCTACACAGCTCGGACGGCGACGCGGCCGGCACCACTCGACGCGCCGTCGCACGCCGAGCACGAAGGTCAGCACGCGCACCCCTAGCTCGGATTTTCGCCCATGGCGGAGGGGAATACCGCAGCGGCGGTGCGGCTAGGGTTTGGGGGGAAGGATGGGGGAAGCGGCGGCGGCTCGTGTGTTTTGTAGGAGAAAAAGGGTGGAGGGAGTGGTTAGGGCGAAGGGTTTGCCGGGCGGCAGCACGGGAGCGCGTCGCGTGGCCTCGGCGTCCGTGCCGTACCGCGCGCGGGAGAGGGGGTGGGTAGAAAGGTAGGGGATGCACCGCTCCGCTCGGGTCGGGCTGGACTTGGGCCGGCGACCGGGTTGCACGGAGATTCGGCCCAAAGCGACGGATTTTGAAATAATTGCTTCGCCAAATTTCTGTTTCGATTTCCAACTTGATTTAAATACCAAACTTCACCAAATTTCACCAAATCTTTTCTAAACTCCCACACATTTTATTACATGATTATTTGTTACAACTTTTGGGCTGTTACAAACAGATCACTATTGACGCAGATCGAAACATGGCTCACGACACCGTGGATATGGTACTTTTCCTTGGCTAGAAACTTTGATGTTGCTATAGCCGGAGCTTGAGATGCATGCATGGGCTCAAGTCCGACAGGCTCGTTGCTCCTCGTGCTCTCCCGGCCTCAACTTGAGGAAGTCGATGTCCCGTTCGCCCGCAGCGTACGCGTCCACTATAACAAAACTCGCTATAGCCACGCCACCCAAAATGAAGTAGCCACGGCAAAGAAAATAAACCGTGGCTACAGTAGGTGGCGGGGCCGGCGGCCTTCGAACCGTGGCTATAGAAGCCACTATAGCCACGGTTGTCTTTGTGAACCGTGGCTATAGTGGCCTGCACCAATAGCCACGGTCCACGTCACCAACCGTGGCTATAGTTTCTTCTATAGCCACGGTTGAAGAAGTGGACCGTGGCTATTGTTTTGCACGAGTATAAAAGCCGCGTTCGGACAGTAACAGAGCTCAGTCCAAGTGTGGCGGCTCGAAAATTGAGCAAAAAAATGAAAACCGAGGGGGAAGGTTTTGATCTCGTTTTTTTGGTAGAAATTTGTTCTCCGTGGTAAGGGAAACCCATCCCATGTATTATTTATTGCTATAGTGTTGTAATCATGGAGAATTTTGGATTACCATTTGACCTAGGTTTAGATTTCGATTTGTCAAATTCCTTCATGTTTGTAGGTTTGTTGTTGGTTTGAGTTGTGTATAATAAGCTCATATATCATGTGCTTGTGTTGCATAAAAAAAATCATGTCTTACAAGCCTTTTTCATGTCAATCAATTTAAGATCTACTTTATGCTCTCTTGAGAGAGACCCCTAGAGCACAGCTTTAATTATTAAAAGATTCGAGTCAATTAATAATAATTTGTATAGTGGGTTTTTATATATGATAGCACATTGTCTTATGCAATATATTAGTTCCCTTATATTTTCTATAAATATATAATATTTATAATGGTAAATAGATTATTTAGTAATTATTTAATAATTATTAATTCTAGCACATTATGTTATACAATATATTAGTTTCCTTATATTTTCTATAAATACTTAATATTCATATTGGTAATTATTTGATTTAGTAATTATTTTATTATAATTAATATTCGCGTAATGCTTGATTAGATGGACAAAGCATGGATGTACGAAGAGTCAAGATTAAGTGCATATTTCCGAGGTCAAGTCGATGTATTTCTCAAGAGGGTCGTCGAGCATGTTTAGCGTCTAGGAAAACAAGAAATATATTGTCCATGCGTGGACTGCAAGAATCAAAAATTGTGGACCGATACACTTGTAATCAAATCTCACTTAGTGAGGAGGGGTTTCCTGGAGAATTATACGAGGTGGACAAAGCATGGAGAAGACGAGCCGGTCGAAGTTGAGTTGCAGCCGATTGAAGTTGAAGAAGAACAGTTTGTCCAAGTTGACGAGACTTTTGATTTTCATATCGAAGAAGAACAATGTACTGAATTTGATGTTGAGAAATTGTTATGTCATGTTGAGCCGCAAGTTTTACTCAATGCGGGGACAACAAGAGGGCTTGATAATTTTGCAACGATAGAGAAGGCATCAAAGGATTTATTGTTTGAGGAGTCTAAGGGATGTTCTAAAGAGAATACTCGTGTTACGTACAGCTTCTCGAACTCATGAAACCGAAGGCCATCCATGGGTGGTCGGATGCCGTTTCAATGAATTGTTGGATCTTCTTTCGGATACACTGCCAAAGCCAAACTTGTTACCAAAAAACACGTACTATGCTAAGAGACTGATATCTCCAATGTCGCTGGGTGTGCAAAAAATCCACGCATGTCCAAATCATTGCATATTATACCGGGGAGAAGTTCAAGGACCTCGTGAGATGCCCAAGGTGCAAACGAAGTCGTTACAAGACGAATGAGGAGTATGATGTAGACACAACTAATAAGAGGGGAAAGAATGACAGGAAGAGGAAGAAAAGCAATATCGTCAATGGTAGCGACGATGATAGTAAGGTTGCAGCCTTGGTCATGTGGTACCTACCGGTGGTCGATCACATAAGACGGATATTTGCCAACCCAAGAGATGCTGAACCGATGACATGGCATACACGTAAGAGGGACCCTAATAAGCTAAGTCATCCATCGGATGGAACCCAGTGGAAAAACTTCGATCGTAACCACCGTGACGACTTCTCGCACGAGCCAAGAAATATACGGTTTGCATTGAGTACAGATGGAATGAACCCTTTTGGTATGACGAGGAACGTTCGCAGCGTTTGGCCTATGCTGCTAACAATGTTCAACCTCCCCCATGGTTGTGCCACAAGAGGAAGTACATATTATTGTCCATTCTTATATCCGGACCGAAAGAACCTGGAAACGACATAGATGGCTTCCTGGAACCACTGTTTGAAGACATGCGGAAACTATGGTTGGAAGGTGTGCGTATGTGGGATGAGCACCGAAGGGACTACTTCACGTTGAAAGCGATAATTTTCGTGACCGTAATCGATTCCCCGGCGTTAAGAGCGCTTTCGGGCCAGGTGAAAGGAAAGGAGGCATGCTTTGTTTGTGTTGACGATACATCACACGTGTATCTTCCATCATCCAAGAAGACAAGTGTACACTCGAAATCGTCGATTCTTACATCGGAGTCACCCGTATCGACGGATGGCCAAACAATTTGATGGTACGATTGAGACCGGCGAAGAACCTCGACATTGGACCTCTAGGGATGTCTTTGATAAGACAAAAAACATTAAAGCTACATTTGGAAAGGCCGTGAAGGGAGTTGCAAAGTCAAAAGCTGCAACGCCGTATAAGAAGCTTTCTATATTCTATAGATATCTCGGTACTCGGGAAGAATTGGAAGTGACTCATGCATTTGACTGGATGCACATTGGGAAAGGTGTATTTGACAGCACTACCGGCCTTATACTTGACCTACCCGGTAAGACAAAGGATGGATCGAACGCACATAGAGACCTTGTAGAGATGAATATTAGGCGAGAGCTCCATCCACAAGAAAGAGCGAACGGAAAGTACTACCTCCCGCCAGCCTGCTACACCCTAACGTGTGAGGAGAAAATAGCGTTCTCGAAGTGTCTACACGGGATTAAAGCACCGACCGGTTTCTCATCGAATGTCCAAAATCTCGTAGACATGAAAGACTTAAAGATAAGTGGTTACAACACTCATAAAGGAAACAATGTGCATACTCGAGATGTGCTTTCCGCCATCCTATTTTGATACTATGGAACACTTCATGCTTCATATTGTTGACCAGATATCTGCTTTGGGTCCCGTCTACATGCATCATATGTTCCCCTTCGAGAGGTTCATGTATGTTATGAAACGCTATGTACGTACTCGTTGTCATCCGGAGGGTTCAATGATTGAGGGCTACACCACCGAGGAGATTATTGAGTGTTGTGCAGATTATATTAAAGACAGTCGATCTATTGGTGTACCCGTGTCTCGTCATGAGGGAAGGTTAAGTGGAAAAGGTATACGAGGACGAAAATCATTCACCGACCGCGAATATAAACGAGTTGACAAAGCCCATTTTACTCGTACTGCAACAATCACGTATTGTTGCCCCGTATTTCACAAAACACATTGAGGAGCTTGAACTAAACAATGTTCGGGGCAAAAGCGGTGCATGGTTAGTACAGGAGCACAAGAAAACTTTCACATCATGGTTCGAGAGTCAAGACCTTCCACGTGGAGACTCGATGGATGAGAAAATGTTGAGAATTTTAGCTGCCCGACCTTCAAAGACTGTGGTGACTTATCAGGCGTACGACATTAATGGTTTTACTTTTCACACTTCAAAGAAGGACACGAAAAATAAGTGTCAAAACAGCGGAGTTCGAGTTGAAGCCCTTGATGACGATAACAATTACACCTCATATTATGGGTACATAGAGGAAATTTGGGAGCTGAACTATGGACCAGATTTACAAGTTCATGTCTTCAAATGCAAATGGGTCAAACACCCATGTGGGGTGGAGGTCGATGAATACGGGTTAACCGTCATCGATCCGAAGAATGTAGGTTACAAAAATGACCCGTGGAAACTTGCTAAGGTAGCAGAACAAGTGTTCTATATACTCGATCCAAAGGATGAGAAGAAGCACATTGTTATTCCCGGTAAACAAAGAATACTTGGAGTGGATGGGGTCGACGATCAAGATGCATACAATCGAGTATGATGAAGTTCCATTATTCGTGGATTCAAAAAAATTTAAAGTCATTGAAGCAAAACTATCGTATCAAGGAATGCCATACCTACGCATAGATTGCGAAGGAAAAATCGTTCAAGGATAATGTACCTTTATTATTCCATTGCGATGTACCTATGACGTACTCGAGATATATATGTTTCAACAACTTTAATTAATTTAACAATATTTTAGTGAATTTTTAGTAGAATAAATGAATTTAATAACCTTTCCATTTTTTCTGTCACTTTTCACAATTTAACAAGTTTTAAATAATTTTTCATCTACTTTAATTAATTTAATAATATTCTATTTATTTTCAGCAACGTTAATGGATTTAATAAATTGTTAATTATTTTTCTGCCACTTAAATCAATTAACATCTTTTAAGTAACCACATTTAACAATTATCTAAAAGTTGCTAATAAATATTTAATAAGTCTACCTGTTAATAATTTTCAGCCGGATAAATAAAATTATCAACAATTAAATAATTTGACAATCAGCTGCTATAGCCACGGTTGACTTCTTCAACCGTGGCTATTGTAAACCCTATCAATAGCCACGGTAGAAGAAGTCAATCGTGGCTATAGCAAGCGAGTGCGCGGCGAGCGGGGTTTAGAACCACCTCGCCCGCCCAAAGTCGCCCGTGCCGGCTTATAAGCTCCACTCCGTACGTGGTGTTGAACTTATCGATATATTACGGGCTCGCTCCGCTCGCCATGTGGGCCGTCTGTTTGTGCTGGGCCTTGGGCCTTGATCGTGTTCTAATGCGTTGGTCAATGTGGTCGGGCCCGTGATCCACTAGAGGGCCTCGAGCCGCGTGCCAAAAATTGGGTCCGTGCGCACTCTAAGATGGATGAAAATGGGGAGATTATTCCGATGGACGCAGAATCGGTGCAAGTTATCCAGCAATTGACGGGTGACATCAAGTCGCAGACGCGAGCCTGGTGTTATTCAATCCGAATATCACATAGACCAACTCTCTCTTGCTGTGGGGACCAAAGAGCATGGCGGGCGGGTGCGAGCGAGTGTCCTCCAAGGCAACTTGGAAAGAGGGTTTCTCCTCTAGCTCTTCCGCCTCGTTGTACAAAAAACATAAATTTCACAAGAAAGATAAGGAGGAGAGGGACAAGGAAGAGTGGAGGAGACAGATGGAGATGTACCAAGCTGACCTGCGAAGTGGAAGTATCCCCAGTACGACTCCTACTCGTCCCAACCACTTCACCTAGCTTTACCTCCCCGTTAGAAGGGGAAGTGATAACGCAAGAATGTCGTTTTCTCAATACTGTAGTGCTTATTTGAACTACGTAAAGAACCCGAAGGTGGCACGTTATAGAATTCGAAAACAAATATACTTTCGTCATAAATTTCCGGTAAGACACACGTCACATCTAATTTTTTTATGCTGCTATCATTGAAATAGAGTGATATTTTTTACTTCACTCTATTTAACAAGTGCATTAAGCAAGTAAAAGGTAGTGTGCACTCGGATACTACGCATGTGCGTATTCGAGCTCCGCTGTATCCTACTTGAATGTCATGACCCATGAGACCACCGAGGAGGTACGCTAAGATTGCATCTGTTTAATTTACATTCTTTCTGTTTTTTTGTCTATCATGTACCAACTTTTGAATGAAATCTCCAAGACAGGATTCTCCACGGTGCGAAAGCATCTAAGTACAAACGACATGTACTACATTGTCGCTAGGATGTGCCGTTTCTTGCTTAGGGAGGTCATCAGTCCTCGTGGTCGGTTCTTTGACGAGCAAAGTGAAGTGACAAAGGAGCATCGGGCACTTTTCGAGTGGTGCGGCTCGAAACGACCGTACGAGCCCGATGTTGTTGAAGATTCATATAGTGTAGACTTAGTTTGAAAAAACATTGTGATGTTCACATTATTAAACCTTTGATGAATTTTATAAATATTTGTAAATATTAATGTGATGTAATACTTTAATGTTAATGTGATGTAATTATGGTTAATGTTATGTAATTGTAATTTATTATTTCTAATGCGTATTTATTTTTTTTATTGTTAAAAAAGTAAATAGCCACGGTTCACTTTGGCAACCGTGGCTATAGTATTCCACTATAGCCACGGTTTACATGTCGAACCGTGGCTATAGTGTCCTTCTATAGCCACGGTTGGCTATGTCAACCGTGGCTATAGTGCGTCACTATAGCCCACTATAGCCACGGTTGACATAGTGAACCGTGGCTATAGTTGCGTACTATAGCCACGGGTGTTCTGTTTTCCGAGGCTACAGATGGTTTTCTGTAGTCTCGGAAACATAGCCACGGTTGGGGCTGATCGTGACTGTAGAGCCTCCAACCGTGGCTATAGTGAGTTTTTGCTATAGTGATCTCAGAAGCCGTCGGCGAACTCACTGGCGTTGAGCGTCTTATACCATATCCACGCATGCATCTCAAGCTCCGGCCGGCTCAACGTTCTTCCGCGGAACGTCCTTGTCGATCGAGGAGGACGATGCATGGTGATGTCAGTGTCAGGCTTCACTCCGTAGACGAGGTCGGGCCGAGCACAGGGCTGGTAGTAAGAGAACCTCGCGAACGTGGCGGAAGAAGTCCTCCGTGAGGCCCAGCCCGCTGGCCGCGGCGCCGCCCTGAGCACGAGCCGCGCGCTCTTCGGGGTGTGTACTCGTGCAGAACCGAGCTGAGGGACAGCTCCAGGCGCCTCTCGTCCTCCGGCTGCACCTTGAGGTCGCACCAGTCGACGATCTGCTCGTGCTGGAACTTGTCGCCGTCTGGCACGTTGGAGTATTTCACTTTCTCCTCCGGCGCCAGGTGGAAGAAGTGCCTCGTCATGGCAAGGATGTCATCTAGGAGCTCCTTCGGTATGTCATGGTCGGTCACCTCACAATTCAAACGGTTTGTTCAAGTCGAGATTTCCATTTTCTAACGCGAGAATTAATAACCACAACGGGAAAACACAAGTGTGCCAAGTGTTCCGGAGTTTGCCGAGTATTTTATTACGGGCAATCGGCAAACAATGTATTTGCCGAGTATCAACGATAAAACACTCGGCACAATACGAACACTCGGCAAAGATTGTTTGCCGAGTGTCGAAAATAAAAACACTCGGCAAAGATTGTTTCTGAGTTTATTATGTCCGGCACTCGACAAAGGTGAAGGTTTGTCGAGTATATTTTTTGACACTCGGCAAAAAAATAATTTTTTCTCTTCTTGCTTTAAAACTTTTTCTACTCTCAACATACAACATGTGTTACTCTATGTTCAAATTTGGTATTTTTTTATCTTTGTTTGCAATATTTTGTTAATTAGTTACTCCCTCCTTTACTAAATTGTTGTCGTCATTGACTTTTTTTATGATGTTTGACCATTCTCCTTATTCAAAAAATTTTATCAAATAAAAAAAGTTAGATACTATATTTCAAGTTTCTTTAGTCATAAAACATATTCCAACAAAATATATAATATTTTTTAAACTTTGTTTGAATAAGACAAATGGTCAAATATAACAAAAAATTCAACAACGACAACAATTCAGTAAGAGAGTAGTAAATTTCAAGCAATTTTTTGAATAAAGTTAAATTTGAACTACAAGTGATTTAAATAATGAAATATAATGAATACAAAATTTATATTCATGTTATTCAACCCAATTTAGGACCTTACACATAAAAAAAGAAATTTACCATATCTTTTGTAAGAAATATGATCGATAACGTGTGTATAAATGGTTTTTAAATTCTAGAAAAAACAAATAAAGTAAAAAAATCATAATATTTGCTATGAAGTGAAGGTATCATAGGTAGAAGCTATGATAAAAACTAGAGAATGTTTCACAAAAGTCATCACGTACAATGCTTACAAAACAAAAAATCTCGGAAGAACTTTAGAGTTGATAATGAGTCATTAAAATTTGGAGTCAAATTGACACACGAGTTTTATTTTGACTCCAAATAATTTTATACAGGTAATAGATCATATAAATAATGTCATGCCAAAATTTGTTAATTTTTAGAATTTATTTGGTAATTTTATAGATTTAATGTTTGCCAAGTGCAGATACACTCGGCAAAGCGTGCCATATCAGCGTTCCGGTGCTTCAAAAGGACAACCTCTCATTGGTCCAAAACAAAACGGTCGGATTCCTCTCATCTCTCTTTTCTCTCTCCCTGGATTGGATTGCGTAGCTGAAGAAATCTAGCTCTCGCTCAGGTTACCTACTGTAACAAATCTAGCTGGATCTGTTAGTAATCAATCATCTCTGTCTCTCTGAAATTCTTATCAGTACCAAGATATATTGGCCTATAGGTCTTGACAATCTGAAGACATAGATAAACTTGAAGCTTAAGTGAATCTACGCTTGGTAGTTCTGATTGTTATATGAGAAAATTCCTTTCTTGGCCTCTTTAAAGATGTTGTTTCCTTTGTTGGCCTAATTTTTTTGAAGTTCCCTATTTGGCCCCAAAACCAAATTCGGTTCCCTTTTAGGCCTTCCGTCCGTTCTGTTACAATCCACCGTGAGAAATTGCTCTTTCGCCATGCGTTTTACTTTACTACCCCTGCCTGTCTTCTGCCTGTCCCACACCATACGCCGCCGCACTCTGGTGGTGGAGATGGATCTGGGCGGCACGGGGCGCCAGGTGGCTCGGCGCGGCCCCAGGGCGGGGCGCCCGACGGCGCAGCGCGGCCCCAGGTGGGAGCCCGAGGCGGCGCAGCGCAGCCCCAGGGCGGGGCGCCGGGCGATGCGGCGCGGCCCCAGGAGGTGGCGCCGGGCGACACGGCGCGGGGCCAGCATGGGGCGTCGGGCTGCGCGACGCAGGGCCAGGAGCGCGGCGCGAGCCCAGAAGGGGTTGGCGGGCATGGTGGCGGGCCAAGGCAACACTGCTGGCACCTCATCCATCCTCCATGCTGATGGCATAGCAGAGGGCTCCTCCATGGACGTGAGCTCGGGCCAGCAGGCCTACCTGCAAGGGTACTCTCAATTTTGTGGCCATTTACTAGTAATAGAGCTTAAATAATTTCAGTAGTGTAGCAATAGTAGTTCTGAAATTAATATTTGTGGCAGGTTGGATCCAAATTCTAGTTATTTGCTGAAGATTAAATTAGTGGGCAACCGCAAGAAAGTTAGACAAGATGTCAAATGTTATTCTTTTGAGATGGTTGTGGATTCAGATGTGACAAATTTTAAAGACCTAGTTGAATCAGTTGTAGAGAAGTATCCTCCACGATATTTGGAAGTAGCACATGTTCAATATTATGATGAAGTGGCAAAAACCTTTCCGGAAATAAAATCAGATCAAGAGTTAATGTCTATGTTTGGTAAGCATTGCAACACAAAGGAGGTGGTAATGTTCATTATCTATCGTGGTCCATCTGATCCATATGAGCCAATCATAGGGTGAGATTTTGATGTGGATGACCATCCAAGAATCAATGAAGAGAATAATGATGATGATTACCTCAAAAATCCTGTACCGCAAAATGAGCATGTGGGTGTTGATAAGGAGGGCATGTACCTAGAGATGGTACCACAGATTCAACCTCACACTGATGTTGAGTTGGTACCATATGCACCCGATGACAGTGAAGATGTGGATGACAATGAGGATATAGATGACAGTGAGGATGGAGACGGCAGTGAGGATGTAGATGGCAATGAAAGTGCGGATGAGGATGAAGAAGGTGAGCAAGAATTACCATGTGTTGAGGAAAATTATGGTCTCAATGTAGAATATGATCCACTTGATCCTCCAATGGAGGTTGGCTCCACTTATGCAAACATAAAGGAGTTCAGATTGGCTATGTCACAGCATGCAATCAAGCATCAATTTGAGTTCAACATTGCAAAAAGTGGACCAAAGAGGTTCAGAGCATATTGTTCTAGGAAGGTCGCTGATAAGTGTCCGTGGAGGATATATGCATCTACGATAGCAGATGGATGCTCTGTGCAGGTAAGTCTTATTATCTTTTATGTTTATTTCCTATATGCAATATGTATATTTCCTGCAAACTAATAAAAGTATTGTTGTAGGTAAAGAAAAACTCATGTCTTCACGACTGCTCTAGTACAAGAAGGAAAACGAAGGTAAAGAATGCAACCAAACATTGGATATGTGAAAGAGTGAAGGATTTTCTAATAGATAATGCAACTTTGGGGGCAAAGGAGTTACAGAAGAAGCTTAAAGAACACCATAAGGTTCACATCCACTACAGCGAGTGTATATGGGTAAAGAGCTTGCATTGAGACAATTGTATGGTGACTGGGATAGTAGCTTTGACAATCTTTATCGGTTTAAAGCACAAGTTGAGAGTTGTTGTCCTGGTAGTTTAGTGATCATTGATCATCACACAGTCAATGGTAAGATCAGATTTAAGCGATTCTTCTTTGCATTGAAGCCTTGCATAGATGGGTTCCTTTGTGGTTGCAGACCGTACCTTGCAATAGATAGCACCTTCTTGACAGGCAAGTATAAGGGCCAGTTGGCTAGTGCTTCAGCTGTTGATGGTCATAATTGGCTCTATCCTGTTTGCTTTGGAGTATTTGATTCAGAAACTAATGACAATTGGATTTGGTTTATGAGTCAGTTACGGGAGGCCATAGGATCACCAAGAGGGTTAACCATATGCACCGATGTCTGGGCAGACTGTAATGGAAGGGGTTGGTAAGGTATTTTCAGGGGCTGAACATAGGGAATGTATGTTTCATTTGGTGAACAACTTCAAGAAGAGGTACCATGGAAAAGTGTTTGATGACCACTTATGGGCAGCGGCTTACTCTTAGAATTCTTTTGTGTTTGAGAAGCACTGGGCTGCAATGGAGAGTGCAAAGCCAGCTGCCACTAATTATCTTAGGAACTCCCACAAAAAATTATGGACAAGGAGCCAATTCTCAACTATTTCCAAGGTAGACTATGTCACCAACAACCTCGCTGAATGCTTCAACAATTGGATTAAGCATCATAAGTCATTAAACTTGGATGATTTCATGGACAAGCTTAGGCAACTGCTTATGGTCAAGTGGAATCAAAGGAGGAAAATATCCAAGAAACTTGATGGCTGGATTCTGCCCCACATAATCAAAGACTTGAATGAGAAAAGTAGACAATTAAACTTGGAAGTGGAAGAATGCTCAGAAGAAGTGGCAGAAGTGACAGCTATGGGTGGTAATGGTTTCAGGTTTGTGGTGAACCTACATGAAAGGACATGTTCTTGTCGACAGTGGCAGGTATCGGGAATCCCTTGCAACCATGCACTAGCATTCATCACATCACTTACTAATGAACCAATAGAAAAATATGTTGATTTGCATTACTCCATTGAGAAATTCAGACTTGCATATAGTCAGCTCATCCCTGCTATGCCTGACAAGACACAAGTGGCCGAAATCTACCCATGGATTTTTCATGCACCCACCATTTTTGAAAGCTGTTGCTGGTAGGCCTAAAACTGAAAGGTATAAGGGGACTGGTAACAAAAAAAGATCAAATGGGCAGCATAAATGCCCTATTTGTTTCGATTATGGACATCATTGGCATAATTGCAAGAGGGGCAGACCGGAAGATATTGAAGCCATGAAAGCTATTAGGTAATACATGTGTCTATTCTTACTCTATTTTGATATTTGTTTTCCCTAAATGAGGCAGTAGTGACTTCTCTATTTTTACTGCAGAGGAACACCAAAGAAAAGGCCAAAGAAAGTTAAATCTGCTCAAAGTTCGATTATACCTTTGGAGGAAGACACACCATCAGCTACTATGTCTTTTCCACCAAGTTTTGCAACTTTTTACTTCCACCCATGGTGAATTGACACTACTGTTGCATTCTAATTTCGTATTTTGTTAACCTAGTCAAAGTCAGGAAACAACAACAACAACAACTAGGAATAAGAGAAAACAAAGTGATTCTACTCTTGAAGCATCTAATAGGTAATTGGTAGTACTGCTCTTCTACAATGCCTTTATGTTATGTTATCATGAAGGAAACTATTTATCTGATACTCTACTATTACAGTCAATTCTTAGAAATTACAAGCCAAAGCAAGAAAAGGGGATCACAAAATAACTCTAACTCTGGAGGATCCAAAAGGTAGTTTTTATACTATATTTTTCACTTCTATATTATTTCTAACATTGTTTCTTACATTTTTTTATTCTATGTAGGTCCAGAAGTGACTCAAATCAACCTAGTCAAATGGATGAAGCTGTGAAGGCTAAGGCTAAAAAGGTGGTCAAACCAAAGAAGAAGAAAGACATAGGCAAGAAGATTGACATTCCTAAATTCCCACTTGATAGCCCCTCAATGTGCACAAGAAGCAAGAAATTGCAGCCTGCTAGCCCTGCAATGAGTACAAGAAGCAAAAGAAGGCTCAGCCTATAATTTATCATATACATGCCTCCCTTTGTTTGCGTTGATGTAATTCATTTCGAGTTGACTTTTCCATTTGCTGTAATTCATGTATGCACCTTGTCTATGTGAGAACTGAAACCTAAGTCATGTATGCACTGTGATACTTTCATTTGTGCGTGTGGTGGTATTCTCTGTGAGCCTTGTTTGAATCATTGTTGAAATCCTTATGTTCTCATGTGTTGTGCTGAAATTATGTAAAAAATAATGCTGAAATTTCCAGCCACAATAATGTTGACATTTGGTGGAAAACCTAACATTTTTTCGTGCAAACATAATGACGAATTCTTGTGAAATTATGAAATAAAAAATATAGCTCAATTTATATGGGACTGATAAATATACTTTAACAGAAATAAAGAAAAAAAATTTCTGTAATTAGGGGTACTATGGTCATTTCACCTATTACTTAACTCCGTTAAGTGCTACAATGGACGGAAAGGCCTAAAAGGGAACCGAATTTGTTTTTGGGCCAAATAGGGAACTTCAAAAAAAATTAGGCCAATAAAGGAAACAACAACTTTAAGGAGGCCAAGAAAGGAATTTTCTCTTGTTATATCTCTGCACCTGACCTTAACGGAGAGAGATGTTAATCTGAGTACATGCGAATGGCTTTCTTGCTGGAGCTCATGCAGCTGCTCTGCACAACCACCATTACACTATTAATCAATCGAGTACTTATTATAGCTAAATCTTTGAACACACAACATAAGAATGCAACAACAGTCTTCCTCCAAAGAAACCTGCTGTCAGCAAACTGATCGAAGTCCAAATTCGAAAGCTTGAAACACTCCCTGCTTCAAAAAGTATGTAGTAAGAGTCATAAGACTACAATGTACCATACATTATACTCCCTCCTTTACTAAATTGTTGTCACCATTGACTTTCTCCGTTAGTAATGAATTTCACATACAAAAAGTTAAATGCTATATTTCAAGTTTCTTTAGCAATAAAACGTATTCCAAAAAAATATGGTATTTCTTAAAAAAATTTGAATAAGACAAATGGATAAACATAACGAAAAAGTCAACGGCGACAACAACTTAGCAAGGGAGTAAGTATTTTCCACAGCTGCTTTTGGTGAGCAGCCAACCCTTTGATGTTATTTTGCAGCGTAAGATACAAGGCTAACAATTGGTTAACAAAATTACAAGGTTTGAATATGAAAACACGTGTATGTCTTAGGGTGTGTTTGGTTGGGCTTTCAAGCCTGCTTTTGCTTCTAAAAAGTCGAAGCCCAACCAAAGAGCCGAACTTCCGGCAACCTGCTGTGGAGAAAGCAGCTTTCACCGTGTTCATTTTCCACAGCAGGGGGAGACCTGCTTCTAGCGGCTGTAGCGTCTCCAATTTCCACGAAATTACCCGTATTGCCACCGGTTAGTCATACCGTTTCGTTCGACTGGAAAAAGGAAAACAGATCGAGCCCGTCCTCGTCCCTCCTACCTCCCGTGCGGCGCTAGGGTTCCCCGCGCGGCCTCCTCGATCCAGGGCATGACGGCGGTCGGGCGAGGCTTGGCGGCGCTCCTGCCTCCCGTGCGGCGCTAGGGTTCCGCGTGACCTCCTCTATCCAGGCGCGGCGGCGGTCGGGCGAGGCTTGGCGGCGCAAATCGGGCGCGGCGGCGACGGCTGCGGGCGGCGGCGGTCGGGCTGGGAGCTGCGGGCGGCTAGTACCGGGCGGCTGCGGGCGGCGGTCGGGCTGGGAGCTACGGGCGGCTGCGGGTGGCGTCAGGCGAGTAGCAGGCAGCGGCGCAAGGGCAGGGATCCGCCTCTGCCCGGGCGGCGGCGCAAGGGCGCGGGGAGGGGGCGCCAGCTGGGCTCCAGCGGCGGCGCTGGAGTGGGATTTTCAGGCGCCAGCGGAACTCCAAAGCGGTGCTAGAGGTATGAATGTTGTGTTTCCTCAATTCTATAGATTTTAGGGATAATTGGTGCAATGGATGTGTGATACAATAGTTCTCGTAACATGTAAGAAGATTGCAACTAACTGCAATGGCTGATAAGGCGAATTGGGCGGATTCTTTTTTGATGCATTTGATTGATGCATGCAAAGGAGAGATAGAAGCAGGGAATAGGGTCAGTGGAATTTTCACATCCACTGGTTGGAAAAACCTTATGTCAAAGTTTGCAGAAAAGGCCGGTGAGCAGCGAACAAAGAAACAGTTAAAGAATAAGCTGGACAATATGAAAAAGGAATATACATGGTTCATGGAGTTCAAAAATAGCGCCACTGGTCTAGGATGAAATGAGGCAAAACAAACTGTTGAGTGCTCGAAGACATGGTGGGATGAACACCTCGCTGTAAGTTTTATATTTAGTTGATAATTCTTGTTTGTCCATTGGGTTGTTCACCTTGGTAATATTTATTTCTATTAATTTCAGAGGTGCAATAATCCTGAAAAAGGAATCAAATGCAACCATGTGAGGTTCAGGGAGAAAGGACCAAAGCACCTTGATGACTTGCATATGTTGTTTGACAAGGTGCATGTTACAGAAGCAAGTGCATCATGTCCTGGCGATATATCGTCCGACGAGTCAAGTGATGATAATATAGCTGAGGTAGAACCTGAAGATGTGAAGCTGGCAGCTTTGAAGAAAGCAAAAAAAGACAAGAAGAAGCGCAAGGAATCCTCTACTGCTACCGACGAAAAGGATGACAAGATCCCATTCCTGCGATTGTACAAAAATACATGCTTGAGAATTGAAACCGCAGCCAAGAAGATATCCCCAAGTGTTGAAGCATCATCAGCTCCTCCTGCTAACCCTGTCCCAACCATTGCAGAAGCCATAAGGATGGCAAAACCTGAAAAAAACAGCTCTCATGCACACCGCTACATTCTTGATCATGAAACCTGAATTTAGGGAGGTCCTTAGCTCGTTTGAAACAAATGAAGGAAGGCTCAATTTGCTTGAGAGGAAGCATGAGAACAACAAGATGAAGCACAAGTAGAAGCATTTCTTTGTTTCTGTGTTGAGAAGCATTTATTTGTTTCTATGTGTTGCGAACCATTTATTTGTTTCTATGTGTTGAGAAGCAGAAGTGGCATATTTTGAAGGGCATACTAAGTTTTCCTATTCGTACTCAGACGTGTATCATTCTTGCTTGTATTGCATTGCATAATTTCATTCGTGATAGCAATTTAAGAGACAAGGAGTTTGATAGATGTGATGCGGACGAGGACTACCAACCACGTGCCATGACACAAACACAAGGAAGACAATGCAGATGGAGAGAACGAGGACGCCATGAATACCATTCGCAATAGGATAGCTGATGCTTTGATTAGTGCGAGAGGGAGATAACTATGTTGATGGAGGATATTATGAACTAGAAATCTTTTGTACAATGTTACGTTATATTTATGTTGTCCAAATGTAAACAATGGATGGAACCTTAATAATTATATTCCCTTTCTATAATGCTCATTTGCATGTTAATTTCTAATTGTGATATTGTTTTGTGATCAATTTTTATATTAAATATTCCTCAGACATTCAGGGCCATTACAGGTATTTCATAGCTTTCTCACAGCTCACAGTCACTTGAACCAAACGGCTTTAAGCTTTTCCACAGCTCACAAGCCACAGCAGCTTTCTCCACAGCTCACAGCCCACAGCTGTTTTCTTCACAGCCACAGCCCAACCAAGCACACCCTTAGCTTCATACACATGAAATTATATAGAGCATGGTAATACATGAAATATACTAGCTAACGGTAGATCTAATCATAAATCCAAAATAAGTTCAGACAGTAACTTTATAGCTGGTGCTTAGAAAGTTGTGCAAAAGAATCAACATCTAACAAATACCGCTAATGGTTAATCGAGCCTCTCAGCAAGGCAATTCAAGTTCATGCTGCAATCGCCCAAA
The DNA here is from genome assembly GCA_031894775.1 of Chloris gayana. Lineage (NCBI taxonomy): Eukaryota > Viridiplantae > Streptophyta > Magnoliopsida > Poales > Poaceae > Chloris > Chloris gayana. The sequence continues at coordinate 384,469 of JAUNZO010003244.1, forward strand.
ACCAAAATTTGAATCACCAACATCTGCAGCACAAAAAATATCCTACTGTTAAAACCACCCAACAAAAATATCATTACCAGATAATACATGGCAGTAACTAGTAATGTTATGTATACAATTATATGTGCATACTACATTCTTCGAGTTCTAAATTATAAGACTACTCATGCTCCCTTTGGAATGTAGGATAGTAAAAACAAAGGAATATGAAAAATGTAGGAATTGAGTTAGTATGTTTTTGAAATCCTATGGAAATGGAAAACATGGGAATTAGGATGAGTATTCCTTTGGTAGGCTCATAGGAAAAATAAAGGAACCAATAGCTTTCTCTTACTTGAGAGGAGAAACAAAGGAAAGAAAAAAGGAGGTCTAATCTCTTGCTTTGTTTCCTCCAAAATCAGCATAGGAACACATTCCTATGGAAACTATCCTTTGGTTTTCCTATGAGCCAAATGATCATGTAGGAAAAAATCCTTTACAATTCATATCCTCTAAATTTCCTTTGTTTTTCCTTCAATCCAAAGGGACTCTCAATGGTGTGCCCTAGGGAAACTTCTTAATAAAATATTAGAATTGGAGAGTTGGATTAGTAGAGCTACTAGTTTCTTAAAAGATACAAGGGATTTCAAAATTGCACGAGTAAACCCACCAAACAAGACTATGAAGCTATTGGGAACTAGCATGTTAAATAGACAACTGAAGACTAACCTGCAAACGTCTAGATATTTGAGCTATTAAGTTACTGCCAGTATTGAGATTATAATGAAGAAAAGAAACAAAAAATTATGCACGGAAATGTTATGAATAAAGTTTTGAAAATGATTTAATTAACTCCAGTAACATATACCAGACTTGTTCACCAAAAGCCCCAGCGGCCTGTTGCCCTTTTGGATGACGACCATGCTCATGAGAAGTACCTTGGATCGTTTCATAGATTCAAATCCTGCTGGTAACTCTCTGCATCACATCCCTCTTGGCTTCACTGCTTATTTGTGCCTGCCCACGGCAAAAATATTGGTCACTTGACTTCATGTTTATGTCCATTTTTTTCTGACAATGAGCATTTCAAAGGTCAACAGTGGAGAAATAGTTGTCCACATTTTAAGAGCAAGTGTGCACATAATTTACTATCATTGTTCCCTGTTCGATCCAAATATGTAATAATTCTTAGTGGGACCTGCATAATGAAATATGAACGTAGACAAGTGATCAAGAAGAAAGTGCATTGCATGTTTGTAACAATCATTGATCGACAATGCAACTGCAGCTCTAGAACAACCATGGAAAGATAGAAAGCATAACTTAACCAGCAAAAAATGCAGAATAAAACAGATATCTTCAGAATTCGAATGGTATCATCTCTACTACTTAAAAATCAGCAATGAATTCTTTCTTTCACCTCTTTTCGTCCAACGTGCCAAATATTATTCATGTGATCCGTTGTCCCGACCCTGCGACCCGTATCCCACTCCCTGCCCGTGCAACCGCATCTCAACTGCGACTGCCTACCGCAGCTGTGAATCTTAGCCGCTTCCATCGATCCCAGCAGCCGCAACACCCGTGTTTGGCCACCTCCGCACGTCCGTCCCTGTCTGCAGCTGCGAATCCTTGAGCCTCCATCAATCCTTCCGCAGCCACACCCGACATATGCCGCCGCAGCATCCGTCTTTTGCCGCGGTGCCTTTGTTTCGCCATCCAGACACCCGTCCAGGTCCGTCAATCCCAACCAGCACCGTCGCGATCGACCTCCGCCCCTGAGAGCAGCAAGCCCGTCGTCCTCAAGAGAAACGATCAATGTTTCACCTCACATGCGATCCGTCGACCCGCAACCGCATCCCGCAGGTGTCGTCAACTACATCACCGAGCTGCGAATCCCCGTGGCCAGTCTTTCCTCTCTCGGTCAGATCTCATATCCAAGTAGGTTTATGTTGGGTTGCGTGATGAGATGACTCTGGTGTGTGCATCGATCCCAGGTCTGCTCAAACACAAAGTCCAAACCCTCCAAAATCCCTTCTCATTTTTATTCTATACATGAGTGTGATCCATGGTTATGAATACGGCTCAAGGAGGAAGCAGTGGATAGGCTGTTCTTTAGCATGATCTTGAGTTTCAGTTCTCAGGATTACTTCCTATTCTTGGCATTGCTCTTGAGTGGCTTTTGTCTTGATTGACGTTAACCAGCCTCATTGTTTGGTAGGAATGAGAGATGGCTTATTTTAGTTGCATATTGTTCTAGAATGCGTGGAAGTGACAAAACAAAAGCAACAGACAAAAAGACAATAATCTACATGCTAACTTATTGTGGTCATTTCTGTCAAGAATTTTAATTCTTGTGCAGTACTATAATCAAATTAGTTGTCTGCAGTTTTTGAATTTGAAATTATTTGGAGGCAATTATAGGTTTCTAACATGTAAAGAAACACGAAAACAATAAAAGAAAAAAAAACAAGGCTACCGCCCGGAGATTCTTCAATCCGATATGAGAGAACATAAACTCGATTGTGCAATAACCTGTCATGTGATGGCTGTTGGATGTAGTTGGCATGCTTTAATTCTTGTGCAAAAGAGCCACATAAATATTGCACTTCTGATTCAGATTTTGATGCATAGGTCACATGATATTGTAGGTGAAGAATATGTTTGGCCTGAATGAGATGAGAGTGGGCTCCTTTGCAAGGTGCAAGTTTGGATTTGGATTGTTTCATCACCTTCAAATCCACCCCCCCCTGGCCCACAGCCACTTCTTCCTCCTTCCAACTGCACCCCACACATCTCTCTGCAATTTCTAACTGATGCACGTGCGATTTCAACCACAACACCCCTCCTTTTTCCTCCTCCCAACCACTCATGACTCTCCTCCCCAGTGTTGTTGCACCTGCAATCTTGACCTCCCTCACTACAATCGGAGTCTACATTGCCACCACTGTCGATCACTAAACCATACATGTCGCCCACCACCCCATCATCAGCTTGGGACTGGCTACTAAATCCTGGGCTCCATTTATTAAACAAGGATGTAGGTATTTTTTAGTATACAATTTTTCAACCCGTTGCAACGCATGGGCATATAACTAGTCAAGTTGAAATTGACACAAGGAACACCACAAATTCTTATCAGAAGTCCATATAGCCAATGCAACAGTGTTTTGGAAACAATAATTAATAAAGTTTGTACTAGCCAAGGGATTAGCAGTTAGCACTAATACTAAGAAAAATACTGAGTAAGGCACTATTTTCTTAACAGTGAACATTTCAGAGACGCAAGGTGAATAAATAAACTTCGAAACACACATTTTTAAAAGAAAAATAAAGAATTAGAACTGCATCTTTTTCATCAGTTTTTTAATGAGGACTAGGAATTTTAGCAGAATTTGTTAGTTTAAAAGAGATGTGCAGGCGACCATGAAGGCGTACAATATTCCAGTACAAAATCTTAGCTCCAAAAAATGAATGTAATCCAGCAACCATCACAAATTTATAAACAAACAATATAGGAAAACAGCCAATATTATAAAAGTAACTTTGAGACAGAAACATGACAAAAGAGTAATGCTATCGGCAATACATCCCTTTGACTTTTCTGTTCTCTATAAACTTACAATATGTATGAAATAATGGTGTTCATTTAACGTACCCGCATCTGTCATCAATGGCATACCGGAGCTTTTATCAGGATTTGTTAAGCATCCAAACACAGTCCGCGGAACATCAAACATAGTCCCCAAGGATGAAGCACCTGTAGTTGGCGCATTGCTTGCAAACTTACCTGCATTTGTCACTGTTGAGTTATGGCAATGCATACTTGGAATATTCTAGAATATTTGGGAAAACACAGGAGAGAAGATATTTGCCATGGAAGATTCTAGAATTTTATTCATGACAAAGTAGAGAAGAGTGTAGAATCTAGATATTTATGTGTGGTAAGAAATATCTAGATATTAGGATAAGGATGAGAATAATCTAGAGCTAGATATTTTAGTTAGAAGAGTGTGGAATGTTGCCACATGGCAACATCCTAGAGACTATGTACAAGTATAAATAGGGGTGCCCTTTACCCTCTAAGGTACCATGCCATGGAGCCATAGATGCCATCATATGTGAAGGCATGGCAAAGGTTGCCATGATGTGTCTTAGAGTCTAGGAGTGTTATGGTGAGTCCTAGATTGATAGTAGTGGTGTGTAGCCACGAAGAATGTTGTGTATTGTTTCAAGTTTATCTTATGAATAAAGGTTAAGCTCTTTTCTAAAGAGTTGGTCTCCCAAGTTAGTAGAGTAAGGTGAAGATCTCCTCGATATAGATAGAAGGTTGGGTTTGGGTCCACATAAGAAGTGGTATCACACCAGTTTGGTACCATTTCTAGTAAGTCGGTGTTAGCCTAGGAACACCGATTTCCCCAACAGTCACTGATGTGATCTCACACATAGTTTGAGAGACTAGAGCAACAACCAACAGGTGTACATAGAAAAGGGTTTATAGACTTACTTGCATTATCCTAATTCTTTGTTAAGTTTTTGAGTTTTTCATTTTTTTGGTTAATCAAATCAGTTCCAGTTGAATGTCCTTGGTCCAGTTTCACTTTAGGTTCACCAAAAAACAATGGCCCTCCATATGCTGTACTCTACGCTTTGTGCTATATGTTGCCATGATACACTCTGTGTTGCCTTGTGTCATGTTTCTTATGCACATTGTTCACCATTTTGGAGAGACTTTTTAAAAGATTAATTTTGCTTCCTACTATGTTGTCATTGTGTCGGTTGCTTTATATCTTTACCTAGTTTGTGTGAAACGATAATTTAAAACAAACATACAGGTATAATAGCCTCACACTGATTTGAAGTGCAGCAAGCTTTTTCTATTTTTTACTGTGTAGCAATGATAATTCAAAACAAAAACACTGGTATAATAGTATAGACATTTATTTGAAGTGTAGTAAGCTATCTGCTTCCATTTTTCACTGTTCAAATCATTGCAGGTGCTTTCCCTCCAGCTCATCCGACTACAGTTAGTACCTTTAGGAAGAAAAAGATACAAAAATTGTCATATTATTTCAAACATTCCTATGCATCGTTATGGATAATCGTGATAACATACACATACACAAATAATTATGTTCCTATGCACTGTTATGGATAATCATGATAACATACACATAAACAAATAATTATGTTCAAAGAGTTCATACAGCAAACAAGGGTGATATTGAACTCCAGAAAGTAGATAAGTTGGGCAAATACAAACAGTCCATAACATCAAAAGCATTGCATGCCATCCATAGATGAAATTTATCATCAATGGTGCATTACAATTTTCAGTATACCAAATGTCTATATAGGCTCTTTGCAGCTTAGGTCACACATTATTTGCAAAGATTTCATCAAGTTATAGAACCATTAAGGACGTTCAGCTAGTATACGATATTCTTCCTCACAAAAAAAGTATACGATATTCTGTGCACTTAGAAACTGAGCATTTAAAATTCCCAATTGTGAACAACTTCATAAACTAATCATGCTTATGGATGATGGTGGTAATTACTTATAACAATTTTAGTATAGCAAACTAATTTACCTTCTCTTACTGATGAATGCATAGAGTTCCTAATCTGATCTATCAGAGGAAGAAATGTACTGTCGTGTGGTCAAGAATGACCCAACTTAGTTCTATGTTAATTAAAATATAATCAGCAAGGGACCTACCCCTCCTGTTCTTTTTCAAAGAATGACCCAAGTGATTCAAGAAAGAACACACTGGCAATACATTTTTCTAGACATTAAGCTTCCATGAGGATAAATTAGGTGCAGGAAGTGTGAATTCACCTGCCCTTCCACTTGGCTTAACAGGATGCTCCTGATGAAGCTCCGCACATTTCCCAGCTTTTAAACATTCATCTGATGATCAAGTCATCATTCAGTGAGTAGAAAAAAACACAAGAAATTTGGCTATGACATATCAGATCTTCTGTTATAATATTGGACAGTCTATCATGTAAAACCAGGTATGCAAATCAAGGTACTAAACAAAAATCCAGTATAAGTTGAGCATGCATAAAGGTAAAGTGCACATAAGCTTGAATTGCAGAATATAGACTAGTTCTTACCAACAAGATCAGCCACACAGTTCATTGCCTTCTTTGTGAGTTCTACCACTGAAAAACATATATCATCAGCTATCGGTCATTGAAACGACTACAACGCACACACAGCTTCATTAAAGGACGTCTGAAAGAAGAACAACATTGTACCATCATGTGATTCTTGAGATTGACTTGAAGAAAGCAGACTGCAAAAGGGAAAAATGTTGCATGAATGAATCATACTAGAACAAGGATACTCATCAGAATAGCAGCACTAGGAAATAGTCGATCTCAGTATATGTAAGATAAATGTAAGAGTATGAACCTCCTCTTCCTCTGAAGATAGTGCTTGGCGAGAACAGATGGCCGTGGCCGGCGGAATTGTTCCTTCCGGTGACACCGCCGTCTCGAACTGCCAAAGATTACGATAAGATCGATATAGTACCACATGAATTAAAACGCAACAGAGGGAATTGACGCTTCAGCCAACTATACCCAAGCCAGATGGGATCAATGCGTGCCTTCAACGGCCGAAACATAAGGCCCTTCAGCTCTGGAGCCTTATGAGCCAAGTCGTCGACAATCTCAGACGCCTTGCGCCTCACGCGTTCCCAGTCCAGGGAGATCATATATAGCAAAGTGTTTTCAATTAGGTTGACGACTTGAGGCACAATAATAATAGCAAGGTAACATATGATGAAATCAAACAAACAAATACCGAAGTTGCTGCTTCATCACGTGGAACGCGGTGAGCATGATGTTACGGAGCTTGAGGTTGCCTTGGTCGACGGGACCACCATGATTGCCGTACAGGCTGTACCTGACGGCCGCCTGAGCCCCTTTTCTGTGCCGCCGAGGATGTTATCCAGGACACTCTTGGCGGCGAGGAAGCGGAGGAGGACCTGCGCCTCGAGGCCGAGGCGGCACTATAGCAAAAACTCACTATAGCCACGGTTGGGGGCTCTACAACCACGGTCAGCCCCAACCGTGGCTATGTTTCCGAGACTACAGAAAATCATCTGTAGCCTCGGAAAACAGAACACCCGTGGCTATAGTACGCCACTATAGCCACGGTTCACACCAACCGTGGCTATGTTTCCGAGACTACAGAAAATCATCTGTAGCCTCGGAAAACAGAACACCCGTGGCTATAGTACGCCACTATAGGCACGGTTCACTATGTCAACCGTGGCTATAGTGGCGTACTATAGCCATGGTTCACCATGTAAACCGTGGCTATAGTATGCCACTATAGCCACGGTTCGATAAACCAACCGTGGCTATAGTTGACACCACTATAGCCACGGTTGCTAAAGTGAACCGTGGCTATTTACTTTTTTAACAATAAAAAAATAAATACGCATTAGAAATAATAAATTACAATTACATAACATTAACCATAATTACATCACATTAATATTAAAGTATTACATCACATTAATATTTATAAATATTTACAAAATCCATCAAAGGTACACACAAGATTGATAGTATCCCGGAGCATCGACACGATGCTTTCCCCTTTGTTCTAAATGCAACGATGGCCCGTCCAGTCCCCCTAACCCAATATCCCTGTCAAAAGACTGAAAAAGATATTTTCTTATAGCCTACCTTATTACTAACATTGTTAAGAAGGATCTTATTCTACAATGTTCACTAAAGTTGAAAATGTTAAAAAAAATATCAGAACATAAAGCAAATAACTAGCTTTAACAAGGGGGTTACATTTCTTACTATGAGCAATTATATTCTTGATAAAGCAATACGGGTGGCATGCCAAGACAATAATAGTATATTTACAAAGCTTGTACTACATAGGTCCAAACTGCAGATAATGCCTTATTGTAAAACCACATAAGCCATCACCAATGAACTAAATGCATATATACAGGACTTACCAAATATGTCAATCCCAAGTTTTGCATATAGTGGACTGAAAAAACCATCAACAAATTGAATGAACCACCATGTGATGAAGAATGTGACAGCCACAGGGAAAAGAACCACACTGCAAAACATGGGAACGCAAGAGACATATTATGCATCACTTAAATGCAATGTAATATGTGGATTTGGCAACAAATCTGAAGAAATTCTTACGAAATACTAGTACATACCATCCAGTCATAAATTTTCTTGACACCCAACTTTGAAGAACAGCACAGCATGCCTACATAAAGTATATCCGGTTAAACATGAATAAACTGGTGAAATGATATATACAACTCAATTCATGTGAATGAGAGAAAATTTTGGGGAACGGATACATGACATTTAAGATCAAAGGTTTATATCTCACATAAATCAGAAAAAAAGGGAACTACAGAAATATGATCATATGTAAACAGTGAGCCAATAATATCATTCAGGCAAAAATAAATTGAACATAAGATGTCCAAGACTAAGGACCTGTACTTTTCCCTACCACGGATTCTAAAGTACTCAGTAAAAACGGTGTCCAGGTACAATATTTAGAAACTAGATAGGTTTGCCACAAGACACCGCCCTTTCTTTTCACTTTTCAGTACCTTTAGTACAATAATGCTTTCCTCAAATTGTTACAAATGTATCCTGCAGCAAATGAACAATTTCAAAACCTGATAAGAGTCATAGAGAACATTTTTGTTTCAGGGTTTCCTATGCTTCTTCCTAGACTTTAAGCTCTTCAGGCTTTCGAGTGAAACCTGGGGATGCGACTTCAAAATAAACAAAAGAACAATACTATATCTCAATTTGCAGATCATGAACTATCAAGTGTGCTAAAAAATATTCAGACTCCAGGACAAAGTGTGCATGAGAACACAGAACATATCGAACTAAGCTCCCTAGGATTGATAGAGCATAGGTAGGTCGCGGTTTTGTTAATACAAGCACTAAGCGGGAGCTGCTGCTTCTAAATTTGTTGAAAAAGTACACGAAAAGTTCAGTCCCTATGCGAACTTTAACCACCTCCCAATCTTTAACAATCCACCCAAACAGCAAACTACACATTTGATAGGAATATCGCAGTGCAGAACAACTTACAGATAGACTAAATCTAAACCTGTCCCGAGCAAATTCGATGCTCGTCAGCTCCCATCGAGTTGGCCAGTCACTCCACAAGAGGGCCAACAAAGACGAGACCTAACACGCACAGATCCGTCCAACAAAAACACAAAAGTATGCGTCGAACGGCCAGCAAGACCCTGAAACTGAAAGCGCAGCACATGCGGGCGTGGACAGCCGAATGCCCCCGCGACTCCCGAGGAATAGAAACTGGCGCAGGGGACTAGATCCGGACCTTGCGGGTGGATGTTGTCGGCGAACTGGGCGCAGCGGCGACTTGGCCGGGTCCTCGGGGTCGACGGCCTCCGCCGCCTGGCTGAGAGGGATCGACGTCGACTCCTTCTCCTCCGCCATGGCTCCGGCGGGAGCTCCAAGTCCTGGACGCTTCTGCGAGTTTGGCAGGACGACACGGACGCGAGGTGAGACGTCGCTTCGAGTAGGCGGGCGGGCAGGCGCGGGCGGCTGCTTTTGGGTGGCGGCGAGTAGCAGGCGAGCAGCAAGCAAAGCGGTTGTTCGGCGGGACGACACGGACGGCGGAGAGGAGCTCGGACGAGCTCGCGGCGGGGTGCGGCGGCACAAACGGGCGACCCGTCGGCGTCTTCGTCGATGGCGGCGCCAGGTTAGGGTTAGGTTGGTTTTGGCCGTGATGGACCGGCCCCCTTTATATATCCACCATTAGCCACGGTTAACGATGGTGGGGCAGGTCCCACATGTCGGTGGGATAAGAGACAATAGCCACGGCTCATGTCAATTTCAACCATGGCTATTGTGCTCCAACCGACATGTGGGGCTCGCATGTTAGTGAAACATCCAATAGCCACGGTTGGTTCCGAAATAAACCGTGGCTATTGTTTCATTCAGCCCCACTTGTCATTGAGTGTTTATTTTTTTTCTTGTGTAATTTTTCTTTTACTTTTTCAATTTTTATTCTAAAAACTATAATGACTTTGCACCTAATTTTTGGCATGTCACTTTTTTAGTTGTTTACAAACACATATGTATTTTTTGTTTTTTCTATTCCATTACTTTTTAATATAATATTTCGTCTATATAATTGTTTTTCTTCACTTTTACATGACCCAAATATTTCAAAAATTTCCAACAAAATTACAGTAGATTTTAATTTGTATGACAGATGTGTGTGCCAATTTTCAATTCAAAAATAATAAAAATTGTGCAGATAAAAAAAATCAAATGACATCATGTTTTTTCTATTATTTTGCACATTTATCATTTGCAAACTATAAGCCCGTTTGACCTACATTTTGGCATGCCACTGTTTCCCGAGCATTCGAACTCACTTATATTTTTTATAATGTTTTTTAAAAATTTTTATAAAAAAATAGTTCAAATGGGACTATGCGTCTCGAGTGAGTGGAGTTTTATCATTGAAACTAATGTTGTTTGCTACCAAACACATTTATATGTTTTAAAAAATTGAACCAGAAATTCCACCTGTGTGTTTATTAATGGCATGCATACCGACCGAATGTTGAGGTCAAAATCGATACGGTTTATGACATAAAAATAATTAAATAAATGTCAAAACGTACCCTAAGTAAATTTGAAGAAAATTCAATAAAATAGTTTGGAGATTCTAACAAAACAAAGTGGAAATGGATAGATTGGTATACAAATTTAGAAACAAGAATCAGTAAATTTGGACAATATTTGACTTCTATATACATGTTTCAAAATTTAAATAGAAATTAAAAAAAAAAACACAACCTAAATGAACTAGTGGATGAACTACTAATGGGCCTCATATTAAGAGTGAGGCCCAAATCACTAATGTTATTTTAAAATATATTATTAATTGATTTAAATTGTTTAAAAATAATTAAATTACTATCTTACTCTTAAAAATGTTTATATGTCGGTTTACATTTTTTTAAAATTTTAAATTATACCTAGTTATTTTAGGATTTCTAATAAAAATTGAACCTAAACATTATTTATTCAATATTTTAACTCAAGTATATATACAAATTTTAAAATTTAAAACTAAATGTATAAATAAATTTTAAAATTTAAATCTAAAGTGTAAATTTTTTTAAAAAAATTAAATTATCCCTTGTTATTTTTAGGATTTCAAATAAAAATTGAACCTAAACATTATTTATTCAATATTTTAACTCAGTATTTAAAATTTAAACTAAATGTATAAATACATTTTAAAATTTAAATCTTTTATTCAATATTTTAACTCAGTATATATACAAATTTTAAAATTTAACACTAAATATATAAATAAATTTTAAAAAATTTTGGCCCATGGGCCCGACCACATGGACCCATGAATTAGGACAAGATCAAGGCCCACGTTTTAGGACAAGATAAAGGTCCATCTCAAACAGACGGCCCACATAGCAGAGCAAGCCCGTAATGTATCGATAACTTCAAAGAAGCGTGCGGAGTGGAGCTTATAAGGCGGCGAGCGCGACTTTGGGCGGGCGAGGTGGTACTAAACGTCGCCGCCGCGCACCCGCTGCTATAGCCACGGTTAACGCTTCAACCGTGGCTATAGAAGAAACTATAGCCACGGTTGGTGACGTGGGCCGTGGCTATTGGTGGAGGTCACTATAGCCACGGTTCACAAAGCCAACCGTGACTATAGTGGCTTCTATAGCCACGGTCCGAGGCAGACAGCCCCGCCACCTACCGTAGCCACGGTTTATTTTCTTTGCCGTGGCTACTACATTTTGGATGGCGTGGTCGTAGCGAGTTTTTGCTATAGTGCGGTCGAGGTCCGCAGGCAGAAACGGCAGAGGTAGTTGACGCCGTCGATCCACCGGCCGCGCTCCACCATGCGCCGCAGTGCGACACGGAGAAGCGGGCGTCCGTCTCGCCGGCCATCCCGCACAAGCGAACGGCGGTAAATCGAAAGTGAGCACAACCAGCGAGCGGAAAAGGGCGGGCGCGGGCGTGCACGCGTACGATGCGAAGGCGGCTTCGAGGCCCTCGAGCCGGAGGAAGTTGAGGAGCCGGCGGTGGCGGAGCCCCCGCACGCAGGGTACTCCGCCGCCGCCGCCGGGTTGTCCTGGTCGGGGATCGCCATTGCGCCGCCGAACGATGCTTGCGAGGAGCCGAGGAGTCGAGAAAAATGATTTCGACTTTTGGGGAACCGTCTCTCTCCGGGAGCCGTAGTCTCTCCTCTCTCTCTCGCCTTCTCTCTCTCCCTCTCAAACGGGCCGCGGTCCATGAGCCCACGAAGCGACAAGTGAATGCAACCCATCAAGAGATGCAAGTAGCCTATGAATCTAGGCCCACGAAAAAGCAGTCCATCTAAACATAATTTTGCCGAAAAAAAACAAGGAAAAAAACCCGATATTGCCGTACGAAAGGGATCATTCGACGGACTCGGGATCCCATCCACCACTATACTCGTCCAAACGGGCCGCCGGCACGGCCCGGCCTGAGCACGCTAAGACACGGTCTGTTTCTTTTCGGGCCGACACGGCACGGAATTCATTTCGGGCCGTGCCGTGCCGGCCCACGTGCCAGGCCGTCGGCCCATGGCCCAACACGAATTACACGAGGCCGTGCCGGCCGGCCCGTTAGGCCCATTAACGTTTAAATAGGGCAAAAATGGTGGAAAAATCTAGAGTTTTAGTGGGATTTGAACCTGGGTCTTCTAGTTTCTAGGCAAGAGACTTACCATCAAGCCACCGATGGGTTAATGTTTGTATGGAAATCATATATATTTTAAATACGTTATTTTCGGGCCGTGCCTAAATGGGCCAATTTCGTGCTTTTCCGGGCCAAGGCCTAAACGGATCGTGCCCGTGCCGTCCGTCGGGCCACCCCGTCGGCCCAAGCACGGCACGACACCTCGGGTGCCGGCCGGGCCGTGCTTTTTTGCGGGCTTCCGGGAGGCCAAAAAGCACGGCCCAAATGGCCACCTTTATCCACCACCGCGCCGCCGCTGACCGGTGGATTAGGCGCCGCCCCCTTCCACACTCGTAGTCGCCGGCGACGAGATCCTATTGGGCCCTCGCCCACTGTTCCTGCTCGCGGGGGATGCGTCTTTCGCGGTTGCGCAGCCGCCGTTGCTCCTCTTCAAACTCCGGCGGCGGCCTACTGGTCAGTTCTTACTTTGCATCGCCTTGATTCTGGTCCCCGAAGAGACAGGATGTTCTAGCCAAATCTGACAGTGGTAGGAGTTCCAATCCGAATCATAGATGGATCAAATAGGTCAGTTTTTGGAGATTCGGTTGCCAATCGGATGCGGAGCGGTTACACATGTATAAGTTTGCCTCAGTGGATCCCTCCTCTGCTCCTCAACTAGAAAGGAAGAGCAGAAGAGGGAATAAGTTTTCAGGTGTGGTCGTAAATACCAGGATTACAAGACTGATGAATCGAGTATTGAGATAGCCCTGAGTTTTGAGAAGGAATAAGCTTGTCAATAAAGTTTGGATTTTTATCCAAATTAGTCAATAAAATTCTCTCCATCTGAAGCTGATGGAGAGGCTGCCAGAACTGCCGCAGGACATCCTGCGGCGCATCTTTGCTACCCTGGAGATCCCTGACCTTGTGCGTGCCGGATCAGTCTGCTCCTCATGGCGTGCTGCCTACACAAGTTTATGCAGCACCGGACTTTACAGGATGCATCAGACACCATGCCTGCTATACACCTCTGAATCTGCAGGTGTGAGGGCTGCAGGTCTTTACAGCCTCGCAGAGAAGAAGGCCTATACTTTAACTCTCCCAGACCCACCTATCCGTAGTAGGTATATCATTGGCTCATCACATGGTTGGATCATCACTGCGGATGAGAAGTCTGAGCTGCACCTACTTAACCCCATAACAGGCGAACAAATTGATTTACCATCAGTTACCACAATTGAGCAGGTGAAGCCAATATTCGATGGCACAGGTGATGTTTGCAAATATGAGTACTCTTGGTACACTGGAGAGGAGGTGATTGCAGAGTCGCCATCAGTCTTAGCTCTTAGTGAGCTGAGGGAGTTACTCTTTGACAAGGTATTTCTGTCTTCAGACCCATTGATGGGAGACTACTCCGTGGTGCTTATCCACAACCCACATATGCAGCTTTCATATGCTAGGGCAGGGGACGATAAATGGACTTGGTTGCCGCCACATTGTAGTTATGAAGACTGCTTATTTATGGATGGGTTGTTGTATGCCTCGACTACATTAGGTGGCATCCATGCATTTGATCTTGGTGCCCCTACAATTGCACCGAAGATATATATGGACAATGCTAAAGATATTCCTTTTGAGAGGATTTACATTGTTCAAGCTCCTTGCGGTGACCTGTTGCAAGTATGGAGGACTCGGGCTGCACCACGAGGGGACGCAGAACTCGAATCAGACCCTGGGTTGCTAGTGTCCAATACATCTACACTAAAAATTCATAAAGTAGATCCTGAACTAAAAATGCTTGTGGAAATAAGTAGCTTGGATGAGAATGTGTTGTTTCTTGGGCACAATGGGTCACTTTGCCTCCATGCTGAAGACTATCCGTGGCTGGAATCAAATCACGTGTACTTCACAGATGATGACTATCTCTATATTACAGAGTTCAAGAATAATTATCGTGATATTTGTGTATTTGACTTGAACAATAAGAGCAGTGAGGAAATTGTGGCCCCTCAGCTTTGGTCCAACTGGCCAGCCCCTGTGTGGCTGATTCCAAATCCTAGAAGGATGAGTTTGGCATCCCACAGTTAGATACACTTTGTGTTATGCATTTAGCCTTCATTTTGTTTTCACATGTTACGATATCTCCTGTTGTTCCATTTTTAAGTTAAGTTGATCCATTGCCTAGTATATAAAACTGGAGGAAGTATCCTTTCCCTATGTAACACCTTGCTGCTTGTCCTAGTGCTGCAGTGTGTGAACAAGTTTCCTCTCAACAAGAGTGTCTTAGACTCTTAGTTTGCCGTTTTTATTTGACAGCCTTTGACCGGTCATGGAGTTCCATGATATATTTTATTGTGTTTTATATGCATCCCTTCTGTCTTTTTTGTAAACTTGAATTGTCAGATCAAATAGTTTTGCCGGCAACGCATTTCACATTCCTTGGTTCGCCATCACTTGTACCCGAAGAAGGGAGATCACTATTTCAAAACTTGAATGATTCCAAAGAGCGCCGTGCGTATTTTCTCTCTCGAGAAGGGCTCGGTGAGGAGTACCCGACAACCGCCATTGAGCTCAAACTGTCAGGATGTCGGGGTTACAGTCCCAAGCAATCCCTTGTAGTAGTCAAGTAGGATTGCCGCTTTGTCGTGATGAGCGTAGGCCTCTACTCCGTCCTTAGTTAGGACCTGGATGTTGTTGCGGCGAAGACGCCGGAAACGTTAGCGTGGAAGAACTGAGTTTTTGAATGGCCTTGGATGGCTACTTTGATGTGGTAACTAGGACTGGGCATTTGGTTTATGCGGTTATTACGGTTCGGTTATTTTGGTCTTTCAAAAATTCGGTTTTAACAAAATTGAAAAACAAAATCTTTTATAGAAAATTCAAAACCGAACCTAATTAATCGAAATATTTCGGTTCAGCTTTCGATTTTAACCTAAATTTGAAAATAACATTATTTCATATAAAAATTTTAAGATATTAATTAGAAAAAAATACAAATATGATAGTAACAAATCAAATAAGTCCTAAATACTAATATATGTGATGTTTAGTGGTAATTAAATCTTTGTAGACCAATCCTTCTTCTTGATAATTGGCAATTACGCACGTAGCAAAATAACAATAGTTTCTAAAGTATGATATAAAAGAAGTTCGGTTATTTTGGTTATTTCGGGTTTGCAATATTAAAAACCTAAATAATTTCGGTTAACCTAATTACTCAATTTTAGTAACCAAAATATATTTCGGTTAACCGAATAAAGTAAAATATCGGTTATATCGGTTCGATATTGGTTTCGGTGTTCGGGTTTCGGATTTTTTGCCCAGCCCTAGTGGTAACACGTTGGCGCCGGTATTCCAGTTTCGCTTGAAGGGCAGCGTCGAGATCCTCGATTGCCATGGAGCGAAGGGCAGACTCATCAGCTGCGAGGGCCCGACACTCTTCCAGTCGATCAAGGGCGTCCGCTAGCACACGCAGATCCCGCTCTTGTTGGGCCGCTGAACGCTTTTGCTTTGCCCAGGTTCGGCCGAAACGGCGACATGCCTTAAGTCTGATCAGGATGCGCTTAGAAGGGTTCTGGTGCGTAACGCTCCGCCAGACCCTGGGGACTTGGGCTCGGAAGGCCGAGGATAGCAGCCATGCATTTTCGAACCAGAAACAGCCGGATCGAGGGAAGGCCATGGACACTCTGGTGACGAGGGGCACATGGTCAGAAGTATGACGAATAAGGGAGGAAAACGCCTGGCCCCCGGGGATGTTAATGAAGACTCTATCCAGTTTGACAAGGGTTGGCTGACTGCGTTTGTTAGTCCAAGTGTAAGATCTGTCAGAGAGAGGAACTTCGCTGAGGCTGAGGGCGTCAATAACGGCATTGAAATCTGCCGCCTCGGTGCCGTTAAAATGGTTGTTATTCTTGTCCGATGGGCATCGAGTCAGGTTGAAGTCGCCCATGATGATCCAAGGCATGGCAGTAGCTGGCGCAAGATGTTTGAGCTCCGCCAGGAAGTCTATTTTTTTCCGGCACGGAAGTGGGAGCATACACATTGGTGAAGAGGAACTGGCTGCCGTCGGCGACCAAGGAGAAGGTAATCGAAAGGCTAAAGCGCCGAGTGATGCATCTTAATATATCGAAAACGCGTGCGTTTCCACACAAAATAGCCATGCCACGTCACCCAAAATGTTCTCTGATGAGGACATCAACGACATACATACGACGACGACGAACGACGCTGCAGCCCATCCAAGTGCAACATATCAAGGTCCGATAACGAGGGCCCGGGCTAGAGAATTGAAGACCGTTTTGCTGTTAAAGAATGAAGGCCCAGGATGACTAGATTGTTTTGGACGCCACGACTTCTTCCGGAATCCAAATAGGGCGTGCAAATACTTTTTGGAAAGCTTATGAAGTCTGCTTTCCAACGGATCCAGCCTCACCTTCATATCATGTCCGAGTCAACGGGAATCATCGATTTAATACAGAGACCTTTTTCTGTCCAGTTTTGGTCCAACGGGCCGTGTAACAAGTGGGGCCCAATAGGGGCCGCGTCCTAGGGTTTGGGGACGACCCTCACCACGTCCAGGTCGTCCTCCACCCCCTCATATACTCCCAAAGCCGTCGGCTTAGTCTTTTGAGTTTTGTTTTAGTATTAGCCTAGCTATACATTCCGTCCTTCGACGTTGAATTCAGAACTCCACCTTCGTGCAATACATCAGATTGCTCGCCTCTTATTCTTGCTTGTTCTTCGATTGCTTGCAAGAATTGATCCTCGTGATCAGGTTGAATTTGTTTAACCGCAGGTTCAATAACCATCGGAAGTTGGTTCAGCGATTGCATTGGCGCTTCGGGCTTGCTCGTCGTAGTCGGATCGTGAGGGACAACGTCCACCAATCGAAATTATCTACACTCACCGAAAGATCGGGCACTTACACATATCATTCTCAATCGTCAGATCGGTCCCGTGAGAAAAACAAGCATTCGATCTGCCAGGAATAAATAACATCTAGGACCTGCAAGAAAGAATAACGGATTTCCAGGTCCTTCCACCTTCTCTCAAATCTTACATCTACACCCTTCGCGAATAGACAAATCTGTCCCGCAATCCTTTCACCATCCAAGGAAACTTGCATCCAGCACCTTCGAATAATAGTTTTTTATTCTGTTCCCTGACTGGTTGACCCACAGATAGTTAAAGCATCTCATCTACAACACTCTAGATTTTTCTACCGCAAAAGGAAAAGCATCTGGAGCTTTTGACCACGGTTATAAAGCTGCTGGTTGCCCAAGATCTAAAATGGAGAAAGAGAAAAAATCACTCACCTGATCTGAAACAAGGTTGACCACCATCGGCTACTCAAGGTATCAGATTCCACCTTATCAATCCATTAATCTCTTGAAGATGCACTAGGCCCCCTAGTGGGTTTTGGTGATAAATGACAAATGATTAAAAGCTCTAATGTGGTTATTGAGTCATTGTGCAGGACAACAAAGTGATAGTATCCACAATGTGAGAAAGTAAACCCCTCAATTAAAAAGTGATCAAGTACTCAAAAAGCAAAGGCTTCAAGTTTAGATTTATAGCTTGTTGAGTATAGGTGTGCCAAACTATTAAGAGGTGTGAGACGATCTTACGTGCAGGGAAGAATGTGCTCTAGTTGCCTTCAAACAACCTGGAACCAAAACACTCTTTCTCCAAAGATCAAAAAGCCTACCTATCTCCTATCTTTTCCACAAACGACGGAAGTTCCGTGTGAACCGACGGAAGTTCCGTCGGCTCCAGAAAGTTTGGGACGGAAGTTCCAACCCCGACGGAAGTACCGTTCCCGGAGATTTCCAGTTCAAATCTTGCCTAACGGAAGTTCCGTCCGGGCCGACGGAAGTTCCGTCGGTTCCGGAAAGTTTGGGACGGAAGTTCCAACCCCGACGGAAGTACTGTCCGGCATGTTTCGTGTTTGACCTAATGGGGTGACGGAAGTTCCGTCACCCACGGAAGTTCCATCAAGACCAATCATTGACTTGAGCAACGGCTCTTTTAGAGGCCACACTATATATAGCTTTGACCTAACCCGTGAGAAAAAGTGATGGTGCTTTTTGAACTCTCGGATCTTGCTCAAGCTCTCTCCCTCACTCCTCTCCACTCCTCTTGAGATCCAAAGCCATTGGAGTGAGCTCCCATCTTGATTCCAAGCTTGATAGCATCAACCCAACCTAGAGCACATCTTCCCTTAGCAACTAATCTCGTTCCTCACTTGTTACTCTTGGAGATTCGTTCTTCTAGATTGGCTAGGTGTTGCCCTAGAGCTCCCAAGCTTGTGGTGAGCCTTGGAAAGTTTGTGAAGGTTGTGATTCGCCTCCACAAGGAAAAGAATCCAAGGAAGAAGAAGAAAAACAAGTTTGACCTTTGTGGTCACTTGGGAGGATTAGGGTTGAAAGAAACCCGGCTCTTTGTGAGCTCCTCAACGGAGACGTAGGAACCTCTTTGTGAGGGATCCGAACTTCGGTGAAAAATCTCCTTGCCTCCCTTGTTCGTTTTTGTTGTGTGTTTGTTTGTTCTCCTCTCGGGTGTGTTTTCGCCCGATCTACTTGTGTGTTGCGTGTCTACTAAATTCCTGCAGGTACAACACTCTCAAGGCAAAAAGGAAGGTTTCCATTCAAGCGGAATCGTGATATTTCCTCCTTTGCTTCATTCCATAGGTTTTACTCTCTCAACCCCGACGGAAGTTTCGTCGGTGACGGAAGTTCCGTCAGTAGCAAATTTAACCTATTTGTTTTAAGTGTTGTGATTTTTAGTTTTTTATTTAAATTGCCTATTCACCCCCTCCCCTCTAGGCAACTTTCATCTCTTTACATTTTTTTCCTCCGTAAATCAAAATCTTTGATTTTTTTTAAAAAAAATCTTTGGTACGGCAATCAGCAATCTGTTCTTCTCCTCCGTAGCAATTTGATTCTTACCCCCCAGGACTATTGAATACGAATCATCAATTGAGGCAGGGAGGAAATGGACCCTCCCTTAATCCCTCCATATAGCAGGGTTTTTTTTTTGGCTATTCAGCATGTAATTTAACTCATGAACCATGCACCAGTCGCACAGATGCTTACTGCACCCACATCACAAGCTTTTGCAATTCACTTTTGAAACTACCATTTTTTTCACATGGTAAAGTGCTATCGCCATCTATGTATGACGTGAGTATCAGTATAATAAAATAAATTTGATCTATGGCTTTGCTCACACAAATGCATACACAAAAAAAAATACTTCAACTAGAGAGGAAGCGTTCTAATCAATTTACTCTCTCACTTAATATCAGAAACACCTTGGTCACATACTAAAAATTAAACAAATCTTTGCAGTTATTCAAGAACCTGACACTTATTCAGGCCCCCAATCTGCCAATCAAGGTAACTACACTATGCTCATCTATTTATATTTATTAACTATCATATACTATGTATAAAAAATAGTTACCGCCCCATGTTTCTACTTATCTTACTTTATATTTTCTTTGTGACTTGGTTTATCAATATATAGCTATCAGAGGTATTAAATTCAGTTTATAATAAAAATTAGATAGTGTTGTTACAATTTGTTTTTATAAAGCAAAAAAATAACTAATATAAATGGTATAACTAACATGGTTTTACACTATATTATGCAGTTTACAAATGCCTAGACCACGAAATAGCAAACGTAAATTATCAGATGTTGATATAAATAAAGACCAATTTGTGGAAAATAGATGTAAAAGACGAAGTCTAACCATTTAAAAAAATATGCATATTTAGCAATACCACATGGAACAATTTACCTATCACCTGAATATATACAATATCTGAAAGATTCATATACTGAAAGATCATACTTTGGAATAGCAAACTGTACATGTAAACATTGTGGTGCTATATTTTGGCCTCAAGTAAGTCTCAAACGAGCAGCAAAATATAAAGAAAGAGAAATGGCATATACAAACTGTTGTAAAGAAGGAAAAATAGTAATCCCTCCATTTAAAGAACCTCCAGAATTTTTATCAAATCTCTTAAAATATAATGGAGATAGTCGTTCAAAGCACTTCCTTCATAAAATTAGACACTACAATAGCCTTTTTGCATTTACTTCCATGGGTGCTAATATAGATAAATCAATCAACCATGGAGAAGGACCATACATATTCCGTATCAATGGTCAAATATATCATCGCATTGGTTGCCTACTTCCGAGACAAAATAATATTCCTAAATTTGCAGAATTGTATATATACGACACTGAAAATGAAGTTTCAAATAGAATACGTGCTTTACAAGAAAATGAAAATAATGTGGATGATAATGGAAATTTTAGATACACATAATCCTTTAGTTAAAAAATTTCGTTTTGCTCGAGATTTGATCAAAGAATATAATGGTTTAGATATATACATTCATATAATTGGAGCTGACAAAGGGGACCCTGTACAATATGAGTTGCCTACTGCTGATGATCTTGCTATATTGATCGTAGGAGACTTAACATTAGAGAACTACAAACGTGATATCATAGTTTATAAAAAAGATCATGGGTTACAAGAAATATCTATTTTACATCCTGCATTATTGCCATTACAATACCCATTGCTATTTTCATATGGTGAAAGAGGTTATCAACTTGGTATAAATTATCACAATACAAATGATGAAAAAAAAGAGAAAACGTAACACAGTAACAATGCATGAATTTTTTAAATATCACGTGCACTATCGACCAAATCAACCAAATCCGTATTTATGCTATGGACGATTATCAAAACAGATAATAGTCGATTGTCGAGCATTGGAAGATGAAGATAGAATACAATTTATTGCTAGAAATCAAAATAAACTGCAAGTCGAATATTTACAAGGAATAGGTGATGCTGTACAAAAAGGTCTAATTCAAGGAGACCAAATTGGCAAGAAAATAATCTTACCATCAAGTCACACAGGTTGCCGACAATATATGATTCAAAACTACCATGATGGTATTGCTATATGCCGAGTATATGGACCACCAGACTTATTCATAACTTTTACATGTAATCCTAAATGTCCACAGATAGAATTGATGTTATTAGAAGGTCAAGAAGCTAATGACATAGCAGATGTAATAGTAAGAGTTTTCCATATGAAGTTAGATTCATTATTGGATGATATAAAAATAGGAAAACTATTTGGACCAACAAGTGCTATACTATATTCAATTGAATTTAAAAAATGTGGTTTACCACATGTACATATCTTAGTATGGTTAGATAAGAAAAACATTGATGTAACTAACGATATGATTAATCTTTTTATCTCTGCCGAAATTCCTGATCCAAAAGAAGATCCATTGGGTTATGCACTTGTAGCAGAACATATGATACATGGACCATGTGGTGACAAAAATCCAAATTGCTCTTGTATGAAAAAAGGAAAATGCTCAAAATTTTATCCAAAACAATTTCAAGAAGAAACTACATTTGATGAAAATGGTTTCACATTATATAGGCGACGAGATACAGGTATTTATATTCGAAAAGGTCAATATAACTTGGACAATAAATGGGTTGTCCCACACAACATAAAGTTACTTAAAAAGTATCAAGCTCATATAAACGTAGAATATTGCAACAAAAGTAGAATATTAAAATATTTATGCAAATATGTTAACAAAGGCCCCGACAAAGCTAGAATTATTTTTGAACAAATAAAAAGGGGAAATTATGTATCAAATAATGAAAACAATGATGAAATTAACGAAATAAAATAATATTTGGAATGTAGATACATATGTGAGCTAGATGCGCTATGGAGATTACTTGGCTTCGAAATACACTACCCTCTGTTGAACGTCTACCTGTGCACCTACCTTTCATGAATAATATCGTATATAAAGAAAATACAGAACTAAAAAATATATTAAAAGATCCAGAAAACCAAAAAACAATGTTGACTGAGTGGTTCACAACAAACAAAAACTTTATTGAAGCAAGAGAGTTAACATATTGTGATTTCCCAGCAACATATACATGGCATGCTAAGAAAAAAATATGGCATAAACGCAAACATGGTGTAAAAATTGGATGTTTATATTATGTCAATCCTATGGAAGGAGAAAGGTTTTACTTACGGATGTTATTCATGATAGTAAAAGGAGCGCAGAGCTATGATGATATTAAAACATACAAAGGAGTTGTATACAACACATTCAAAGACGCTTGCGCAACTCGCGGTTTACTAAACAACGATGATGAATGGTATTGGACTTTTAATGAGGCTGCATCATGGGCATCATCCTATCAATTAAGACAACTATTTATCACAATGCTATTATTTTGTGGAATACAAAATGAACGAGAGTTTTTGAAAAAAAACTGGAGACTAATGGTTGATGATTACACATATCAATTACAACATAGATATACCCCAATGCACTACTCAATAACTGATGCTGAGCTCCGTGACATGTTACTTACTGATTTAGAATACACATTTTGTAAAAATGGAGCACATATAAATATGTTTAATTTGCCACGAAAAACATTTTCAGATATGGATACTGATAACAATAGATTAATCGAAGAGGAGTTAAATTATGACATTGATAAATTAGAAGAAGAAGCAAATAAATTATATATGTTTATGAATAATGATCAAAAAATGCTTTTCACACCATTGTGCAAACAGTTTTAGATAATAGGCCAGGTTTCTATTTTGTATCTGGATATGGTGGTACAGGGAAAACATATTTGTGGAATACAATAGTGTACTATCTTAGAGCTCGTAAAAAAATAGTTCTAACTGTAGCATCATCTGGAGTTGCGTCATTGTTACTACCAAATGATAGAACAGCACATTCAAGATTCAAGATTCCAATTGATGTAGATGAAAATTCAACATGTGAGATTAGACGAGGAACAATACTAGCAGACTTACTTATACAAACTTCATTAATTATATGGGATGAAGCAGTAATGACAAATAGACAATGTTTTGAAGCACTTGATAGATCACTAAAAGATATTCAAAGTCAAGTAGATCCTAATGCAAAAGAATTTCCATTTGGTGGTAAAGTCGTTGTAATAGGAGGAGATTTAAGGCAGATCCTACCAGTGGTTGAAAACGGATCAAAATCGCAGATTATTAATGCTACTATTATAAAATCTTATTGATGGAACCATGTTCATATATTAAAATTATCAGAAAATATGAGACTAAAAAATCATAGCACAGATCCAAATGAATATAATGAATTACAGAATTTTAGTAATTGGATATTGAGTGTTGGTAATGGCCTAATACCAGCAACAAAGCGTGAAAATGAAGAAGAATCAACATGGATAAATATACCACAAGATTTACTTATATACACCAATGATCCAAAATTTCCAGAAATTGTAAATGTTGTGTATTCAGATTTACTAAATAATTATTTAGATGTAGAATATCTGAAAGAGAGAGCAATACTAAGCCCTACAAATGAAGTAGTCGATGAAATAAATTCATATATATTAACACTACTACCAGGGGAAGAAAAAGAATATTTAAGTGCAGACACTATTTCAAAATGTTTTGATACTTGTAGTGATGCAGATGTGTTGTATCCGGTTGAATATCTAAATACTTTAAATGCAAATAATTTTCCTCAACACAGATTAGTTTTAAAAGTTGGTGTTCCGATAATATTACTTAGAAATCTGAATCAAAGCAATGGCTTATGCAATGGCACTAGAATGATAGTAACTAATCTTGGTGATAGTGTATATACCAAGAATTAATTTAACTACTAGAGGAGCTAGATGGCCATTTCTACTAAGTAGACGACAATTTCCAGTTAAGATTTGTTATGCAATGACTATAAATAAAAGCCAAGGCCAGACTCTAAGTAATGTAGGAGTATATTTGAAAAAACCTGTGTTTACACATGGCCAATTATATGTAGCAGTTTCCCGTGTTAAAACAAAACGAGGGCTCAAAATATTGATAGAAAACGAAGATGGAACTTGTGGTGACCAAGCAAAGAATATAGTATATCATGAAATTTTGAATTATTTATAACTATTTTATTATTTGCAGATGAGTATTAAATTGTTATCTCGAGAGATTAATCCTGCTGGATTCTCTTGGGTAATACGTGTAAGAATATCAAGGATGTGGGAATGTTATGGTTCAAAAGATGACGACGTTCTCAAACATCTTGATCTGGTCATTGTTGATGAAAAGGTAAATACTACAATATTTTATTCTTTCAGATCCAATACACATTATTGATTAATACAGAATATATAGCAGGCCCTATTCATTTTTGGACAGTTCAGTAATCAAATATAAAAATGACCTATTTATTAAGAATCCTAAGTACATAGTGTTCACTTTTGCTAAGTTGTGTGGGAATTTTATTTCCATGGGTCACCAAGATTAGTATCTCACATATTCTTTCTTCCTTAATGTACTCTAACACTTTAATAACGATTTAATATTATTGTATTTGTGCAACAGAAAAACTCAATGTATGTTGAGATACCTACTGACATAGCTCCAATATTGAGAGATAAGCTTCAAAAAGGAAAAGTTATGATCCTGAAGAAATTTGTTGTGGAAAAAGCTAAAGAGTTGTTTAAAGTGGTACCAAACGCGTATATGATCAAGTTGAACAAAAGAACTGAGATTATCCCTGTAGACCCAGAGCCTCCACAATTCCCAAGATATGTATTTACACTCACTCCATTTGAAGAATTAGAAGAGCATAAAAACAAGACTTATAAATTCTTGGGTAACAATCAAATTTTCTTATTCATTTTCTTTCACATGTCCTGAACTTATTTATTTATTAACATTTCATTTCAGATGTTATTGGACAAATAATTGCAGTTTCTAATGCTGTAAGAGTTAATACGACCACAGGCAAAGTCCAAATGAAAAGAATAATCAAATTGAAAGATCTCAGGTAAAATCAAATAACAAAATAGTATAATTCGTAATAGTCCAAACAATCTCCTTCATGCTTATATATGTATACCATATAAATTTTATAAAAAACATACAATGCTTTTTCTTTACAATGTACATGTATTGATTAGCTCATTTTTATTTCTCTTTGATTACAGTGGGCACATCATTGAGATTTCACTATGGGGAACTAGAGCTCTCGAGTTCAATGGTGAATCAGTTCATAAAGTTGGCCAGACTGAAACCATAATTGCAATCTTTGTTGGAACTCTCTATAAAGGATACAGAGGAATGCAACCATTTTTAAGTGGGACAACTGCATGTCGTTGGTACATAAACAATGGAGACATTCCAGAAATTCAAGAATTCTACAATAGGTACAGTACACATAAAAATTTACAATATGTACAATACATATAATGGCCTAACATACTACTTGGATAGCCATGTTCATATATTTTATAAAAATTCATTCAACTTACTTGAAGAACAAATGCAATCTGTTGAAAAAATTGAATTGTAAGATGAAGAAGGTACTTATCAGACTATACAAAAGACTCTTGCTGAACTAAAGGATTTAGACCCCTTCGAGAATCTGGTAAGACAATATCTGCATTATTCTACATCTATTTTGACATTTGAATTTTGATCTAATATTTAGTATGTTATCATAGGGTCGAACATTTGAGTGTACTGTCACTGTTACAAAACTATGTCAAGGTCAAAGTTGGTACTATCCAGCATGCAAAGCCTGTCAATCTAGATTTCTCACCAACAAATCTGCCTTCAAGTGTACTAAAGACGGTTGCAAAAGTACTTTGTTTGATAACATGTAAATCTCTCTCTCTCTCTCCCTCCCTCTCTCTCTCTACATTCGGTTCTATTTTACTCTCTCTCACTTTTGTCTCTGTTTTTGTTTTATAGATACAAAATTTGCTTAATGTGCAGCGATGGAACATGTGAACTTGAATTTATCATCTTTGACCAAAGGGTCCAGTTACTAATTGGAAAACCTCTGCATATCTTAGAGAAGAAGTATGGCAGATTTCAAATACCACCAGAGGTAGAGAACCTGGTTGGACAAAAATATACTTTCATCGTGAGGTTTTCTAAAAAGAGGAGTATCACCAATCCAGTTCCTACCTTTGAAGTACTGAGGACTAAACAACAACATGAAAGACAATTAGATGCAACAGCCATCCACAAACTAGAAGGGAATTTAAGTGTCATAACTGGATCATCACTTGCAACAAATCGTAAACCATTGATCCCAATCAAGTCAAATGAAATTCCAAAACAGGTATAAATTTCAAATACATTACTATTAATATATTCAAAGTATTTAGAAATACAAAAATATATTTATGATATAAATTATATTGCAGCATACACCAACTTTTGTTCAAGATGACACTGACTTGGATCTAATGGATATTGAAGATTCAAAGTAAGTACCACAAAGTAATACTAGGTATTGTTCATTTTACATTTCAATTTTAAATAGCACGTGATATTACTGTATACAAAGATAAATGCCTATAGCTGTTCATTTCAGTTCAAAACATTGTGCCTCCAACAAGTACATGGTTCTTATGTATCATTTATATGGTTTCGTGCAGTGATGACACCAAAGCAAATATCTCAAAGACCAAGAGGTCATTTTCTGATGAGTATGATTTCAACATGGCCAAGAAGGCCAAACAGTAAGAAGGTGTAAATTTATTACTTTTTAAAGATTTAAATTGCGCTGATCTTTTTATATCTCAAATTTAATCCAACTTTTTTTTGTACAGGCTAATTTCAAGCACCACATCACTGTCACTTTAATGTTTGGACTTGAATTATTTTGCTAAGACTCTTGCTTTTGGGAGACAACGAAGGAGTGTTTCTAATTTTGCGCAGATTTATCACAACTCTGCAATCAAACAAGGATAGAGTTGTTAATAAATCTGTAATATTTTGTTGTCAAAATTATACTGCCGTGTCAATACAATTATGTGTAAAAAATCACGAATTAATATACTAATGTTATCTAATTTCACTCGAATCATCTACTTATGCTCCATCATAGTCATTAATTATTGTCAAATATAATATAAAAACTACTTACACTACTATCTCATGGTCACTTACATAGACCAAAACTTGATTGGAAAAAAATGAAGGTGCCACAAGAGATAATATTTCAATAATCACAGTTGCCGCGGCAACGCCGCGCTTAAATTCTAGTGACACTTGGGTCAGCAGCGAGGCGTCCCAAGCGGTGAGTACGCCACCAGCAGTGCCATTAGCAGCTTTGTAAAGGGAGTTATTCAGCAGCGTTGTAAAGGGAGTTATTCAGCCTGGAAGGAAGGAAGTTGGGTTAATGGACGAGAGCTTTGTCTCTTGTAGGGCAACAATATGAGCCATGGCATCAATTAGTTCGGACAAGACCTTGTCACATTTCTTAGAGTCTCCCAGGCCACGGACATTCCAAGAACAGCAGGTGAAAGTTTTGGTCCTAGACATGGACACTAGTGAAGCACCAGCTGGGAGAAGCAAGCAGAGGAGGCACACAGCGCGGAAACACTAGACTCACCACAATTTTACTATAACATAAGCAGAACCGATACAAGAGCAGCATGTGCTCAAACAAAGCCCCAAAGGCAACGACCATGCAACAGACTAAGACAGGCACACAAACAACACGACGAACAACACACGACGAAAGGCGCGGACCTAAGATGCGCCAACACCTAGGAAACTCAAGCATCAGAAACATCTTAGACATTCCCCTGCGCCGCGTCATCAAGTTGGTGGAGCCGGCGGATGCCACATGCCTCGCCAAGCTGTCTGACGTTCTTCCTGGAGAGGCGCAGAGGAGGTGGACGGTCGAGGATACCTGATTCCGCGAAGGCCGAAGCAAGAGAGCTGGAGATGCCGGTGAGGTCCAGCCTTGATGCCTTCAGTCGAGCAGCCTTAGTAGCAGCGTCGATGTACTACGGAGGCTCCTTGGCGGCGAGGCGTTCGCTCTGGCGGCGTTTAGACGCCGCGACCGCGGCCCGCCGATGACGGACCCACGCCTTCCGACGCGACCATGTCCTCCTCTGTTGCCACGGCCTGGGTAGGGCGTGGCAACTCTACCGCCAGTGGGTCGGAACCCATGCTCGTCGAGTCCTGCCCATGGGCATCGTGGAGGGCTGAAACCTCGGGGACCAGCGGCGCAACGGTACCATGGTCCGAGCGCCTAGGAAGCATGGGAGAAGAGTCGACAATGTTAGCAGGAGAGGCACAAACCGAGCGAAAGGGTGGAGACTCAAGAGCTCTGGGCTTACCACACCGTCGGAGCCCGCAAACAGCTGACGAGGAGGGCCGGCAGTCCATCCAGCAGCATGGCCCGAGAGCACCATCATAGCGTGAGAGTCGCCAGGTGCGAAGATGTGGTGCTCAGGCGCCGGTTCGTCAGCCAGGCGTGCCCAAGCACATGCACGACGCGCAACGGCGCCACAGCCGCCATCCCGTCGTCGAAGTTGCGCACGAGCAGAGTCGCAGGCACCTCCTCTTGGTCGTCCAGCATGAGCACGAGCCGAACGGAGCTGTAGTCGGCCCCGGTGAGGCAAGGACGGGTCGATGTAGCAGACTTTGCCGACCACACGGAAGGCGATGCAGATGCGCTCGTACGTCCG
This sequence comes from Chloris gayana, assembly GCA_031894775.1. NCBI lineage: Eukaryota > Viridiplantae > Streptophyta > Magnoliopsida > Poales > Poaceae > Chloris > Chloris gayana. Next base: position 413,797 of record JAUNZO010003244.1, read on the forward strand.
TCACTACGGGAAAAACAATAGTGCCGAGGGAAATACACTCGGTAAAATAAATGCACTCGGTAAAAACATCTTTGCCGAGTGTAAAAAAATACACTCGGCAAAGAGTGTATTATTTTTTACACTCGGCAAAAATAATGTCTTGCCGAGTGTTTTTTTTACACTCGGCAAACAATTAATATTTTTTTCTTTTCTAACCTAACAAATTTTCCTACTCTACATATGCAACATGAGTTACTCCATGTTAAAATTTGATTTTTTTTTGGTCTTTATTTGCTATATTTACTTAATTAATTTCATTTCAAGCAATTTTTCAATAAAATCAAATTTGAACTACAAGTAATTCAAATAATAAAATAAAATCAATACGAAAATTATACTCATGTTATTTAGCCCAATTTATGATCTTACCCATGAAAGGAAAAGAATTTGACATATATCTTTTCAAAAATATAACCACTAACGTATGTCCAAATGATTTTTAAATTATAGAAAAATCAAATAAAGTCAGAAAATCATAATATTTGTTATGATGCGATGCTATCACACGTGGAGGCTACGATAAATAATAGAGAAGATTTCGTAGAAGTTTACACCTACATTGCTTACAAAACTAGGAATCTCCAAATAATAACTATAGAGTTGAGAATGAATTATTAAAATTTGGAATCAAATTGATAAATAGATTGTGTTTTGACTTCAAATCATTTTGTATAGTTAATAGATCATACATAACCGTGTCATGCTAAAATTTGATTATTTTTAAATTTACTTGCTATTTTTTAAAAAAATTGAAGTACAATAGATTTTTTTGTCGAATGTAGGAAAAAACACTCGGCAAAGAAGCGATTTGCCGAGTGTTTTTTGTGGACACTTGGCAAACGCGCCACCTCACTGATCCGTCTCCACAAAATGGTGGTCTCTGATTGGTCCAAGAAAAAACAACGGATTCCTCGCCTTCTCTCTCTTATCTCTCAAACGGACGGCCTCACTCTCATCTCTCTCTATCTTATCTCTTTCAGGCTTGATGCAAGGTGCGGCTTCTCCCCCATCAGCGGCCCGCACGCGACGGCTTCTTCCTCATCGGCTGCTAGCAAGCGCGGGCGATGGCCTCCGAGCTGCGTGGGCGATGGCCCCGGGCCAACCAGCTCCTCGGCCTCCTACGCACGGCGACGCAACCGGATCCGAGGCGGAGACGTGACCCCTAGAGACGCGGCAGCGGCTCCCGAGCGGTGACGCAGACCATGGCGACACGGCGGCGGCGGCGACGGTCGCTGCGGAAGGCGGGCACGCGGCGGCGGGCGAGCGCGCGACGACCGGCGTTGCGGTTGGCGAGCGCGTGGCGGCGGCCCCACTCCGGGTGGCAGGGCGTACGGTGGCGGCGGCGGGGCACACGGCCCACGGCACCGACGGCAGGACGCACAGCGCGCGGCAGCCGCATGGCGGCGGCGGCGCACACAGCCGCGTGGCGACGGTGGTCTGAAGCTAGTGGGTCCGGACAAAGATTAATCGATTTTTTTAATTTCGCAAAAAATCTTTGCCGAGTGTCGGTTAAGGCACACGGCAAAGCTTTGCCGAGTGCCCGAGTGAAAGCACTCGGCAAAGGACCATTTGCCGATAAGAGCTACGTCGTCGGTACTTTGCCGAGTGTTTTAGTGTGTTTGCCGAGTGCATCTAACACTCGGCAAACTGCAGTTTTCCCGTAGTGCGTCCAATGCTCGAGAGGGAAATCGGTGGTGGAGACCACGTCATAGACCTTGTAGTCGCTGAGCATGCGGTTGTCCGCAGTCTCATGCGGCTCGAGCAGGAGCAGGCGGTCACCAAGGTTGAAAGGTGATGACCGCAGCACCTCACTGCGGACAAGGGCGTCCGAGAAGACTACTAGCATCGCCCCGCGCGAGGAAGCAGCTAGGCAGCACGGCGGGTTGCCGGTCCGCTTCTCTAGGGCCCGCCTGACGAAGTGACCGGGGTCCACGCACTCGTGGCTCGATGTAGGTGTACGCATCGACCCGTGGCAGATGGACCTCAGCATGAGTCATCGTCATCTAGGGCAGGCGCCCACTCGCCGTGCCGTACGTCACGCTGGACGCCGCAGCGAGGACAGGTGACTGCGACGGGGAGGGCCGCGCACTGGCAGGGTGGCCATCTCAGCACGCTGAGGGAAGCCCCGCAGCTCCCACAGGTGCCGAGGCAGTGTCCGCTGGATGTCCTCATCTGGGGAGTCCGGCGAGGGAGAGGGTGGCCGACGTGAGTGGCGAGCAACCCAGTGCGGAGGCGGCGGCGGCAGAAGCCCGCGTCTCCCTCCACGGCAGGAGAGGCAGGCCGAGGAGCATGCGCCAGAGCGCGGTCGCGAGCGGACAACATCGTCGTTGGGCCGGCCATGGGACAAGTCAGGTTTCTGTGGCCAGGCCCGAGACACTCTTTGCACCTGACCGGGTCTCGGCAATCTGAGACGAAATGGTCTCGAGCGAGGCACCGGAAGCAGCGAGGTATGTTGGAGAGCTTGCTGGATTTGCTGGAGCCTGTCCTGACCGTGCTGCCATTAAATAGGAGGCGGGAGGTGGGAGCAATGGCGGGTGGAACAGAGAGCAGAACCTCTTTGAAAGTGCGAAGTGGCTGGGACGATTGATGGCGGCCATCCGCGGACGACGCGGTGGCAGGCGAGGCGATGTCAAATCGTTTCCGGGCACCGCCGAGGGAACGGGGAGGTGATGGCTAGAGAGTAGAGATAGGAGACGCAGGCAGTAGGGGTGAGGGGGAAGGGTTGGCGAGGGATAGGCTTAGATCAAGCAGAGCATCCGAGCGCTTAAACGGAAAATCGAACAGCGGCACTGCACTAGCGTTAGGCAGCTGTCCAGTCACAGTGTTGGGCTCGAGGTGCGCTGGCCTGCCCGCTTTCAAGGCTCTAGGTGGGCTGTGGCGGAAATCCCGGATAGGAGTTGGGAGGGTGGGGTGGCCAGTCGTTTCAGATATCCGGGAATCCGGCCCGGCGATAACTCCGAGATCCCGCGTGTGAGGCAGCGGAGGTTGACACAGCGATGGATAGCTCGCATTGTTTCGTCCAGTCACGAAAAATGGCGTTTTTGTAAGCGTGCCTACATCAGTAGTTAGAGATACTTTTTAACACGATTTTGAGAATGCGTCAACATGACATGATTTTATAGACGCTTTAACGTAAATAATACGATAAACACGTTTTTTGACATGCTTTGTAAAACATCACAAAGTGTTACGATTTTAGACACGCTTTGAACCATCAATATCTAATGTAAAGACGTTTGTTGACATGTTTTAGATGGAATCTCAAAATGATATGGTATTGAGAGATGCTTTAATCGTATCCCACGACATCGAGACACGTTTTCTAACACGTTATTGAAATCGCATAAAAAGTGAGATGATATTAGACACGTTTTTATCGTATCTACCCTCATTTAGAGACATTTTTGACATGTTATTGAAAATCCTAGAGAAGTTAATGCACTAAGAGAACATGCATATAAAAGAATATATGGTCAAAGAATATCAACTTCGTTTCCTAGATGAGTTGGTTAGATGAGCTTGTAGAAAATGACGAAGACACAGGTTCGATTCCTACTAATTGCATGAATAAGTCAATCGTTTAGAACAAGTTTTACAATAATATTTTTTGAAGCGTTGTATATAATGTGTCTATATTGATAGAAACACAGTCTAAACGTATCAATAAAATCGTGTCTAACATTATTAACATGTCACAAAACGTGTCTACTCTAATACATACAACGCATTCGTGAAAACGTATCTATAAACATATCTATGTTTTATAGCATCTCTATTAAACGTCTTTTACTTTAATAGACATGTTTTCAAAAATCATATTTACCAAGCTTTGACACGGTACGTTCGGAGACGCCTCCGACACGATTTATGAAAACGTCTCTATTTTTTTATTGAGACAAAATAAACGTATCTAGACCTTAAATAAAACGTGTCTACAGGGGTGTTTTCTAGTAGTGGTCCTGGCAAGCCGAAGAAGAATTCAAATTGAGCAAAGGTTGGCACGTGGTTGGACGGGCGTGAATGCTAGTGGACCCCAAATTTTGAAAACGATCGACTTGGTCCGTCTTCCCAGACACCCACCGTCGATGCACCGCCGCCTCGAGGAACGACGGGAAGATGAGGAGGGCAAAAGAGCCCAAGCTCACCCTTCCACGGCTGGTGATGAAGTTCGCCACGTCCGGGTTTGCAGCAAAGGCCGTGTAAACCCAGGAGAAATGTCTACTACTTTAAGCCGGTCGCTCGGCGTACCAAAGCAAAAGTTCAAGACGTTGCTAGCCTGGTGGATGTTCATGCAGGCGCCGCTCGTCGCCACCGTGGCCCAGAGAGGGCACGGGGAGAAAAAGCGCACAGAAGGAAAAGGGGAGGCAACAGCACAATGAAAGAGCTCTAGAACAGTGTCGCGGAAGTGTTCACCTGGTCGGCGGCGCACGGCGGAAGCACTGAGGCTTGGAAGTCCCTTGCGGCGACTGGACGGTGTAGAGGACGCCTTCACGACTCGACGCCGAGGAGGCGAACCTTGGTGCCGATCTTCACGTCGAGGACGCCACACGCCGTCTGGCTCCGCTCGAGACCACCAAGACGGAGCAGGGAGTGGTGGCGTGGGGAGGAGCGGTGGTCTTGGCGACGCTTGCGCTAACTGCACAGGTAGCGCGAGATGCGCCAGAGAGGGCTGGAGGGGTTTGGGCCGAGCGTGAGGGCTGGAGGGCTGCCGGCGAGGTGGCGGCGTGGTCACCAGCGGCAGGGTCGGGGTGGGGCTCGGCGGAGCCTCCATCCGAAGCATGAGTGGTCAAAATGGCCATGGTCGAAAGAAACGATCCCCACACCTAGCATGTGGCGGATCGAGAGCATGGACAGGGGGACGGTATGGGATGCGCTCGGCGGTGGCCGTGGCTACTACCTCGACCGCTCGAAGCCCTGCGCCAGGATAAGTTGCCCCTCGCCAGGGTTAGCGCCGAACTGCGGGCGGAGCTCGGCGGAGAAGAAGAGGAGGAGCCTCTCGTTGCTGGCGGCGAGAACGTAGGGGTACTTGTCGAGGAGGTCGCGGTCGAGGTGCGCGATCAGGGTGCACGCTCAGCGTCGTAGTGAGGACGGCGACCAGCGGCGGTAGAGCGACCGGAATGGAGAAATTCGAAGGGGCGGCGACGTGGGGGACGCGGCCGAGGAGTACCCACGGCTCCTCCTCCTCCTCCTCCATCGTGCTTGGCGTGGCGAGCAACGCTACGGGCTGCGTAGATCCGTGCGGTTGGTGGTTCGAAACTTCAAATGGGAGCGGCGGCTTATGGAAGAAGACGACTTCCAAAATCTCTCTGTGTGCTGAAATATTTTTTCCTGCTGATGATTTTGCTGATTATTGGTGCTGAATTGTGGTGCGCTTGCTGATTGCTTGCTGAATTGTATTCGATGTCTTTTCTCATTTACTGGAAAAAAGATTTGCCACCACTTCTTAACCGTTAAGATCAATTTGAGCTTCGGCGATAAGTACTTTTTACATTCATGCATTTGAATATTATCTTTTATTGTAAATTACTTCATTTTTCCCTTATTGTACAATCGATTGAAAGCATATCAACTTCCAGTCAATACGAGTGTGAGTGTGACACCACTCTTAACGGAAGCCGTCTCTAAAATACCATTAGTAAACGTGAGTTACGAAAAATACCATGACTAAGTAGATTAGGATTAAGAAAAAAGAAAAGGAGGGGAAAAGAGAATAATGGTGTAGATTAGAAGAAAACTCTATTTAGCCATGGTATTTTTCGGAGGTCACGTTTATTAATAATATTTTAGATACGGCTTCCGTTAAGAGTGATGTCACATGAATTCTTCTTTATTCTGTATAGAAATAATTGTTATATATCATGTATAAATTTGTAGATGAAAAGTCTGATGGGCTATGTGCTTTTATATATAACATGCATTAAAAACATTATCTCATGTATTTTCTATGGAAAAAATTGTATTATTTATATGTAATAGGTAAATTAATCTTTGCATCTGGTAATAGGTCTGTAGGAAAATAAGTGCACAAAACAACTATAATACATAGGAATAGTCCGATCTCAATCTTGTTGTTAAGAACTTCGATAAAAGTTGTGAAATCTTTCCGTTGACTGAAAATAAGCATGTGCCAAAGTATTTATGGTTGTAGAATGAGTTTTCAAATTCTAATTAAGTATTTTAAAAAGAATAAATTCCAAAAATCACCATACCATTTTGAGTTTGAGATTTGATTTTTTGAGAAAATTCTCAAGTGGGCATTGAAACAAATTCTATTAAGAGGCCATATTTCTTTATTCACCATTGAAAACTTCCAAGTTCCTAAGAGGCCATTGTTCAAAATTTGAAGCCTCGGTGCCGACTTTCATGGGTGAATAGTCATAATTTGTAGAACAAATGATGAATTTACCCCTAAAGCACTTTTTAGTGGATCACTAAAGCATTATACTTTCAAGTGATGGTCACTAATAAAATTGAAAGATCTTAGTGGATAATAGGGAATTTCCTCCTTTTTTTCTTTTTTTTTTTGCAAATCCGCATCTCCTACTATTTATAGTTGCAGAAATCACTCGACTACACACATGGTTTATCCATTTAATTATTTTTTCTAATATAAATTCAGTAAAATGACAGTTGATGAAGTATAACATTATTTTAGTTTTTTGAATGAGTTTTTTATTTGCAAATATTTTTTGAATGAATTCTATTAATATAATTTCATAAAAGCACTTCAAATTTCAAATTATAGAGAACACTAGTGTCGGTGTCGGGGAACCGGCATATGAAGGGTTAGCCAAACCACCGCTTGAGAGAGGATCGGGAGTCGGGGATCAAGGATATCTCTTCAATGGACACACGAGGACATGCGATTTACCTAGGTTCGGGCCGCCGTCGGCGTAATACCTTACGTCATGCTTGTCCGGTGTGTATTGAGCTCAAAGGATTACAAGAGTGTTCTTGAGTTCTAGGGTTTAAGAGAGTATGTCTATTACATGGCCGGGGCTCCCCTTTTATAGCCCAAGAGTGGCGCGTTACAGCGCGTTTTGCCTAAATTTCCGGTTGTTGGTCCGAATCCATCTCCGATACTCGGCTGATCCGTTGGGAGGAGACATGACGGGACCCGTCGTACAGGCTCCCCTCCTTCCGCTGCTCTGCTTGGAGAGGCAAGGCATAATTGCCTGCCGTCACGCCGTTTCCCCATGCGGCGATGGCCCGGGTCCCGGCTGTGGTGGTTCCTGCGGGTGCGTCACGCGTTGCACGCTGGAGGTGAAGACTGGAGTTAAGGCTCCTTAGTCGTGGTAGGTCCTGCGGTCACGTCCCGCACGACGCGCTAGGGTTCCGAGGGCATGTCGTGCCGCCCACTCGTGCTGGCTTCTCGGGCACGCCCGACCTCTGCTTGGGTCGTCATGGGCCGTCTCCCGTCCGTTGACCTCCCTGGCTGGGTCGTGCTGGCCAGCCCATAGGAGGTTATGGGACCCTGGTTCTCAAGTACACCGACAACTAGTCACCTCTAGTTTGCTCGAGGCCACCGTGAGAGAGGGAAGCAACCCAATTTGCCTATTTTCGTTTTCTTTTTTCATACGTATACACAAAACACTATATGTATAATTTTCTGTCCATAACAAAATGGTTTTTAACCGAATACCCTTGATTCATAGTGGGCCGCCCTGGCGCGAGAGCTTCTCGACAACTAGGTGGCAGAGGAGCGTAGAAATCGTCACCGACGAGGAAAGGGATGTGTTAGAGCTGCAAGCCATGGCTAGGGGAAAGTGTTAGAGCTGCAAGCCATGGCTAGGGGAAGAAATCTAGTGCATCTTGTGAAGGCTGGCTCTGTTACCATGTGAATGTAGATGGAAGCGCACGCCTCCTGGTGCCGCAAGGGTTCCATTATATAAAAACAGGTTGTTACATATGTGACTTGCACGTTAGGGTTTACAACATCTTGAGCTAGATATCTAAACAATACAATATGCGAATACCATCTTCTCTACAGGTTTAGTTGAACGCACTGGATTCGGTTCTGGGCATTGCTTCAAAAGGAGGAAGAGAGGACACGTATTGCGACAACGTGCTGTGTAATTGAGACGGTTCTCATGCAATTATTTGCCTTCAATGGATGGGTTTTAGCAGTCGTATTTGTGATAGTTAATTTATTTAGTTTGGTTTGCATAGACCAATTATGTGGTTCTAAACTAAAGACTTGCAATACATCATTCAAACTACACATATATATCCTATCTAGAGGTCTATGTCTAACAATCTTGACCGGGGATCGCCATTGCACGAAAAATTATTTGGACTTTTGGGGACCGGATGCGTCTCTCTCTCTCTCCCCAACCCATCAAGAGATGTAGCCTAATGAATGATTCATAGACCCACGAATCCAGGCCATGAAAAAGCCGTCCATCTCAATCTAAACATATAATGTTGCCAGAAAAAAGTGTGAAATGCGCCATAGGTCCTTAAACTATTTAGGGATAATCATTTAGGTTCACAAACTCTCAAAGTGACCATCTAGTCCATGATCTATTTGTATTGTGTCAATCATGTCCAAATTGTATCACCTAACCACTCTCTATATGCATTGCTGCCACCACTTAACTACTCTCCATACGAACGTCATTGAGCCTACTCGATGACGCTAGCTAGTAGCAGGTATGCTCTACCCATCGCGGTCTCACCTTCCCACCCGATCTCGCTCTTCCCATCGTGGCCTCGTATTTTCATGTTCATTACTCATTATCAACTTAGACGACATACATGATAACCACAACAACAACCTTTACGTTGTGTGTTGCACCTTTTGCATATGGCCCGACACATCACTATCACAACGGGTAGCGGGCACAAGCCACGATGTGGAGGCAATGGCAGATGGGAGAGCGAGGTCGCGACAGACATAGCATACCGGTTACTAGCTAGCATTGTTAGTAGGCTTAGCGACACTTACATATATCAGTTGTGTGGCAGTGCACGTGGAGGGTAGCTGGATGGTGGCGTTGTGCATTGAGAGTGGTTAGACGATACTATTGTAGATCTAATTGACAATATACAAATAGATTATAGATCTAGAGAATTACTATAAAGTTTATAGACCTGACCATTCAAAAATAGTTTAAGGACTAAAGTAAAAAAAAACCTGATATTGCCGTACGAAAGGGACCATTCGAGGACTCGGGAGTCGGGACTCGGGATCCCATCAAGGCATCAACCACCGCGCCGCCGCTACCGGTGAATTAGGCGCGCCCTGCTTCCACCCTCGCAGCCGCCGGCGACGAGATCCTATTGGGCCCTCGCCCACTGTTCCTACTCGCGGGGGATGCGCCTCTCGCGGCTGCGCAGCCGCCGCTGCTCCTCTTCAAACTCCGGCGGCAGCCTACTGGTCAGTTCTTACTTTCCATCGCATTGTTTCTGGCCCCCGAAGAGATAGGATGTTCTAGCCAAATCCGACAGAGACAGGAGTTCCAATCCGAATCATAGATGGATCAAATAAGTCAGTTTTTGGAGATCCGGGTGCCAATCGGATGCGGAGGGGTTATGTATAAGTTTGCCTAAATGGATCCCTCCTCTGCTCCTCAACTAGAAAGGAAGAGCAGAACAGGGAATAAGTTTTCAAGGTGTGGTCGTCAATACCAGGATTACGAGTAATGAATCTGAATATTGAGACAGCCCTGAGTTTTGAGAAGGAATAAGCTTGTCAATAAAGTTTGGTTTTCTATCCAAATTAGTCAATAATTCTCTCGATCTGAAGCTGATGGAGAGGTTGCCAGAACTGCTGCAGGACATCCTGCAGCGCATCTTTGCTACCCTGGAGATCCCTGACCTTGTGCGTGCAGGATCAGTCTGCTCCTCGTGGCGTGCTGCCTACACAAGTTTATGCAGCACCGGACTTTACAGGATGCATCAGACACCATGCCTTCTATACACCTCTGAATCCGCAGGTTCGAGAACTGCAGGTCTTTACAGCCTCGCAGAGAAGAAGGCCTATACATTAACTCTCCCAGACCCACCTATCCGTAGAAGGTATATCATTGGCTCGTCATATGGCTGGATCATCACTGCTGATGATAGGTCCGAACTGCACCTTCTCAACCCCATAACAGGCGAACAAATTGATTTACCATCAGTTACAACCATTGAGCAGGTGAAGCCGATATTTGATGGCACAGGTGCCATTTGCAATTATGAGTACTCTTGGTACACTGGAAAGAAGGTGATTTCTGACTCGCCGGCAATACTTGCATTTAGTGAGCTGAGAGATTTCCTGTTTGACAAGGTCTTTTTGTCATCGGATCCATCCACGGGAGATTATTTTGTTGTGCTCATCCATAACCCACATTCACAGCTATCATTCATTAGGGCAGGGGATAAGAAGTGGACATGGTTGCCACCATACAGTTACTATGAAGACTGCTTATTTAAAGGTGGGTTGCTGTTTGCCTCCACAAAATCAGGAGAAATCCACGAATTTGATCTTCGTACCCCTGCTGTTACACAGAAGATATTTTTGAACAAGGTGAAAGATATTTACTGTGAGAGGATATACATTATTCAAGCTCATTGTGGTGACCTTCTGCAAATATGGAGATATCGTACGCCACAACTAGTGGATGAGGACGAACATTATTCAGACTTAGAAGTTGAATCCGACCTAGAGTCTAATGAGTTCAATACTTCAATGCTTAAAATTCATAAAGTGGAGCTTACATCGAAAATGATTGCAGAAATAAGTAGCTTGGGTAACAATGTACTTTTTCTAGGGCACAACCAATCACTTTGCCTCTGTGCTGATGAATATCCACAATTGAAGTCAAACCATGTCTATTTCACTGATGATGACTATACGTATATTACAGGTTCTAAGAATAGCCGACGTGATATTGGTGTATTTGACTTGGAAAATAAGAGTTGTGAGGAAATTGTATCCCCTCAGATTTGGTCCAACTGGCCGGCTCCCGTGTGGCTGACTCCAAATCCAAGGAGATTAAGTATAGCATCTCGCAGTTAGATATGCAATATGTATAGTGTATTGTGCTTCACATGTCTGTTCTTATGCACATCAGGCTTCTTGTGTGTAATGCTGCAGTTGTAAAGTTTTTTCATGAACATTGTGTGATACTGTATTCTTCTTCCAATGTTTTACTTGATGCATGGCTGATCCTATTTTAGTTGTTGATTGTCGGCAGTGGTATGCTGCCTTGTTCTGTTTGGTGTGTTGTTTGCTTATTTGAAGGCTATTCGATTGCATCTGCACTTATATAGCTTATATATGTTAAATATCAGTTAAGCATGGAATTCAGGTGGGTGATTCACTCCAGTTTCTAACTCCAACTGATTCGGAATTCTGTAGGTAGGATTGTTGAGGGCCTGACATGTATACTTTGGATTATTTCTACCACAACTCGTGTCATTTGCATTTTACCAGCCATCATTTCTTACCCACAAGAAAATATGGTGTTGCCTGAAGACGCTTGAAAGGTGTTCTGCAGCACAATCCTCAACTTTCCATTCTTTCTCACTCATTGGACGAACTGGACAATATTGGAATGGCCAGTGACTTTGCTGGTAAGCGTCCGCGCGAGCTTGAGAGTTGCACTTTAGGCCTTGTTCGTTTTTATGGGAATGGATCCCACATGGATCTGTTCTCAGACACGGATTGAGTGGTTCCAGCTCTTTCACTTCATCCAGGCATGCTGCGTTCCATGGGTTAGAGTCATGGATTGGTGCTAGGCCTTTAAGGCATGAAATGGGCATGGAATGGGCTGGAATCGGTTTGGTTCCCATACCAATCCATGCGTAACCGAACGACCATTTTGAGTTGGGCTGGAACAGTTCCACATTTTTCTATTCCATGTGGTTTGGGCTGTGATCCATGTTGTTCCATGGCAAAACGAACAAGACCTTAGCCGGATTGGTTTATTCCTGGAATGTATGTATAACACTATAACAGTGCGGCTCCGCTCCTGGTTCTACAGCGAGGATGTATGCTAGGTTCGTATGTATAGCAATGTATCCTTCTTAGTCAGCAGGATTGTTTCCCTTGCAGAACAGAACCTCGCATAAGCCAACATAATATCGTCTTGTTGAGCCACGTCCTCTTTCACAACTGATCCTGATAATGTAGAATGCCATTGTAGATTCAGAAGTACTTTGATATTATGTTTGTGTATGTAAATGTCAGATTCTTCCTTACTTTTCAGTAAAAAATATACTCTAGGCATATATCTCTATTGTTTGCATGTACATCTATCAGACATTAAATGAACAAATAAGCATGTAAAGGTCTCTATGATAAACACTAATACTGACAGACTGGCATACTCAAGCAGTAAATTGCTGGCTAATACTAACAATTATGAGATCATTGAAAAGATCTACTTTTGCCATTTTCTGCATTGTCAAAGTTAACTTAGTCATCCAAGTCAACATCTATTCTCAGCCAAGTAACATACTTGTTACAGGTAACCACATAAAACGAGTATGATGTCCTAGAAACAACTGTAAATAAAAAAAATCATGATTTACAGATGGAATTTACTTAGAGCTAATGCAAATGCCAAACAATTCACCAACACATTCTGAGTGATATCTAATCAGGTAATTACCATGGTGGTCATGAGTAACCTCATAAAACAGCACATGCAGTACTAAGACACAGCAGAAATACAAATGGATTGTGATATGCAATCTGATATGCCCCAGGATATAAACTGCGGTAACCAACAAGGCTGCGCACTAGTTTTTCCCACTAGACCTACAATCAGACTAGGAATTAACTAACATCTGAGTTCTATCACATAAAAAGAAAAATACTAGCAAACATACAGAAGCATAGATAATAAGGAACGGTCTTTTCGGAAGAGATGTTACAGTTCTCTCAATCCATAAATCATGATCTTAGCAGTGCAAGGTGACAGAGTGTATGTCAACATAAATGAAGAAAGAAACGAATGCTTCAAAAGCAATAAAGGCTTAAGATAGGGTGGCTGTTTATCTCTATTTTTGCTTAAGCTAATGGCTTTTTTCCTGTTCTGTTGGATTCTACACAAGGACTGGTAGAAGTTTTGAAGTTAAATTTAGTCAAGAAGGGCCTATCTCATCTGCAGTATGCATATTATTATAAATGGTTTTCTTGGCATAACAGAACAAAATATAACTAATATAAAGCTATTCTACAATTAGGTAATGATAGGATTGATAATCAGTTGTAGTAAAAATCATATTTATACCATGGTAAGTGATACATAAAAGAAAACAGATTGCAGTGATTCTGAATTCTAAACTTGACCACTTTTTTTAGGGAAATACAGTAGGGGAAACCCCTACTGTGGTACTATTTTATTAATATATAAAGAGTAACAGTACACTGTACACCATTAGAAGGTCAAACTAAAAGCGAGGTTAGAGGTCAGAGCTAAGAGGCTGTACAAACACCACTGCACAGGAGTTAGTAAACAAACTCTGGTCAGAAATTAGTAAGGTAACTAAGTCAAGGAGTCCATTCATTGCTGAACCAGTGAGCTGTCATCCGGATTCAGTCTGTACAATTGTTAAACTTGACCACTTGCCAATGAATTATCTTGGTTTACAGTTAGTAATACAATTGTGTGCCAAGTAAATTAGTTAAGAGACTGGATGTATGAAAGGGTGATCATTTCACTTCGGTCAATACAGATCGACCCTTGCCTATCAAGCATCCGTATGTGTGCTACTGGTGTGTACCTTTTTTATGCAGGAATGTATCACTATCAATAACTAGACGTAGGGAGATCTCAATTTCTTCTTTGAAAGGGTATAAGAAAAAGGTATATCGCATGATGAAATGAGAAAAAATATGCAGCCTATATAAATTTGGTGTACTGGGCTTCCTGGATATAGAGGCAGACATTCAAAAGCTTTGCGCGTCAAATTTATAGAAAGGTCACATATGGGTAGAAAAGTAACCAAAATAGAGGCTTCCTGAATATAGAGACAGAAATTTAAAAGCTCTCACGAGAGTGAAGCTAACTCCAAAAGCTCATTGAAGGTACACACGTTTCCACACAATCCAAGTGATGAGAATAAACCATGAGTCTAAATCAGCATGAGCATAACTTAGCAATTCTCCACGAATGGTGCAACCTTCTCAGGATAAAGTACTTGAAGCAAAAAAAAAGGAATAATCAATTTAGAAGTGGGGCTGTTTCTCAATTTTTGAGAGGTTTGAATGAAGTTGAAAGCAATGGTATATGTGAACGGTGGTGGTTCAAGCCAGATGTAAGGAACTTGGTTGGGAAGCTACTCTTTGAAAGTTGAGTTTCATTAAATGTTCCAGATTACTGATTTTCCAGGAATATCAATAAAGCTTTGCACAAATGGTAACTAGTATATGGGCCGCAGGACATCTTTTGGCAGTGTCCAGTTGGCATAGTAGATCAAATTGCAAAAAGACTGCCAAAAGTATATCTCACTGAGTATTTCAACTCCTAACGTCAAAAAAATTGGAATGGAGGAGTATGTGTATATGCACATTTATGTGGGTGTGTGGTACTAGACAACGATTGTGCAAGCTATATCATTACAAATACAAATGTTTATGTGAATGGTTTTATATGAAAACAACAGTGGAGTTGACAAAAGGAAATTAGTCGTGAGGATTGAAATGCCAATTGTGTGATCAGAGGGAAAAATCAATCAGATAGCATTTTTATGGACACTTGTTGCTATCCCTTTTACGAGCTAGAGTGTAGCAATTCATATTCCTTTTGGGGGAAGGTAAATTTCAACCTCTACATTCCCCAACAGCCTACGACCTCCAATTTGAGCAATTGTTGGGCAAAGATCTTACTAATTGGAGATGCATTGAGTTAGTACTGCAAAATATGTTCAACGTAGGTGTTGCAGAAAACAGGAAACCCCTCAGAAAACACAATGGTTCCATTTCCAAGAAGTGTATACAATAGCTTAATGCTAATGCATTACCAGAAGTCAGAAGATGGTGGTATTGCATATGGAACCATAGAGTAAGCTATTTAAAAACTACAGGATTTACTCATCGGGCGTTAGGAAACACAAAATAAGGTCAAAATGGTTTTATAGTGGGACACCGTTAAATTTCTTTCACCATGGGGAGCCCCAGTTATTTTTGTTGACAAGAAGGGAGGTGATCAGAGAATGTGTGTGGATTATCGTGCACTCAATGAGGTTACAATCAAGAATAGATACCCTCTACCACGGATTGATGACTTGTTCGATCAGCTGAAGGGAACCTGTGTATTCTCCAAGATTGATCTTCGTTCTGGATATCACCAATTGAAGGTTCGAGCCTTTGACATCCCCAAGACGGCCTTCATCACTCGGTATGGATTATTTGAGTATATCGTTATGTCCTTTGGTTTGACCAATGCTCCAGCCTACTTCATGTATCCGATGAACAAGGTCTTTATGGAATATCTAGATAAGTTTATGGTGGTATTTATTGATGATATCTTGGTATTCTCGAAGAATGAGGAAGAACATGAGGAACATCTTTGTCTTGTTCTGCAGAAGCTTAGGGACAATCAGTTGTATGCTAAGCTCAGTAAGTGTGAGTTCTGGTTGAAAGAAGTTGCTTTTCTTGGTCACGTCATCTCGGAAGGAGGAATATCCGTAGATCCTAGTAAGGTTGATGATGTGTTGAGTTGGAAGTCACCGTAAAATGTCTCGAAGATCAGGAGTTTCCTTGGTTTGGCAGGATACTACGGACGGTTCATTGAAGGGTTTTCCAACATAGCAAAGCCTATGATAGAATTATTGGAGAAAGGAAAGACTTTCGAGTGGACACCTCAGCGAGAAGCTAGTTTCCAGGAGTTGAAGAAGAGGCTTACCGCAGCACCCGTTCGACCATGCCCGATATGGAGAAGCCTTTTTTCTGTTTATTGTGATGCATGTGGACAAGGCATAGGATGTGTGCTCATGCAAGCAGGAAGAGTCGTGGCATATGCATCTAGGCAATTGAGAAAGCATGAGGAGAAGTACCCCACGCATGACTTGGAATTGCTAGCAGTGGTTCACGCTCTCAAGATTTGGAGACACTATCTCATTGGGAAGGGGTGTGAGATCTACTCGGATCATAAGAGTTTGAAATATTTCTTCACTCGATCAGATTTGAATCCGAGGCAAAGTCGATGGTTGGAACTCATCAAGGATTATGATTTGGAGATCAACTATCATCCAGAGCAAGGCAAATGTGGTCGTAGATGCACCGAGTAGGAAGTCTCATTTGAACACTTTGGCTACTAGAGAGTTACCGCAGAGATATGTGAAGAGTTTGAGAAGCTTAATCTTGGTTGGGTGACTAACATGGAAGCCGTTGCAATGGAAGTGGAGTCTACACTAGAGAGTGACATTCGGAAAGGACAGCTTGAGGATGCCGCTATTCAGGAGATTAAGTTATAGATCCAGGAGGACAAGGCCCCAGTGTTTCACTGTTGACGATCAAGGGACACTTTGGTACAAGCAACGGATTTGTGTGCCGGATGTTAAAGAAATTAAGGAGTTGATACTTCGAGAAGCTCACAACTCAGCGTACTCCATGCATCCAGGAGGCACCAAGATGTATCATGATTTCAAGACTCGCTATTGGTGGTCCGGAATGAAGAGAGCAATAGCAGAGTATGTTGCTTTGTGTGATACATGTCGGAGAGTCAAAGCAGAACGACAAAGGCCCGCTAGACTCCTACAACCACTCAAGATACCCGAATGGAAGTGGGAAGAGATTGCAATGGATTTCATAGTGGGTTTACCTCGGACTCGGGGAGGTTATGACTCTATATGGGTTATTGTGGATCGACCGACCAAAGTTGCACATTTTATCCCCGTTAAGACCACCTACACGGGGCAAAGACTTGCAGAGCTGTACATAGCAAGGATAGTGTGTTTGCATGGTGTTCCAAAGAAGATTGTGTTGGATAGAGGTACGCAGTTCACCTCAAGGTTTTGGGAAAAGTTACATGAGTCATTGGGTACAAAGTTGAATTTTAGTTCAACCTATCATCCCCGAGACTGGACGGATAGACCGAGAGGATGAATCAGATTTTGGAGGACATGTTGAGATCGTGTGCACTCCAATACAAGTAAGAGTTGGGATAAGCTCCTTCCATATGCATAGTTCTCCTACAATAATAGATACCAAGAGAGTATTAAGATGGCACCGTTTGAGTTCCTATATGGTCGCAAATGTAGAACACCTTTGTTTTGGGATCAAGTAGGAGAGAAGTTACTGTTTGGTCCCGAGATTCTTCAAGAGGCCGAGAGACAAGTTCACATCATAAGGGAGAATTTAAAGCTTGCTCGGCCTAGACAGAACAGCTTACGCAGATAATAGGAGAAGAGATTTGAGTTTTGAGGTTGGTGACTTTGTATACCTCAAGGTATCTCCTATGAGAGGTTTGCGGCGTTCCAAGGTCGGAGGTAAGTTAGCTCCTAGATACATCGGTCCTTTCAAGATCATTGCTCGGATGGGTGAGATAGCATATCGCTTGGAGTTACCCCCGCATATCTCGGATGTCCATGATGTTTTTCATGTCTCAATTGAGGAAATGTCTACGAGTGCCGGAGGAGCAGCTTGCCTATCGAGGAATTGACGATGAGGAGAGGATCTCACTTATCGAGAGTACCCAGTGAAAATTTTGGATACTCTTGAGAAGGCCACTAGAAATAAGAAGTACCGTATGTGCAAGGTTCAGTGGAGTAATCACACGGATGGGGGAGCTACATGGGAGAATGAGGATGATTTGAAACGAGAGTTTCCTAATCTTTTTCTCGATCCATCCGAATCTCGAGGACGAGATTCATCTTAAGGGGGTAGGTTTGTAACACCTTGATTTTCGAAAAAAAAATGCAATAAAATAAAATTAGGATGCTATCAATTGTCCTAGGTTAGGTAATTATTTCCTAGTAAAATTAAATATTTTATTATTTATAAAATAATGATATGTTGCATCCATGCCGATAGTTTGCATTAGGTTTTTATTGGTTGAAAATTTGATTTATAAAATCGAATAGAATTCATTTCGATTTTAGTTTACAATAAGAGAACCTAGAAAACAAGAAAATAGAAAAGAAAAATAATTAAAACCGAACCCATGTCATGGGCCAATTTTCCCGGCCCACTTCTCTTCTCTCCCCTCTTTTCTTTTTCTCTCTCCCGCGCGGCCCACCACCGGCCCGAGCAAGCTCCGCAGCTGTCGCGCGCCTCAACCTTGTAGCCCTAGCCCCGCAGCCCACCACACCCCGGTTGAAACCCGCCTCGGGCCCGTCCCCAAACCCGATTCGAATCGGGGATGATTCCAACTCCAATCCGGCCATCCTTGGCGTGCGTGCCACGCCCCGAGCCCCTATTTAAGCGTCGCACCCCATGCTCTCTCTCAACCCCGAGAACCCGCCGGTTTCCGCAAGCCCTAGCTCGCGCCGCAGCTCACATCACCGCCGCCTCGCCCATCGTCGACGCGCCGCCGCTCGGAGATGTCGCGACGCCCGTGGACCCCGTGTCGGTCTTCCCGTCGACCCGCCGTCACCGCCTCGCAAGACGTGCCGCCTTCTCATCGCTCGAGCCGGCCGCGTGACGTCGCCGTTCATCTCCGCCCGCAGGACACCGTCGCGA
Organism: Chloris gayana; assembly: GCA_031894775.1. Lineage (NCBI taxonomy): Eukaryota > Viridiplantae > Streptophyta > Magnoliopsida > Poales > Poaceae > Chloris > Chloris gayana. The sequence continues at coordinate 432,455 of JAUNZO010003244.1, forward strand.
GCCACCTCCACCTTCTTAGATTAGATCAATCGAATCGGTATTGGTGATTTTGCAATTAAGCCCTCGCCGTTTTAGCTAATTAATAAAGAACCCCTCCTCTTTTACGTAATCAACCCTAGGTTTATTTATATTTAGGTTTTAATCCGATTAGGACGCAGTAATGTAAATTTTACACTTTAGCTCCCGAGTAATTTTTATAATTATGTTTAGGTCCTATAATTTTACATAAACACCCCTAGGTTTTTCCTAAATTACATTTTAGTCACATACCTTTTCATTTAGACCCCTAAACTTTTCCATAATTACAATTAGGTCCCTATACTTTTCAGTAATTACAAATAGATTCCCGTAGTCTGCTGTTTTACAATTTAAACCCTAGATCTTAAAACGTTCATAACTTTTTGCTCGTAACTCCAATTTAGGTGATTCTTACGCTCACGAGTTCGTAGTGATGAGTACTATTTAATGGTATTGTTTTCTTAGACAGTAGATACTGTTTGGTGTACTGTTTTCTTACTTGTTATGTATGTGTGCTTTTCTCGATGTGACGTTATTAGACGAGGAAGAGTACGAGGATTTCCAGGATCTAGAGTTTGAGCAGACAGCAGCAAGAGGAGACAGGCAAGTGTCCTTGATGCACATTGCGCCTACATTTTTACTTTCTGAATTTACATTTCATGCATTGCAGTTTAATTTGAATCCTATTTGTGTCATACCATGTTCCATAATTTACCTTATCGCATTGGTTATGGTGTAGTATGTTAGTATGGGTACGTCATTGCTAGTTGCTTATAATGGGGTTCAAATAGAACTAAATGCTAATCTTGACTAATTATCCACTTGAACATAATGATCATGAATCGGGAATACTTTTTAGCAACATGGAACTTAGGTGATCCCGACAGGAGGATGTGGATGATGGTGCGGGTATGCACATGTACTAATTGTAGTACTCGTTGGTTTGCGGTAGTACCTGTTTGGGATCATAAGGACCGGTTCTTGGAGCGACAACCCAAGACTTCCGCACAAAGCATGGGGCTGATAATGGATAGGTAAGGTTTAGTTCCAAGGTAGCTTCCGGCTCTGCGAGCGTCGAGGAAGGATGAAGGAAGGGGAGCTTCGGATTCGGGCGAGGAAAGGCAGAGTACTTGAAGCCACGGTGTAAGAGCGGGCCCCTGGGTGATGCGTCACTTTGATGGCGGCGAAACCTTAGCATGGACGTTTTGCAAGCCGGAAAGTCCTTAGAAAGACCTTGCGGTGATCTCTTGGCCTCACACCTACGGAAGTTTGCTGGTATAATGGAGGTTTTAGTCACCGAATAGTGATGGAATCACCGACCTCTTGGCCTCACACCTACGAGCGGCCTCGTCCTCACGAGAACTAGAGGGATGGTTTGGGTGGAGCAACCCTTGGGTAGATACAAGTGGGGCAACTTGTAGTGAGGTTGGCTGCGGATGGGGTAATCTGTAGTGTGGTTTACCTGTAAGTGGGGTAGCTTATAGTGATCGACAGGTGGGGTAACCTCGTTGGTTCTTTTATCACATAGTAAATAGGTTGTTTAATTAACTTGACTAGTATAGGTGCTTCTATTGCAAACCCCGTGTCGGTTTTCCATTTATTCAGCTTGCATGTCATTTATTTCCCACACTTGTCGAGTACTCCATGTACTCACTCTTGTTATTTCTGTTGCTATACACTACCGCTGCTCGAAGCCGAGAGGAACTACATTGATGAAGACTACTACTAGGCATGTGTTTCCCCGGTTGATTGCCTCGTGGCGTATGGAGTCTTCCGTTGAGTTTCGTTTAGTCTTTTAAGACATTTATTCAGTTTATGTAATAAAGATACGATTGAGACGATGTAATAAGTTATACTATGGCATTGGTTATATTGTTATTTCACTATTGTCTCTATATGTATGATAAATTGAGTATACATATAGCTATGCATTCGGTCTTGGCCTTAAGCCTGGGTGTGACAATGCATGAACAATATTTTGAGCATTTAGGAAAGAGTGAAGTGCATGCCCGATCTTAAACTTGTCTCACCGTGTCATCTAGGTCCCTATACTCTCAAATCACGTTTCTAACTCCTCAAACTTAGCTTCAAGTGTCATTTAGTTCGCTCTTTCAAAATGAAAATCTAGCTCTCCAAACTTGTCTTTGGGTGTCATTAAGGTCCCATACTTTTAAAATATATGTTATTTCAAATAAATTGATTATATTTTATTTTTCATAGATATAACTTACTTATAGTTAAATGGACGGAAATGCTGATTTTTTAACCGAAATCGAAGATTTTAGATTTCAGTTGACATTCAATCTCGCCAGAGAATTTTGTGGCCTTATTGCCACATGGTTTGTACCCACGCTAGTCGTAATCCAACATCTCCTACTCCGGCCATGAAAATCGGTGGCTCACCGGATAATTTATAAAGATCGAGTTAGGAACTTAAAATATAGTTAATAATTTCTTAAAATTGAGCACCGAGTGCGATGGGCTAAGTGGTTATAAATGTAGTAGTAATAAACCGTATTCGGGAAAGATTTATGTGATTGATGAATTCATTACAATAACACTATATTGTATAAACCTAAATGATACCGTAAGCCATGTTCAGGACATTGTATTTGCATTTTGATAGTATAGGGACTAAAATAACACCCAAAGCTAAGTTTGAGGAGTTAGAAATGCAATTTGAGAGTATAGCGACCTAGATAACACATCGAGACAAGTTTAAGGACCGACCATGAACTTTACTCTTTAGAAAATTATAAACACTATGAAGAGGATCGATCAACATTGTAATTTTTTAGTTGACTAACGGAAGATGACAAACAAGAAATACAATTTCAAAATCTAAATATATGCTGGTAGTTGGTTTGTGCGAGAACAAATAAGAGATATGGTGGTCAAACGACATGAACAAATAAAGGTTACTCCAAGTCAAATTAATACTGTAGCACCTATGAAACCAGTTTTCTAGAGAACCAATTACCATGTTGCATACAATCAGTTGAGCAAAATAATATCCTAAGTGTACATGAATTTCGTTTTTTATCTACAATTAAAAAACAGAATTACATCAACTTTTCACTGTAATTATCCCAGGATTACAGCAGCAGAATGATACTATTAACTGCCAAAACGTGATTGCTGAAAAATTGTGTACAACTCAATTACAACAGAGGTCACCTCAATTACTGCTAGCAGAGTAACAGCTCAGTAGCTCCTCATCCACCAGGTGATCAGATTCATGAACAATTGTTTTACAACTCAATCCATTATTTGCATACCGCATCAAAAGCGTCTGATGGCTCCAAAAATCTTCAAGCTAAACTCTGCATCCTAAGCGCATCCAACTTAAACTTCCTATGGACTTGTTAACTTGACTATAAAATACACAGTTCTAGGGCTAAGTGCTAGTCTAAATCAAGCTCTTTTCTGCTCTTTACAATAGCTTTCTGCTTGGACTCCTCATCTAGAATGTCCAGGTCCCATGCCGTTGCCAGGTAGCCATAGAGGACCCATGTCCGCTCCCCTTCCCGTCAACTTTCACAAGCATAGGGTTGTTGGAACCCTCTGCAGTGGAGGCGATGATCCGTATGTGGGCCCAAGCTGCTCGCCCATGGCCTGTGTTCTCGAATAACTTAACAAGCTGTGATGCCTTGTTGAGACCATCAAGGGTGGCTGGAAATTTCACTTGCATGGATCTTTGCCCATCCTTTCCAAGAAGTAACTGAACATCAACACCAGCAAAGCCCATTTCTGGAAAAAAAAAAAGAAATAAAGATACACATGTCAGCTTTCACTTTTCAGTTCATGTCCATGCGCACAGAAACTGTAAGGTTCACAAAATCCAGGATTGAGACAGATTGTGGAAGTCCACATAAATCTAATCTGGACCATTCCCTTATTGTTTACATGGATAAGTCACATGGAATGGAAGGACATCACAGGTACAAACAAAAAGGAATAAAATAACCTAAAAAATTGGTCAGAAACCAGCCACTGAATGTTCTACACTAATTGAGCAGAGAGATACAAGCTAGGTATTCTACTCTTTATGTCAACTTATTAAGTAGTATTTAAGTTCATTGGAGCTTAAGACCCCATACTGTGCATCTAGTGTAAAAATATATACTTGCTCACAGCAGCAAATAAGCTGAGCATATGGAAGTCATTAAACTTATTAATTCAATTCCAACATCAGTTAAATACTCCATACAAAACCAGGAACAGCAAGAGATCAATCAAGCTCAGATATATTTATCAATATACTAACATGAAACTCCAATTGCCATTCAATAATTGACATTACTATATTTACCAATGACATAAGTAATTGATCTGTTTTTCTAAAAGAAAATACAACGCCAATAGCAACAAAGCATTCCATCTATTGTTCTAAAAATAAATGCCTGCCAATAAGTGTTTGGTAAAAGGCCTGTTTGGAACCACTAGGGATAATATTTAGCTGCTAAAACTGTCCCTGGCAGTTCCAAGAACTTAGGACAACTATATAAATGTAAATTGAGACAGAAAGCAATCCAAGTTCTAGAATATGATATGAGCATACTGGCATGCTAGGCATGTTGAAGTTAATACACAGTCAAAAGATACCTGATTGAAAAGTTCAAGTTCAACTTGCAGATATCTTAATACATTTGAATTTCAACCAAAGGGAAACAACAGACCCTACACATTCTTCCAACAGAACATCAATGCATGAACCACACTCAGCAAATAGTTAGACTGACAAAATCGTACTTGATACTGCATGAGCCATTTTGGTACATCATAAGAGCCAAACAGAACCTCTTTCATGCCCAGGTGTGATTAGTGTATCGAAAATGTAATTAAAATGCAGTCCAACTTTATATAGCTGAACATATAATACATTGTTGACCATATCATGGAACAAGTAAAAGATGTCTAAATTGTTATGGTTTCCCTTTGTAGCAAGTGCAAAGAAAGATGAAGCTCAAAGACATTTTTCTCAGCAATCAAAATTATATGCCACTGAATATCAGCCAATCCTGTATATGGCACTCATTATCACTGATATTGGGGTCTCAACCCTGTAACAGATATAAAAATTTCAATGGATTACAAGGGGAAAAAAGAAGGCACAGAGAAAATCGTTGCAGAATCATGGCATGGCAAGCAATCCAGCTCAAATTGTTTTTTTTTCAAGACATGGTGCAAAAAGATACGAAAAAGAAAAATATCAAACTACTGGTTTCAACTTTTCTTATTCGTTTTCATCTATAAATGTGCTTGCAGAAAGACTGCCAAGGAATCCAATTTACAAACTTAACTCCAAACCAAATGATTGCAAGTGCATACTTCTCTTGAAACAAAGAAAGGAAAATCAAAATATCTTATGATTAATAAATTAATCAACCCGAGTACCAAGATTACACTGACAGAGCAAGCACTGAAGGAGTACCTCTAAGCTTGCTCTCCACCTCATTAGTGCTCATGCCATCCCTTTGTCCATCATTTTTTGACTTGTATGTGTTCTCAACTATAACTGTTGGTGGCCACAAAATCAGATCTCCTTGATTGGCTTCAGCATCAGCAGTAGATAATGATTGGTAAGCGTTTTTGTGAACAGGGTCTACGGAGTAATTCCAACCCATAAGAACACATAAAGCTTTGTGCAAGCCTAGATGGTCTGCTCGATGCTCCGGATTCTTTGCATGGTATGCATGATTCAGGAGTGCGTGCAAATCTATAGAATCCCTGTAAGAAATTCATGCACACAACCGTCTTCAAAAGAAATTATGGATAAAAAAGGATAGTGCTCATCTATGAACTCTAGTATGTAGTACTCCCTCCGTCCCAATTTACTTGTCATCCTGGTAGTGCATTTAGGATAGTGCAGTTTCATGGAATGTTCAATGAACCTAGTGAAAGGGTAGGATGACAAGTAATTTGGGACAGAGGGAGTAGTATTTATTCATACTTAACAATAGGCAAGGTACTTTATAATCCTGAATGATAGAGCTAAATTGCTCAATAAACCCTAGCAGATTAATGATTTATTGAACTCCATTAGATTGAAAATTGATCCCCGTAAAAGATTACACAAACATAATCATGACTTCATGCAGCCAACAAAGGGAAGACCACTTTCGTAAATAATAAAATACCACTTTCGTAAATAATAAAATATAGTTCAAAAATGCAACTTTAGTAAGTCTGTCATAAACATGACAATGTAAGTAGACTGCAGTAGGCAGGGGACTTTGTTAACAACGACTAACCTACTCTCCTTGTTTCAAAAATTCATTCCTAAATCTAATAGGCTCTCTATCTAGGTATCTTATATGTATATTCTGAATTTCTCATTGATAGTTCAAGCATTATACAAGAAGCATTAGCTTGTAGATATTCAATTATTTACAAAACTCTTACCACATAAGTGGACAACGATAAACTAAGGCAAGTAGCCCCTAAATGCAACTCAAACTCATAAATACAAACTCAAGAATAGGAGAAAAGTTGGACTTGAAAGCTTGGGCATAATGCAAAATATTGCAGAAGAATGCCTTACAGAAAAGCAACGTAAGCATCACGTTGTAGTAAATCCAAAAAAAAAATATGAAAAGAAGATAGATGGGTTATCTTTGGGTCTCAGCACACTCGGCCCAAGCCAGGCCATCACAATCACACAATGCCCTAGCATAGCACCTCTCCATGATAGAAGATGCAGCAGAGTCACCCATAAATGCAGCAGAGCATGTATCACATCAATAGAAAAATAAAATAGAGGGGAATAGAGGAAATGGACCAGCTTAGAGGCTCAGAACACTAAACACAAGCCCAGGAATTCAACCACATCCTGCCAACATGTGGCCCAGCATGCACAGCACCTTTACATAGAGATGCAGCCATCCAGCATCCCCCTCTACTCCATAACAGAAGAAGTTGCTACTACTCACATTCTCCTCCACTACAGCCACGACAACCTCACCCTCTCCTCCAAAGCAATCAGCACAGCTGACACTTTTCCCACAGCAGCAGCCTACACTCACCCCATCCTCCACATCAGCCACCAGACACCGCAAGATAAAGCAAAATCCACTTTACTGACTGCCAATGCCCTGCCTAAGCTGATTCCTTGAACCCAGTGGGAGCCTTACTCCCTAGGCAACACCTTAAGAACCATTGCTCGTAACAAAATTACAAACTAAAACGAGGTTGCTGAATGGAATAGCCTCAGCCCTGTAACTGCTACTCTGAGGGAGACGTGCCACATCAATTTGAATGCATTTCTCTTTCATATCACGAGCTTATAGCCTATATTTACAGTGAAAAAGATTAATCTGCATTCCTAGCAACAAATGTCCTTGTATTAATGAAGTACTATTAAATAAAGCCATGCTCATTGTAATCACTTCTAAATGATATACTGTAGTAGACAGTTAGGACCTACATCAAGTTTGAGGCGTTCTTTTGGCTATTGCACACGTTTATCCACATCAAAACAAAAGATAGAAGTACGAATTAAGCCAAATAAGAGTATCAAGAACAAACCTTTTACATACAGAGCACTTCAGCTGGAAAAGCTTCCCATTTGCCCTGAAATTCTTCTTGTCAGCTTCATTCTCGTTTATTACCTTCACCATCTTAAGAAACGCACTCTTCAGTGCCTTCTCATCTACCCCGGACACCTCCACTTTCACCTGCTTTGCCACTCGCCTCTCGTCAGGCTTCGGCAGCAATGGGGGCAGGCGTCCCAAGGGCGCCATTGGGCCACCGCCGTTGGCTTGATCCTCCACTTCCTCTTCAAGGCAGGCATAGGAAGCAACGGGCCAGCGGGCACGTGTGCAGGCGGAAGCAGCCCAGACGGCGGTAGCGCCCATCGATCAGAACCCAGGCGCGGTGGCAGCAGTGGTGGCGGCGGTGGCGCTAAGAGATGTGCGGGCAAGGGTGGCGGCGGTTGGCGGAGCTGTGGAGGCGGTTCGAGAGGGAGCGCGAAGTAAGTGCGCACAGTGCCATCGGAGAGCTCGACGCTGCGGCGGTCGAGATCCTCAAGCCCGTATCGCGGCGGCGGCGGGATGGCGCCCATCACGGCATCGACGGCCGCAACGGTCAGCAGCGGCCGCAAGGGGGCACGGGCGGCGGCAGCAGCGGTGACGGCGCACCGAGGTGCGGTTGCGGGTGCGGGGCGGGAAGCAGAGGGGAGCGGCTGGCCTCCCCGTTGAGGCTCGGGCTCGGATTCGGGGGCGCGGATGCGGCAGCGCCGCTTCCACCGCCGCCGCCAGCTGTGGCGTTGGGTTGGGTGCCCTTGGTGTTCGGGTCGGCGGCGGACGACGAGGAAGACGACGCCCTGGAGGGCGCCTGCGGGTTTTGCGCCGCCGGCGGAGCCATTGGCTTGGACTTGGGCTTCGAGGTCGCGGTCTGCATGACGGAGATTTCTAGGGTTTCCCAGAATTGGACTGGATTGGATTCCGATTTGGGGAAGAAGAAGGTTTTTTTTGATAGTGCAGAGAGGATTGGAAGGGGAGGCGGAGGAATTTGGCTGGTGGGGCCTAGTGTCATTGACCTGTCCGAAGGAGGAAGCGTGACATCATGGCAGAGGGGTGCCTTTGGTATAGATTATCAGCTTCAGCCTTGAGCTTATCGCATCTGTAGCTATAGTAACTTCATCTGTAGCACGAAGCTGTTTTTCTCCAAGCCGATCACGCTGTTATTTGCTACTTATTTCCGCTCACGTTAATGTACAGGGGTGTTCGTTTATGGGGCTAAAGAGGCTAAAGAGCTAAAGTTTAGCCTCAAATAAATAAACATGTGGGTTAAAAGAAGCTAAAATTTAGCCCTTGAGGCTAAAAGGTGGGACAAAAGAGGGCTAAACTTTAGCCCAAAAAAGACACTAAGGGGTGTCCGTTTCCTCTAGGACTAAAGTTTAGCTCCTAAAATTTAGACTAAACTTTAGCACTTCTTGGAGGGCTAAAGTTTTGCCTCCTTTTAGCCCTTCTTTCTCTCTAGAGCTAAAGATTAGTCCAAACTTTAGCCCTCCCGTTCGTTTCCTAGAGCTAAAGTTTAGTCTAAAGTTTAATTTTAGCCCTTTAGTCCATAGAAACGAACACCCCCTAAACTTTTGTCTCAAAACTTTAGCGTGCTAAAGGAAACAAACGACTCCGTAGTTACGAGTACTTGGCCCTATGCTACAGTACCATAAGCGGCGTAAGCGAAAGCGGTACTAAAGGCACCCTACCAAGCAATGCCAATTGGCAATCTCCTCTTCAAATTTCTCCAACTTCTCTTCGATAAATTCATTATCGTTTTTGGTCCCAAAAAATGTCGGGTCCTGTCAAGGAAATGAAAAATATTGGGTTTAATTGTTGAAAAATCAGTCTAATATAAAGAGATTAAGGGTGTGTTTGGTAGAACTTATCATTATGTAGTTTATTGCTTATGATTCAACTTATCCGTCAAAATTGCTTATGTAGCTTATCCAGACTTATTGTTGCATAAGCGAGTCAAACCGTTTGGCAAAATAGTTTATCAAAATGACTTATGAGGTGAAATGAGTGCATAAGCTAGAAAAGCAAGGTTTTGGTTGTTTTGCCTCTCTAGTACAAAAAGAAAAGTCTGCTTATGGTTTATTTGGTAATAAACTACTTATGTCTTCAACTCTGTTTGGTACGACTTATGACTTATGATAGCATAAGCTGCCTCATAAGCTGATCCATAAATTGTACCAAACACACCCTAAGCCTATACTAGAAAAAAGAGAAGGAGAAAATAAATGTGGCAGTGTTGTACTGTTTTGCCCATCAAATTAACCACAACGTATATGAAATAGAATCAGCGAGAGATGGATTTAGATGTAATTAAATATGATATATTGTAAATTATTGTTCATGACAACCTGCTTGTATATTTATGCTCTCACAAAATAGTTATATATTTATGCAAAAAAAGCATATGGATGTTAGTTGTATATTTATGCAAAATAAGCTTTATGATGTATTGCGTTGTTATGTCACCAACACATTGTTTATGATATAGTGAGCTCTAACTTAATTTCTCTATTCGCGAGTTTCTTAACTTTCTTCTCTATAGTTGCGTAATTTCGTTCTCTTTTATTTTGAATCAAGTATTTCTTTTCCATTGTTTATATTCATTCTTGGGTCTTAAACATGTATTTTTTCTTGATTAATGCAAATACATCATCAGTAGTTCGGTACATACTTTTATGTCTTTAGAATTAGAATGCAGTGTGGATGATACTCTGGAGATTGGACGAATTAGAGTCAGGACATAACTCGATTTCTTTATCTATATAAAAATGACTCGATATTTTTTTAGCGGAAAATGACTCGAAGTTTGGATGCATCGCAAAGAGAAAACCTCCGTGGCCTGCATCACCGTCCACTCGCCGCCCCAACCCGAGCCACCGATCCGACGGCCATCCCCTGAAGCACCATCCCGGGCCTACTTGTCATCCTCCCATTCCGCCGCACCAAAACCCCGCGCCCTCCCTTCCTAAAACCCTAATAAACCCCTCACCCCCTCCCGTCTCCCTTCCCGCGCCGCCAAAGCCTTCCATCCTCTTCCCACTCGCCTCACCGGCGAAGCGCACCTTACACCACCACACACACCATGCGTCCACCGAGAGGGCGTGGCGGCGGCGGCCGCTTCGGCGGCGGAGGCGGTAGGGGCGGCGGCGGGGGCCGCTTCGGCGGCGGCGGTCGCGGTGGGCGCGGTTTCGGCGGCGGCGGCGGGTACCGCGACGAGGGCCCGCCGGCGGAGGTTGTTGGTGGGTGTTCTCGCCACTCGTCTCCGATGAAGCTGAGAGTGTTTTGGCTTATTAGTGCCGGCGGATTTGCTGATTTGGTGGTTGTTTGTGTCTTTCTGCAGAGGTATCGACCTTCCTGCACGCGTGCGAGGGCGACGCGGTCACGAAGCTGACGAACGAGAAGGTCCCCTACTTCAACGCGCCCATCTACCTCCAGAACAAGACCCAGATTGGCAAGGTCGACGAGATCTTCGGCCCCATCAATGAATCTGTGAGCTCCCCCTCATCTCTTTGCGCAGCTGTAAAAAATTACCTTTCCCTGCTCCCTATGACTTAGACGCTGCAATGGGTGCCATGTGTGGGCATTACTCAATCAGTACTTCGTTAGTTTATTTTTGGGTGGCTAATTATGGAGAGCTAGTTTTGCTCTGAATATTTTATTTACAGTTTGCGGAATCGACTGTTGAAGTCAAAGTGTATTAGTTAGTTGCATTAAGCTAGCGTTCTTGTATAGTTTGGCACTGGTACAAGTTTTTCTGAGCGTGTTGCTGCTCTATAGGAAAGTTTTAGTGTCTTATTAGGAGCAGATGTTTGCTAGGTGCTAATTTCTATGTTTCAAGTTAAATTAGCTCACAATTTGGTCTAAATTATAATAAGTCTATATTGTTTTGTTATTCTTCCTCTAGTTATTAGGGGACTTCTCTCTGCTAATTTGTTTTTGTTTATCTGTTTAGTATTTCTCTGTCAAGATGATGGAAGGGATTATTGCAACATCATACAAGGAAGGTGACAAGTTCTTCATTGACCCCATGAAACTGCTGCCTCTCTCACGGTTCCTGCCACAGCCCAAGTAAGAGCTGATCATATTGTTTTTGTTTCTGTTTGATGTGCATTGCTTTCTTGACATTTGTCAAGAGTGAAACCAAAGTACTTCCATTGATAGGGAGTATTTATTATACTTACTATAAAATGACAAGTGGCCAGCTTACAGATTTGTGCCAAGAAATTTTTGTTAATTTTCGTGCAATTGAAATGCAACCTATTCACTGCCTAGATCTCGCTGTTACTAGTTCTCTTCACTGTTAAAAATCAATTAACTGGAATCATGATTAGGATAGGAAGACCACCTGGTTTGCAATTCCATCTCATTGAAGGATCTACTAGTGGAATAGTCCAGTTGAGGCATCTAAAATCTGAGAAATTATCTGCTGAAACTGAATCTTTAAGCTGTAACAAAAAAACAGTTTCACTAATTGTTTTCTAACTCCAATCCTTTCCTTGTTTTGAGCAGGGGACAATCTCAGGGAGCACCTAGAGGTGGTGGCCGTGGTGGAAGAGGTGGCGGTGGCGGTGGCCGTGGTTCATTCCGTGGTGGAAGAGGTCCACCAAGAGGCCGTGGTGGTCCTCCTAGGGGTGGACGTGGTGGTTTCAGAGGCCGAGGCAGATTCTAGGTGTATTAGTTTGTTTGAACATGGAACAATCCCTCTAGCTAATCTGAAACTTTTATTCTCATGTATCCTGATGTTAAAATTAGCCGAGTTATTTAAACTTTTTTCTGTGACACTCGATTCTCTATTGCAACAAAAGGTTTTGTACCTGTTTTTACTATGTGCTTATAGTCCTTTATGGATTCATCCTATGTGCTTAGTGTCATTTGATGATACTGAATTTCACCATAAAACTTGTCAAATGTTAACCCGGGGTACATTCGTGTGCAGAGTTTGAATCCTGTTGATTTAAGGTCTTTTGTTTTGCAGTAGTGTCTAGTGACATGATTGGTGTCTCTTTCCACTATTTGGACTGATGGGAATTGTTACAACCTGTTCGGAATAGATGATGTTATTAGGTCATAAATTTGTCCATTTTTGAACTAATCAGTTTATAGGCCTTGTCGTAAGCTTGTCACAAAACCATTTTATTCAAGTTAGCATATGGTCCTTAATTTAAAATTTTCACTCCCCTATTACGATAATTTGTAAAATCTGAACAGTAAGCTTTCTTCAATGACCATGGAATTGCAGACATACGTTTATAGTTTCAAAAAACAAATATGCATAGGTAGTGCCTCATTTCTACTGAATGGCAGTCTAGCAGGTAAGTGATTGTACAATTAAAAATAAGACCAGATTACATTATACTCCGTACCACTTTTGTCTCCAGCAGATACAACTAATACATTACAAGACTGATACTATCTATTACAGTTTGATTGGTACAACGAACTGTAAAACAGTACAAACCACCGTTATTTCCAGATGAAACACTCCTACTTCGACATTTGTAAATACACTGCAATGGCCTCAACCCATCCATCCCCTAACTAAAATTTTCATGGAAACTAAAGGTCCCCATTGTCCATCGACTTGTCTACCTATACGATTTGCACCATCTATGCTGCACCAGTACTGCCCCACAAAACATGCAAAACCTGTGATACACTAGTACTGTCCCAGCTGTCCTTGAATTTGCACCATCTATGCTGCACTCACCAAAAACTGACAGCTAGAACGTGTCAAACCGATATTGCTTGTTCCTCAGGTATGTTCGTTGTAGAACCTTTTTCCCAAATATGTTGCTCTGCAGTGAAGCAGTGTGTGGCCTAATAGCTTCCACAAAGGCAGTATGTTGGGGTCCCTGCCAATAAAACATCAGTAAGAATCGCAAATGGAATATCTAAACTGAGATTGCAGTATCAATCTTTTACCTTGCTCTCTTTAAGGGCTGTTTGGATCACGTAGTTGCCATACTGATCAAGCATGATTTGAGGCAATCTAGGATCGTTCATGAGTTCATTGATGATTGTATCACGCACCTTTGGTGGTGCTAGCTTCATACACTGTTCAATAACATGGCTGCCACATTTTTGCATCGATAGATTTCCAATGTGACCTTCCAGTTCATCCACTATTTTGGATGTTGCCCATTCAATCTTAAGGCTGAGAATATACTGAATAACGTAGTTCCTGCAAAATATTACATCATATATAATCCGTGAGGCATGATGACTACAGTATCTAGATTAGACCAAAATATTCAGTAAATGGATAAAGCAATAAAGAACAAACATACCCATACTGATCTTCTGAAAGCCTAAGGGCACCAGATGCAATATTGTTCAACAAATTATTCTTCTGATCATCACTTGAGAGTTCAATGCATTTCTGAAGAATACAACAGCCATGACGATCTCTTGCTAATTGAAGATACCTCGATGCAGCAGCATCAAGAAGAAACTGCAAGTTACAGTCACCCAAACTCAGTGTTGAAATGCATGCTAATTCGACGAGTCACTGGTTTCAGAGCCATATACTAATGTTAGCTCCCTATTATATTCTGTGATTGCAAATGCCATTACAGGTTAGAATACTCTCTAATCTTACAATGCATTCAGCTCTATCCAGCAAAGGTAAGAATATCATAGTTACAAATGCTTACCGCTTTGTGCTCCGGTAACAACTTCTGCAAGCAGCGGTGTACAACATGGCAGCCATTCGGATCTGTCATCAGACGCATTGCTCCAGGACTCAATGCAGATACAACCTTCAAAGATTGCTCTGGGGTGTTTATAGTTTCGATGACCTTCTGTACTACACGAGTCCTGAATTTTTTGCAAACTATTAAGAAAATAGAAGCGACAAACAGTAACAACAAAATAAACAACAAAGATCATATTATAGTTCATACCCATGCATATTGCAAGAAACTTTTAGAAGATCTGCAGGTACTTTTGTAATTTCACAAATTATGCGCAATCTTTGATCATTGCTACACTCTTCAAGAATCTTCTGGACCAAATAATGGGCAAATGGGTCCACCATAAGTTCACCGATATGTTCAATTATTTCAGCAAAGACAATCTCAGCATCCTCCTGAGTGCCATCACTAAATACTTTCTGCAGAAAGCGGCAGCCATTCTGCTCCTTTGCCACAGTACAAATTCTCCCAACAACTTCATCAACTGAACTATAGGTCAGCTGAGGTGATTCCATGGCTGATTCAGAGACAGATTCTGAGGACAGAAATTGAGGTTGGAGCCATTCAAGATTCAATGAATCATTACTCTGAATGCCAAGATGGTTGTGTTCAAGACCATTGATTCTCCCATACATATCAGTGCAACCATTAGCTGGAGGAGAATACTTGATAGAACTTGCTGGATTTGCACTGTCAGGCCTCATTAAGATCCTTTCTGGATAGCTCATTGTGCTGTTCCCTTTACCTGTGAACCTATGTTGTCCATATGGATAGGCAGCCTTTTCCTGTCTCTGAAACTGGCGAAAGTCACCACTACCACATGAACCGTCAATGTAAGATGTATCAGGGAACCTGTCACGAAATGTACTATTGAGCCCACCATTACTCTTCTGAGTAGCACCATTCAAGTAAGGATCGCCACTTCTAAGCTCATGAAAATTCGGTATTCCAAGATAGGATGACGTGCCATTTGTAGGTGTGAAAACTGAAGCCTGCTGATTGCTTCTCCTATTTCGAGCAGCATCCAACCCAGAAACCTGTTGCATTTGCGGGTAAACATAATGTGGCTGCATAACAGAGTATGACTGTGCACCCATATCATGTCTCAGTGTGAAGTTTGAACCAACAGGCTGATCATAGGGTGCGTACATTTGAGATTGCCCATCAACATAAAAATGTCGCTGGACAGGTGAAGCTGATGCAGTCGATGGGTGGTAAGGAATGCTGGCAATGCTGTCGTAGTTGGGTGGCCTTGAGCTTCTTGAAAAATTACCCAAGTGAGGTGGGAAACTGTAAGCTTGCTCACGGTCTTCAAAAGCTAGTTCCTCAGTCTTGTGGTTGGCATATGAATCACTCAACTGTACAGGAATGGACTCATCTTGATATGTCGCGGACACGCGCGACTGGTTCAAGGTGAAATCCCTGCCACCAGATGGATAGTGTCCATTTGTCAGTGCAGCTATGCCACGATAAGCAGGTGAATCATGTGCACGAGTCCTGATAGTCATATCCTCAAAAGCTGATACCAGCGACTGCTCATCACGAAAGCTACCGCTGTGAGACAAACCCTGATAATGCTGATTGCTTCCAGCCATGGGCGGATCATACATTGAAATTCTGCCATTCAGGTAACCTCTTACAGCCTGAGAATCACTGCTCCTCTGATGGACCTCCTCTGGCTGGACAAAAGGCCCAAAGCTTGAACAGTCCTGATTACTCTGCAACTCCTCCATATCAGAACAGGACGATCAGCTGAAAACCAGTCAGCTACCGGTTCAATCACACAATGCCGGTTCCTTCACTGGACCTACAACACAACCAATCCGATGCTGCAATCAGAGATCATGAAGTTTCAACGAAACAGGCATAACAACGATAAACACAATCAATCCGGTGGCTTTTCCTATGCTGGCAACAGCCAATGCACCGGCAGAAGAAAGCAGATGCAGAGCCCACATGGAAACAGAACAAACGGCTTTACAAGGGACAACAAGTCCACAACTAACAACAGACAGATTCATGAATGAATTGTGGCTGGACAACTAAATTCTACCTCGTGTAAGTTTAAAATTCATGTGCACTCGAACAATCGGCGGACGGCCAGACGGCGAAAATTAAATGTGGGCAAACCAACAAAGGGGAAAAGTTCAGATTTTCATCCTTGACGCCAGCACTCGAACTAAACGAGGGGAGGAAACCAGCACGTCCGGAAATTCTGCGGCAGGAGGGCTAAATACTCCCGCTCATTTGGGGAGAGTCCAATTCCGAGAACCTACCCGCCGTGAAAACACCTCACAACCCGATGCGAATCAACACCGCTAAACCTCTCGAAAACCCTGCGATCGCCGACGGCCCGGGGCGCAATCCCCCACCAGGAACAGGAGCTGACCTGGACAAACCCAATCTCGCGACGAACCCGGCCGGAGAGACCGATCGGAACCACCCGGCGACCGATCTATCCCGGCGGGTGATCCGCCGCCGGAACGAACGAAAATACAAGCGGAGAAAAATAAATAAAAGAGGTACCAGCAGCAGAGGCGGCTACCTCCTCAATGCGAGATCGTGGGGGAGAATTCCGGCGGCCTCGGGGGAGACTGAGGGCAAGCGGAAGGCGGCGACGTGTTGGGGCGATTCGGGTTGGGGGAAGGAGGCTGGAAGGAGATATTCCGGGGATTTTAGGGAGGAGGCTTGGGTGGGAAGGAGGAGATGAAAAGGGGGGCGTTTCAGCCCGTGCAGCATTACCTCTCTTGGACTCCCCTGCTCTGTCCCTCTCTCTCTCTAGACTCTGTCTCTGCTTCTTCTTCTCTCTCTAAACCAACACGTGGATTGACGCTTCTGCCCCTGGACTCTTGCAGCTCCGTCTCTGCTGGTTCGTGTGTGGACTGGGGAGAAAGAAATAAATGTTGCCAAGGAGAGAGAGATTTGAGGGCCCGTGGGTGGGGCCGGCCTCCACGTCCATGCATGCATGGAATAATATTGTAACTTAATCGGTTTTCGGTTGCATGCTTTAACCGAATTTCTTTGCAATTAAGGCGCACGTATTTAGGTTCGAGATTGTGCGCTTGACTGCGTGTGTAGGCTGTACAAGCATCCGTGTTTGGAATTGTTCTGAAATTGAGATGGTTGGGGTGGCGTATTTGAAAAAAAAATTTGCCCCTTTAGTCCCCGTCCGTTTGCTTATTCTTTGGAATTGGAACACCATTTGCATAGGTATCATCAAATTAAGTGGAAGGAACTTCATGTTGAACTAGCATTTGTGTAGAAAGTTTGAGAAAATCAGTAGTCTTATTATTAATTAACCGTCTTCCTCTCGTCTTCTCGTCATGCCCAGTTTCTCATGTTTCTGTCTTTTATAACAACCCGACATATAACCTCGAATTTGCAGCATCCTGAAAATACTCCATTGTAAAATGTGGGCAGGAAATCAGGTTCAAACAACGATTTTTGCTCTCTTCAAAAGTATTAGTACTGAACTGGAGAGAATGAGAAAATCACTTTGCTCACTCTTGGTTCGTAACAAATCTAGATGTTGACCATTTCAACTACTACTTTAAGAATCTCTTTGTGCAAAAATTGTACTAAAATAATTCTTTTGGAATAAAAGGCCAAGTTCCAGGACATACTGTGTTCAGTCTCATGTGGAGAGGAAAAACTGACCGGCATCCTCTCTTTTAATACTCTGCCCACCACTTGGTGACCCAAGTGTGTGCGCCAAGTCACTGTTTGCTTACCACAACGAATTTGCTTTATTATAATCATGCCACAAAACGAACTGTTATCTCTTCACATATTTTTTTCAATCTTTACTAAAAACACATATACTAGTATTACTTATTGACTCTTCAGATTCGGTCGTGGCGGCGTGCGCTTTTGGGCTACCCCATGAGTACAAGAATAAACAAGCCTCACATAAGAATAAACAATTACAGTACATCACATGATGTTTGACGTTGTCACCGCTAAAGTATTATTATCATTTTTCGCAAATGAATCTGGTTAAACTAATAATTAAGTAACCCAAAGAA
This sequence comes from Chloris gayana, assembly GCA_031894775.1. Taxonomy (NCBI): domain Eukaryota; kingdom Viridiplantae; phylum Streptophyta; class Magnoliopsida; order Poales; family Poaceae; genus Chloris; species Chloris gayana. The sequence goes on from JAUNZO010003244.1 coordinate 450,710, forward strand.
TGAGAGGTTCGAATGGAAAGCATACCGGCCAGAAGTTGACGGAGGCGGACCACAATCACCGGAGGTTGGATCCGCAGCGCCGAAGTTAAACAAGACAGAGGTTGATGGGTTTAACAATGCTCGGGTAAGGGTGACCCATATTTATAGCGGCCCTGTTCGTTTTCTCGCACTCTAAAATTTAAGCACTGTCACATCAAAGAGAATCTTATTATTTATGAATATTTTGATCAATTTAATGACAAAACCCTCTTGACAGATTGGTTCTAATTTTCGAGATGAATCTAATGAGGTTAATTAATCTATGTTTTGCTAAAGTGATGCTACAGTAACCGTCTTCTAATCACGACTTAATTAACCTCATTAGATTCGTCTCGTGAATTAGTCTAGGGGCATGTAATTTATTTTATAATTAAGTTTTGTTTAATACTCCTAAATAGTAAGATTCTTTTTTATGTGACAACTCTAAAATTTAGACCCAGAAAACGAACACACCCTGGCAGAGGTTCAAACTCGGTAGAGAACGGTCGCAGGGAGTTTAGGCTTATTGGACACTAAGCAAAGAACTTTATCCAACACTTTATAGTCGCAGTCCATTTGACGAATCTTCAATACTACCTCGCTCGATCGTCATCAGTCAACAAGTCAAGCAAATATAATGTGCATTTTATAGCATAAGAAAAACAAAGGAATACAGGACTAAGAAATTTCTAATGATCTCCTAGAAACTGAACACGCAATGGATGATAAAAGTTGTGGACTTGTGGTATGTACTGTACCACAGGAAGTCTGGTCAAAGTTCAACGGAAGTTCAGACAACATCGCAGCCGTCCGACACACGCTAGTAGCCTGCCTGATTCAGAAATCACCTGGAGGATTAGAGACCAATACATGCAGCTTTATGTGACATGACCAATGGATAAAGAGACAGCTATTTCAACTTAACTCTTTAAAATTAAAATTTCCATTTTTATTTTAAATGAATAAAGTTTATATTTCTAAAATGTTTATATTTGAGCACAAAGAATCAAAGTAATGCCTCTCAATACAACCCATGTGAGTATGAACCTTCCATGAAGCTAACTTTTACATATGGGTTTAACTCATGGTCCCCACATAGCATATTCTACATGGGTCTACATCTTTATGGAATGGTCTACATATGGTTAACTTTTTTTAGACTGAAACTTCTGCGAAGTTGCTTGTTTTAAATGGTCTAACTTATATGTACTAACACGACATGTTCCGTGCAAGTTCAAAAGTTAGTAATTTTCATGTTTCAAACAGGGTTTTGATTGATAGACTACTAAGTGACTGCTTGCTGCTTCATTTTCCCGGTTTACCATACTTTTTGCAAATTTGGTTAAAGCATACAAGAGTGCATGTATTGTAATGTCGCTTTGACAGTAAAGTGGGCTCAATTTAGTTGAACTGAGGTGTACGTTAATGCTCTGTATCCCACACGGATACAAAACTAGTGGAATTACACTTTTAGCAAATTTGGTTAAAGCATACAAGAGTGCATGTATTGTATTGTCTCTTTGGAAGTAAAGTGGGCTCAATTCAGTTGATGGAACTGTGGCGTACATTAATGCTCTGTATTTTACACTGCTACAAAACTATTGGAATTCACAACAAACAGGAAACCAATAATTCATCTTGTAGCATTTTCTAGGCGAAAAATCTTGAAGCGATATGAACCCCTAACACCACAATCTAACCTGGTTTTTTTTCAGTTTGCTGATGCTAAGTGTGTTTTACTTTGGCTGTAAGCTACACGTACAGGGATATATGTTAGTTTTATTTTAACATTTAACTGACAACAAATTTTCACACCCGTTGCGAATATTCAGCTATTAACATTACTAAGTAAAAGAAGGACGGTAAAACATATGCATAGAATAAAAATGCCAGTTTTTTATGAAAATACAAAAGAAAGGGCAAGTTAAGGTTGAACAATGCAACTTCTAAGAAAATTCTAATACAATATTCCTGAGTCACCGACTTTAGGGAGACGACCAACACATTTCCTCTATTTGAATATGGAAGCTGTACGAAATTGCCTATTGTAAAGATGTAACTTACTATATTTGGACGATATAATTTAACAATGATTTACACAAACTACTCTAGATGGATTTGAAACTTCTATTGAATTGCTTATTATAAATGGGTCCAACTTACAGGACAGTGCCCATATGGTCTCCAAAGAGGAGTAGCACAACCGACCATGACACTATTGGGCTAGTCGTTGTTGTAGCGTGCAACACGGCCTACTGAATTTTTGCCGATTTGGTTCAGTGCCTCCAAAGCATATAAAGCATAAATCAACCCATCAAAAGACGGTAATGCTAGTTGCCTCGACATCAGTTGATATTCGAAATTTCAGAATTGATGAATCCCTGAATTTTTCTTATATAAAATCTCGCAAAATCATTTTTCATGGAAAACTTGTAGCTGTAAATACCCCCAATATATACATTCCCTCTAGCTGAATTTCACATGTGTTTTTGGTCAAAAATTGAAATTCACATTTTTTATTTTTTTAGACAAAAGAAATTCACATTTTATGAATTGAACAATTGAGCTTCTTCAAAATTTCTAGTTTAAATACACCTGTCCGTGGATGATAACCCAAATGGCATACATAGACTATTGCTGAGTTGCCTCCACATTATTTATAAATGTGCCTTAGTGCATTGATCTCTACGCACACATATCTATACTCTATACTATTAGGAGCGAAAACTTTTGAAACCCTTTTTCACATAGAAATAATATCTTATACCCCTCACACCGGACCCACATTGTAAGGATTAGTGGAAGTGGATAAGGGGTAGATAGAAGAAAACAATGTTTCTAGAGAGATTTTACTTTTTTTGATATTTTTTCTCACCTTAAACAAACATACCCACCTGATCCCACCATCCTTTTAACTTACGTAACGCCAGATTTTTGTTGGTATATAGCAAAGACGCAGTTTCGCATGTATAACCGTTCTGTATGCCCAAAGGAAAGCAAGCTAGACTCCACGCCATACACACGTACATGTGCAAACATATTCCAACTACGTGCATCAACGTATACACCAAGGACTCTATCTCCAAGGATATATATGCACCTAGAGCTATCTCCGGATATTCCTCGGCAGGACCAACGACGTATCCTTCTGCTAGCTCTTGCTGGCTGCTCCGACGATCTCCTGCTTGCTTGTATGGATGGTGCCGAGAGCCGTGAAGACGATCAGGTCGTTGCGGCAAGCCGCCGGCAAACGTCAACTCAGCGGCTTAGATCGTGGTGAAGACGGAAGATCAACCCGGTTGTTCTGATCGCAATGAAGATCGCTGTCAACCTTTACATCGAGATGAAGATCGATGGCCGACGTCACCTTGGTGGCTCGGATCATGAAGATCACCGATGGAGGCACCAATAGCATGTGTCGTGATGAAGAAATCCAGCCGCCGAAGCCCATCAAGACACCAGCCGTTCGAAGGAGTGCACGTGTTGCAGCCGTCGAGAAGCGGAAGATGATACCCTGCAAGAGAGCACGTATTGCAAGCATCGCCAAGCAATCTCCAAAATCAAGATGAAGCGTTGCCGATGGCGCTGAAACTGCTGAAGAGACGACTCATGGCAGACATTATCGAAGGCAACGATCGGATCAAGATGGAGTTGCCGCCGTCAAGACCAGTTGCGACATGTAGAAGATGCATGAAATTTAGATAGATTATTATTATGTTTGGGATGCATGTAAAATATTATTTATGTCTTTTGTTAACTAAACAGTTAACTCTTGATCAAGAGATATCCGATGTGAAACACGTGCGTGACGCACGTGCTTTATGCTAGTGTATTGAAAAGTGTCAAATGTTATTCAGTCCAGAAAAAAAAACAACTTTTTTAGCTGCATCGAATATCCTGTTCCGGGTCAATGGGAAAAAGTGCTAGCTCTAACATTTGTTTGCCACAACAAACTTCATTCCGTTACACCCTGACCTTGACTATTTGTTGGCTCGTTTAGTTAGATCATGGGTGCCGCACGTGTTTGTGGACTGATCCGCCAGTACAAGCATACAAGCCTTCACGATAGGTTAAACAATTGCATGTTCGCCCTCCACTCCATTCTTTCTTTTTGACATTGGTTAGTTCAAATTTGATCTAATCAACATCAATAATATTAGAATAGAGGTATTATCCTATCAAAAAAAGAAGAATAGAGGAGTATTATTATTTCTCAAAAGTAGAAAAAAAAATCAAATTTTGCTTTTACCCCATGACTTGTTATGCACAAACAAATGCAAAACGGACTCTTTCTCAGTGTATGATCTGTAAAGCACAAAATTACTGAATATATGAGGTGTTGTTCATCGTCAAATCTACTGTAATTGACTTTCAAGGCGTACGAATGATATACCTGCTTTATTTGATGTTTCACTGCAAATAAATAAAGAACACAAAATTGTGGAAGTCAGTCGTCGCTCGTCGGTCATCATTCGGACCTTGACCAAGTGCATGCAAAAAGGCGCGCAAGCGCGTGGCTGCCACATAAATCAGTTTTCAAGGATCGATAGCGCCTTACGTGACAAGATGGATCGATCCTAGCAGGAGCATATTTGTTTGCCAATCGATTCAAAGGAAAAAAAGTACGTACCGTTCACGCACCGTGGCGAGGCACTGCATCCAGCCATCCACAGTTCCACACGCATACGATGCTTCGACAATATGCAGTTTTATTTACCTTCACATGTTTTGCAGAGTATAAGAGAAAAGAAAGAAAGATGTTATGGTTGACAAGGGAAATTATCTACTTCAACTACACCAATGCCTTAAAACACAACCTTTTGTTTGTATGAACCATCTATGAAGCTGTTTATTTATTTATTTATGGGTTTTTCACATGACATATTTCACATGGATCTATAACTTTATGGAATAGTCTAGATCACACCTAATCTTTTTTAGGTTTAGAACTTCCATGAAGTTGCTAGTCCTAAGTGGTCCAACTTATAGGTCCCCACACGGTATGCTCCGTGTGAGCTTTTAAACTAATTAATTGTCATGTTTCAAACAGATTTTGTTTGATGGACATTGACCCTCGTTCTTCATTTCCAGTTGCCCAGTCCCAGTGAGTCTATGACACGGAGGCTGATGAGCGCTAAACTTTGGGAAATCATCAAGAACAGTGCTCAAATGCTCTCCAAGCAGGAGTACTGTAGCGCAATTGACCACAGCCCTGTTGAACCAGTCGTTGTGGTAGCTTGCAACGTGACCTGCTGAATTTTCCCCCATTTGGCTCACTTCCAAAGTATGAAGGCCTATTTGTATTGTGATGTTGCATTGGTAATGGACCAACTTATTCGATGGTTGTTGCATCCGAATTTCTTATATAAAATTACTTTTCATGAAAAATCTTGTACCGGTGAATTTCACCAAATATATGCATTCCCACTAGATGAATTTCACATTTTCATTTTTCAGCAGATAAGTTCACATTTTCATTAATTGAGCAATTGAGCTTCTCCAAAAATTATAGGTTTAAGAGTACACCGTACCTTAGTGTGGATGATAACCCGCACAACGAAAGTGCATGATTATCACTCTCAGTAGTCATATAAAAGTGCCAAACCTCTTTTAGTCCAGAAAACCAACTTTTCACATGCATCGAATATCTTATTTTGGGTTAATGGGAAAAACGTACTAGTTCTCACATTTGTTTGCCTCCACAAACTTCATGTCGTTACACCTTGACCGCAATTGACCTTGACCTTTTCATATATATATTACGTATGGACTTGTCTAATGAACTCAATCATGGTCGCAGCACGTACTAGAGTTCTCACATTTGTTTGCCACCACAAACTTCATTTCGTTACACCTTGACCGCAGTTGACCTTCACTTTTACATATAAGTATTATGCATTCACTTGTCTAATTAACTCAATCATGGTCGCAGCACCTGTGCTCGTGACTACAAAAGTACAATTATCCGAACCTTCAGGATAGGATTAAGAAGGGATAATTGCACAAACTAACCTATATGTCGATTAAAGATTGAGATTATCTATATGTTAATTTGTTGCAAATAACCATCTGGCACTAAGTACTTCCTCTGCTTTTAAATTATTGACACCGTTGACTTTTTTCGTTATATTTGACTGTCTTCTTGTTCAAAATATTTTTTTCAAATTTGAAAATTACAAGTCGTGTTTCAACTTTCTTTAGTATTGAAATGAATCATGATAAAATATTTGACAATTTTTAAACTTTTTTATAAGACGAACGGTCAAACATAATAAAAAAGTCAACGATGTCAAATAGATTTGAATAGTTATCATTTAAGAGAAGTCATTGTAAAATCACAAAATCAAATTCAAATCACGAGTACCAACCCCACGTTGCCATGTGGCATGTGCTACGGCTAAGTTCGTCGTAGTTTCCTTTTAAGAACAAGTTCGCTATAGGTAGTCCTGTCCAAGCGAGCGGCACGACCCGATCATGAAAAGGAACGACCGGTTTAATTTTGGGCCATCACGACACAATATTAGTAACGGGTCGTGCCGTGCTGGTCCACGTGCTCGGCCGTCGGCCCACAACACAACACGTAATGTGTTAGCAGTGCTAGGTCGGCCCAATAGGATCGACGACACGACGACCTGACTTGGCCTCGGCACGTTATGACGGCTCGACGAAGGAGGAGGCTGCAGTGGTGGCGGCGGCGGCCCGAGAAAAGTTCAATGTCGACTAGGTTGACGCATCCCTACCGTTGACCACCTCCTCGCTCGCTCTCGAGCTCGCCGGCGATGGCCGTAGAGTCGAGTTTAAGGTTCGGGTTGGCTTGCGGGTGGACGAGGCTCCTCCTCCGGACATGGAGGAGGCTCAGCGCAGCAGCCGACGACAAGTGAATGGAGGTGGTGGTCAAGGACAACGATGGAGGCGACATGGGCGCCGCTGGAACCAAGCGGGTGTCGGGTATCTAGATTAGCGGTGCCACATGGCAAAGCAAATCACCTGTCAATCACCATTATACGAAAGGCCATAATCAAAGAGGCCCAGCGCGAGGCCCATGAACGGCCCAAAGGGGCTACGCGTAAAATCGGTCTCAAGCCGAACCAAGGGAAACAAATCGGTCTCACCTCGCTCAATTGTCGCCACGAGGGGTCGGGAGGCCCCGCCTCGCTCGACCCTCGCCTGCAAGTAGTTGGGAGGTCCCGCCCACTCAACCCACCGAAAGGGTCGAGCACGCCACGTATCAAAGGACCCCGAAACAGAATCCGAGTGACTCTAATCTCGTATCAAAGCCGTGACGAACGATCAAAAAGGGGCGCGTTGTCCCGTGCAACGGTGCCCCGCCTCACCTTATAACTTCATCGCCTGCACAAAAGCAAGGGTGCTGTCCTAACGGTGTCCTATCCCGCTAGACCCCCTGTCGGGAAGCACGGTGATGGGACGCGACGTGATGAGATCACAATGAAAGATCCCAAATCCGTCTCATTTATGAGATGGATCCGATCCAAGAACATGTGGCCAACCACTACACGACAAAAGAGCGGGGCGACCAATGGGGGTCGACCATATCCTTGATCCACCGCGATCCTCTCTCCGCCTCGGTCGACCAGCGAGGCTTAGGGTCGGGCGGAGCGTAACACCGCTTGACACCCGCTTGGACGTACCGATGTTATCGAGAACCGACAAAGCCACATTGGGCCGGTGTCCCATCCTCGAGCCAGCCTATGGAACAACACCATCATGACCCGACGGAACGAAAATAGCCTCGTACGGATACCGAGGCCGCCGTGTCGGACGGAGCAACGACAGGAAGCGATTCGGAAGGCAGCGACATTATGCGAGCAACGGGACAAGCGAGACCCACCAGGGACCTCTTGACGGAATCTAAACAACATTTTCTCTCCCTTTCTCCCCGTGTACATGACTCGACCCTTGGAGATATAAAAAGGAGTCTTCTTGTTTCCCGAACAAGCTTCTTCATTCTCACCACTTTCACGCCATTGAGACTTGGAGCTCTCTTCTCTCTCGTCACCGTTGTACACCCCCATGAGTAACACGAATAGGACCCTGAACCGGACGTAGGGATTCATCCCGAACCAGCATACATCGTTGTGTCCTTGCTTGTGTGAGCCTCTCACGGACCATCCATCCTTAAGCACGCGATTCCCGTACGAACAAGAAATTTACTAGCCGGTGTTGATTCGGAACACCGACGGTGGGAGACGGAGGCTGCGGGAGAGTCAAATGACTATGAGTTAGCGGCAGCAGCAGCGGTCGAGGACGGTGATGGGGCACCGCCGGAGCCGGGCGGGAAGCGGAGGCGGCGGGTGCGTAAGTTGGAGAAGGAGAACAATGAGATGAGGAATTGGGTCGACGGGTGGCGCGAAGGAGGAGGAGGCGAGTGACGGCGACCGGCCGACGGTGGTGTGACGTAACGCAAGAGGAGGCAACGGTTCGTGGAGCGACGCAGAGGTAGCGGCGACGTTGGGGAGAGGATGCGGGGGCGTTGGGCGAAGGTGCTAGGGTTCTCCGGAGAAGGTGTCATTTCGTGCTGAAACGAGTTGCTACGCGAGCCTACCGTGTTGGGCTGGTGTGCCGTGATGGGCCAATTCCGTGCTTTACCGGGTCTAATGCTGGCCATTTGGGCCGCCCGCAAGCCCGCAAAAAAGCATGGCCCAAGCACGGCACGACCCAAAATTATTTCGGGCCGGGCCGGCACGGCCCGAGGTGTCGTGCCGTGCTTGGGCCGTCACCCGAGCCCACGGGCGGGCACGACACGGCCCATTTACGGCGTGGCCCGTTGAGGCCTGTTGGCGGCCCGACACGTTTAGAAGGCCCGGCACGGCCCGATTGCCCAGCCCAGCCCAGCAACGGTCGGATCGACGATGGGTTATAAAACCTACCCCTTCCTAGAACCCTAACCTTATCCTCTCCTCATTCCTCTCCTCCCCGGAACCCTAACCTTATCCTCTCCCTCTCCTCTCGCCTCGCGGACGCTCCGCCGCGCGCCGCATCTCTCTCGCTCGCCTCGCCTCTCCTCTTCCCCGTCGTGGCCTTCGCGCCGCGAGTTGCTCCTCGCTCGTCGCCGCCCTCCTCTCTCCTGTCGCTCCGTCGCGTCCTCCTCTCGTCTAGCCCTCCTCTCGAGAATTTGTGGATCCGGAACCACCCCGGCTTCCTCTTTGCGGTGGTCCGACGAGATCCGGCGGGGGTCACGGTCGTAGGGGCAGCGAGGTCCGGACGCAGCGAGGTCCGGCCTAGATCCGAGTCCGGACGCCCTCCGCACAGCGAACTTCCTCCTCTTCGGGAATTCGCAAGGGGAGGAATCGGGCGCGGCGGCTCCAGCTCGTGCGCCGACGGCTCCAGGCCGTGGCCGGTGGACGTCCCCGAGGCCGAGTGCTAGGGAAGCTCACACTCATTCATGTCCAGTGCGCTGGCAAAGCCACGAATTCCTGTAGCCGTATCCAAAGAAAGAAAACAAAGTGTTCAAGGTTCAGAAGCAAAAAGAAAGAAACGTACATGCATGTGTAGTAGTGGGAACACATACGCTCAGCTGAAGGAAATGTACGTCTCCCACCGCGCCGGTGTTCACCGAGGCGGCAGCGAGTACTAGGGGGCGTCACTCAGACTAGACAAGTGCTTGGCACCGGCGGCCATGCTGCTCTCGGAGCCGATGAACGTGCTCGCGTGTTCCGTGACGTACTGGAGCCTGGAAGCGGGCAACCGTATCTCTGCCAAGCGAAGCAAACCGGCCCCGTTGCTGGCGCGCGACAAACACTGAGTACACTCCTCCCGTGCACGACTACTATAACCCATGTCATCCGCGACCGACGAGGCCGGATGACACCGCCGGACCGACGAGGACGGCTACACCACCAAAGGCGCCACGGACCGACGAGGCCGTGCCCGTGCCACTCTCACATTTCCTCTCGCGTAACTCCATCATCACGAGCTTCGTCACCTCCGTGACCGACGAGTCCGGACGACGAGGCGGATGCGGCCGGACCGACGAGGACGGCTACATCACCAATGGAACCACGGGCCGACGTGGCCATGTCACTCTCACATCTCCTCTTACGCAACCTCACCACTACGACTTCATGTCATCCGTGACCGACGAGGTCGGATGACAAAGCGGGTGCTGCCGGACCGACGAGGACGGCGCACTATCGATGGCACCATGGACCGACGAGGCTGTGGATCACGCCAACCCCCACACTTACATTAATATCGATAATATATACATCATGCATGGAGGAGACAAAGTGAAGACGACGACGATGACCACGCGCAGCTTAATCGGAGGTTCCTTGTAGATTCGTCTACGAGGGTAATTAACCGGGAGCTTTATGAAGCCCCGGGAATCAAGAGAACACGATCGCCCAAGTCGGATGACTGGCCGTCAAGGCTATGGAGCGCAATCACATTAAAGGGACTTGTAATTTTGTTGATTCAAGGAATTAATGAAATACATGATTTTCCCTACTCATTTTATTCGTCCTTATTTATTTGTGTACGTAGTACACTGGCACGCCCGCACTCGCACTTCCCTTTCTCATCAACAACATCCGAGAGAGATATTACAACGTTTTCGTGTCAAACGAGTGCCGTGGGCTGACGCTCCAGCCCGTAGGCGGGCCGGCACGGCACGAAATGAATATCGTGCCGTGCCGGCCCGAAATTAAACGTGCCGTGCTTCAACGGGCCCGTGCCGTGCCGGGCGGCCCGTGTGGACAGGTATAACCAGGTCCACTGCTAAACTAGCCGTGTTGTGTCGGCCCAAGCATGTGCAGGACTGGCCCGACACGAATTAATTTCGTGCCGTGCCAGATTTGGGCCGTGCTTTTATTTCAGTGCTTCGGGCCGGCTCGGTTGACACAGCCCGTTTGGATAGGACTGGCTGTAGTAGGTGTTCTCGTGCTGGTTCTTGGTAATCTCGATGGAAATTGGGCTGTTCCCAAATGTTCGAAGTTCAACAAGCGGCCGAAAACAAGAGGGCCCGGCTCGGCCCACGAACTAGAAAAAGCCCGCCCGTTCCTGGCAAAAGACCACAAGTCAAGATGACAAAGGGGCTGGACGGTAATTTCGCGTCCCCAAAATTCAAACCCAGCCGCCGCTCCGCCTCTTCCGGCCCTGCGTGGCCCCACAGCTCCGCTCCCAATTCAAACGCCATGACCTCGCCTACCCAAAAACCTACACTATCTCACACTGCTCGTGGGACCGAGACACGTCTCCCTCTCTTGGGCTAAGTCGACGTGAGTGAGAGAAGTTCGAGAGGGCACTTGGCCGTTCGAAACCGCCGAGATGGAAGGCCACAAATCCTTCCCATTTTATCCCCCGCAGCGGATCTGTGCTCAGCTGCCGGGGATTTGACTCGCCCGCTCGGCTCCTCTTCCCATTATTTCTCCTGCGGCGAGTTCCGATTTCAAATCGAGAGAGAGAGAGAGAGAGAGAGAGAGAGAGAGAGAGAGAGAGAGAGAGAGGCCTCCGCCGTTCTTGAATCCAGGTTAGTTCAACCTTTGACCTTTCAATGAATGCTAGTACTAGGTTGCCATTTCTTTGATAATCTTGTCTCGCTCGTCCCCTCCACCGTTTCTTGAATCTTGCCTGTAGTGTCACTTGGCGATTTGGTTTTCTCCTGTCCAAAGCTCGAATTTTTAGTTTCTTGCTCTGTCATGGCTGGTCAGGTGAATCCGTAGATTACCTTTGGTTACTCATGTCCGTTTCGATTTGTGGCGCTAATGGCGACACTGGAGTGTACTGTTTACAGTTTCTTGGTAGATATATATGCTGATTAATTGCTTGTAATAAATTTGACGCAACCCGTGAGATTTGGTGATTGCTTTGGTACAGTTAATTAGTGGCCATTACTACTCATTTATCCTCCCGATTCCGTGGTTAATTTAGTACCAACATTCCAAGATTTAATTAAAAATGCGAAGTTTTTCGTCTGAATTGATGGGTATTTGTGGTGGATTTCGCAGGAGCACCCGGCTTTCTTGCCTTGAAGGGAGACACCGATGGGTCGGAGCCTGAGCCCGCTGCTCCGGCAGGAGCTGAACAACCTGGACAAGGACGCCGACAGCCGCCGCGCCGCCATGAAGGCGCTCAAGTCCTACGCCAGGCACCTCGACACCAAGTCCATCCCGCACTTCCTCGCCGAGGTGTCCGACACCAAGGCGGCAACGGCACCGGGCACGCCCTCCGGGGAGTTCACCATCTCGCTCTACGAGGTGCTGGCCCGGGTGCACGGCCGCAACATTGTGCCACAGATCGGCAACATCATGGCGACCATCATGTGCACACTCTCGTCCAGTGGGGGATCCTTCCCGCTGCACCAGGCGTGCTCGAAGGTGGTGCCGGCCATTGCGCGGTATGCCATTGATCCCTCCACGCCTGACGAGGAGAAAGCTAGCATCATCGCCTCCCTTAGCAAGCCCCTGTCCGATGCGCTGATGGGTGGTCAGGATGGTGCTGCATCTGGCGCAGCGCTCTGCCTTAAGGCTCTTGTTGAATCAAGCAATTGGAGGTATGCGTCCGGTGAGATCGTGAATGAGGTCTGCCTGAAAGTGGCTGGAGCGATGCACGACAAGATGACACGGTCCAACTCCCACATGGGCCTGGCAATGGCTTTGGTGAAGCATAATGGCCTGATTGCAGAGGCCTATGCGAGGTCCATTGTTCGGTCTGGGCTGCAAATTCTTGATGGGGAGACAGCAGAGAGCAGCTCCCAGAAACGGCTGTCGGCGATCCAGATGATCAATTTCTTCATGAAGTTTGTTGATCCCAGGTGCATATCTTCAGAGCTTGGAAAGGTGATCGATGTGATGGAGCAGTGCCAGAATGACCGTATGCCATTTGTTCGTGGTGCTGCATTTGAGGCATCACAGAGTGCCAAGAACATTACAGCTCAGAAGGGATCAAGACATGAAATCGGTACCAGTCCAATGGTTGGGTCCAACTTTCACAAGAGAAGAACGAAGAGCCCGAGCAGGAACCTCTCGAGTGCTAAGGGCAGCCCTGCAAGCTCTAGCGTTACTGCTACTCCATTTCAGTTCCGATCCCCAGAATCACAGGTTGTGGATTCATCCATCATGAATGGCAGTACAATCACTGGATCGCCAGTCTCAGTAGGGCAGTCCTCTTGTAATTTTGACCAGAGTCGGCGCACAAACAGAAGGTTATGGAGCAACGAAGGTGTGGATGTTTCTCTGAAAGATGGCCTGTTCATTAAAGTCTGCTCAGACAACAAGTACTTTGAAGATGATTTGGGAGAGGTCTGTGACAGTGAAGTAACTGATGCCAACTTTGAGTGCACTGGCACGTTTGCTGGATTTGTATCACCAAGCCACAATGATGCAGTATTAGGAGAGAAGACACCCAGTCCGAAGGTACAAATTTTTGTGTCCCTAAGCTTATCTCTTCATCAATTTCTTTTTCCATCTATTATTTCAGAGATTGGATCTCACAGTTGAGCTTGTAACTAACTCTGTTGTTTCCTTTTTGTGCCAGGTTTCTAATAGGTCTGTGAGTATTGATGATGTGAAGATATATACAACACCAAAGAAGCTACTCTGGGCCCTTCAGAACTCGTACAACTCTGATTCTTCTAGCCATGGGAAACAGTCCACGGCCCATCATAGCAGTTCATCATCAGCGTATCGGCAGCACGAGGAATTAGGTGAATCATCAGATGAGATGGATTCTCTGCATTCTCACAGCAAGGCTGAAGAGAAGGATGAGAATGGAACCACTGATGTGCAGGCTGGCAGCAGTAGAACAGCAACAGAGACATTTTTGGATGAAGATAAATCAGGATCTTCTTCTGCTGAGGTTGACAATACGTTCTGCAGAGCATCCCCTGAAGTTGAATGCAAACAGAGTGATGTCTGTGTGATAAGCAGTGGAGGGAAGATGAGGAAGCATCGAGCAAAACTAACTTTGCTTTTGAGCATGATCGTGGTTGTTTTAGCAATAATTGCTGTGCTGATTAGGATAGACAGTTATGATGAATTTGAAGGCCTTGTCCCTACTTGATGTCTGTAAACTGCAGTACTTCAGTATTTGTGCCTTAGTGTTCAGGTTGTATTGATGGTACTACAACGGACTGGTCACTTTTGTGAACTACAGTATGTTGCAGTCATTGATCTTGTATGACTGCTAATAACATAATTATGTTAGTTATAATATTCATGTTTGTGACAGGCCTGCAGAGTGTTTTTCTTTTGCATTTTGGTATTCAGGTGATCACTGAGCATGGTTGATCCCAACTCTGCCATCTTTATATTGTACTCCTGTTTCACTGGTGATCATCAGGCTTTGTTTATGGTGCCGATGACATATATAATGGCAATGTATTTTCTGTTTCTACTTATTACCTTGAGCATCTTTATTTGAGTGAAACACGGAAATATGAGTCCGCTGCTTAAGAATAACTGTGGCTAGTGGTTAAAAGATTACTCAAAAAACAACAGGAAGGAGATGAAGACAGTAAATCATGTCCTGCCATTTAAGTTGAAGGTACCTTCTGCATGGTAATATCAGTATATCACGATAATATAGTTCTTACTTCTTAGCAAGCATAAGTTTCTAGATAAACCAGCTAAAACAGCTGACGTGACATAAGCTACAGCTTGTGAGATTGCATAGCAGCCCACGGTTGAATTCTTTGATACTTGAGGCTTTTTCTTTATGGAATACTTGATGCTTGTCACTTGGAAGGATCGAGGACATGCCCGGTGAACACGATGACCCCAGATCGCTCCTCCATGATGAAGAAGGTGAACGGGTGATCAACAATGAACTCGACCATGCTCGGCAGCCTGCCACCTCGCTGATGGACCAGGTGGTTGCAGCAGCCTCCGTTCCCAGCTCGTTCACCTCCACAACCGCCATGTGTGCAACCTTATTCAGGAACAGCCGCCGCCCGGACTTGCCTTCACTATCATCCTTGTACATACCCCGGAGATCAGCCAACTCCGGCGAGAACGGAAGGGAAAGGCCCAACTGGCGAAGAGCATCTTTGAGTTTCCCCATTTGAAGGCTATCTTGAACTTGGGCAGCTCCAGTTCAACGAGCGCCTCCTTCATCTCGGCCAGGATGCCGTACAAGAACGCCGGCGCCGCGGTGACCACATCCACCATGTTCGCAATGCCGTCGCGCACGTCCGGGAGGAAGATGAACATGGAGTACTGCGTGTCCGGCATGTCAGCTGTGTCTTTCTTGGCAGAGGCGCCGCCGACGCGACGGCGCTTGTGCTTGCCAGCTTCTGCAGCCTCCGCCTTGGGCTGCTGGCTTGTACGGGAGCTTGAGGACCTTGAACCCGTCCATGCACGCGACGTGCAGAGGTTCGCGCATCCACATTGTGTCCACCTTGACGCGGCTTCCATTGAGGCGGTGGAACTCGCGGTCCCGGTTGTTGTAGGGGTGGAATGGCTCGAGCCACATGCCCTTGAAGTAGACAGCATTGGCGAGGACAAGGTCGGTCTCTGCGGCGATGTCAGCCCTGGAGATGATGGAGCTGATGTGGCTGTCCGTGGCCTTCTGCACCCACTCGTTGATCATCTTCACAGCTTCCTCAGGCTACATATGTCAAATAGTGTGTCATTTTCGTGTGTCATATGTGTTGTGAAATTGTCAGATCGCACAATATATACTCACTCACATTACGGAACTTGGATGTTATATTAGCATATCGTAAATTGAACGAAATGAATATGCACTTTGTGATTAAAATTCAACCATCGAGATGAGTTTTTTTTTACTCTAATCATTGAGATGAGTTAAGAATAATTTAAACCGATGAACCTTATGAGATATATACTATATTTTGGCTAATGGGACAACTGAAAAATGAGAAAAGAATTCTCAAACTCCTCAATTTCTTAGTAGTTTTGACATAACAATCTCTCTGAATAATCTTACTCCGTAGAAAAGTTGGAGGGTCCAATAAAGATCAAAACAGTTCAAAATTGAAACTATGATCTTCGAAAGATACGAAACCAGGTCAAAGGCTTACTTGCAGGATGAAGAGAAGTTGCAAAACATTGTAGTAGCACCTACCCAAATTATTGCACTTATTATTATATTAGCATAATCAGCTAATAATTTATTTTAACCAGTAGAAGCAAAAGGGGATGGCTAATTTGTTTCCCGGTTGAATCTCAGGAAAGAAAAACTAAACCACGAACCTCGTCAATGAAGCTCACGGTTCGCGCCTCCGACTTGTAGGACTCGACGGCGACGTCGCGGAACGCGGCGGCGAGCTCGCCACGGGCCGCGTCCAACCAGGCGCCGCTGCCGAAGAGCACGCGCGGTCCGCCGGAGTCCGACCGGTCTGCGAGGATGTGGTGCGTGACGCCGCGCCCGAAGTCGACGAGCTCCGCCGCGGATGGCGCGCCGAGGAAGCCGAGGAGCTGCGCTAGCGTGGCGCCGCGCGCCCCGCGGCTAGCAGCGCCAGGGCCACGTGCACTGACACCGGCGAGAACACGACGTTGCCTGCGGCGGCGCCGCCGGCGTCTGCAGGCGAAGGCGCGAGATGCTTGGCGAGGCGGAAGGCGAGGGCCGTCTGCCCGTCCCGGGCTGCGTTGGAGGCGGCCATGCGTCGACGAAACGTGAGTCTGAACCGCCACGGAAAATCGACGGACGCTGTTGTACTAGTACACTTGTTGAGAATCTGAACCGAAACAACGCCACGTCGCCACCCCTTTCTCTTCCGCAAAAGAAAAGAGAAAAAACTTGAGGAAAATAAAATTGAGTGATTTGTTTGCTATGCTACTTGAAAAACTTACTTATGTTTCAGATTAGGAGCAACTAGTCCCCTGAACCCGTGCAGCCCTGAACCGCTCGCTATTAAAACTAACTTAAATATTTCATGAGTGGTAAAACTTCATGAAGAAAAAGCTTGCCTAGTAAAAAAAAAGAATATGCAATTCTTAGTTTTCTATTATCCTTCCATGTCAATATTTTAGTTCTTGATTAGATTGTACTAATGGATCATCCCCTACCTTTTAGGGAAATCGTTTTCATCTTCTCACTTTTTCTCTTACTACCTGCTTACTTTTCAACATTTTTCATTAGGGGATGTTGTTACGCTCATGAGCATGCCACATTGATTGGTAGTGGATTTATAATCTTGATGGGTTACATCTTCTCAGTTCTTGCTGCAAGAATTTAAACATTCGCAGCCTATAGTTTACGGCCAACTCCTATGCATTGTCAATTCATCTTGTAAACAATGATTTTAAACCTTGCTTCATTCCAAATTATATTGTAAAACTAAGAAAATGTGTTTGGATAACATTTATAAGAAAAATAGTTGGGTTTGTCCATCTTCTTTCATTCTATAAAATTACATATAAATTTAAACATTTGCAGCCTATAGTTTACAGCCAACTCCACATGTTCCACATAGAAATTACAAATAATCCATCTTCTTTCATTCTATAAAATTACATATATATTTGTGTATGTGTCACATTTACGACTACATGTGTGGCAATATAAATTTTTGTGTAGAAAAGTAGTACTAATGATTCAGTTTTCTTTTCTACTTAACCAAGTTTAAGTTCCACACATATTATTTGTGTTCATGTTTATATAATGGTACTGGAATTGTTTACTTGTTAAGGAAAGGACGTGTAATTAAAAGCAAATATTAGATGCAGGTGTATAATTCTAAAAGCATTATTTTTTACTTACAAATATTGATGAGCATCATATTTGATGATCATATGTTTTTTTCTTATAACATTTTTGTGGATCCTAAGCTGACCCTATTACTGTTTAGTTGATTGATAGAGCCGTGTTTGTGTGAATGATTAATTATTCCTATGCAAGTTAACGTGTTTTAGACATACCGATAGTGCTCAAAGTATATTTGTGATCCATCTTATCCACGGCATAAAGCCTAGGAGGTGCTACTCAATGCATTCTTGTTATCTATCTAGATGTAGAATTTGATTTTTTTACCCAACATAAACTTGGATGATGTGTTGTCAATTTTTTAAGACAAAATTAATTAAAGTAAGAGCTCGCTTTATTAATCAGGGACATAAAGACTGATGCTAACCTTAAATTTTGTCTGTGTTAATCAGAGGTATATAACATGTATCAAGTCTATCATACCATCAATGTATCCCAATGCAAGTATATATTCACTGCATCTGCTGCCTAAAACCTTTCTCCATTGATCCAACATCTCATCCAACTTGAAAAGCGTTGCAGATCCGTCAGAGATGAACATTGATCACTATATTGCGATGGATCAGCATGATGCTTTCCTCCACTTCATCGAGACCTTAATTCAATTTGCTACTGGTCTTCCATAGCTTTCACGTCTTCCATCTGCCAATGTTTGTTAAGTATGGCTAAAACACCAATTTTCTCTGGAGGCCAGCACGATGCTTGTTCCACATGTTTGTTTTGTTATTAAGAGAGAGAGAGTGTTATATCAGGCAATATATATTCCATACACGGTTCCAAAAGAAAAAGATAGTTTTACACTATACGAAACATTTTTTCCTTTTTTAACGCTCACGCTTAACTACAAGGGCACAACTTTGATTCTTTTGCCTTCTGTTGTACGTCAGTCCGAGCAGGTGGTGGAAGGTCCCACTATAGAAATCATATAGGTGAATATGGAGAGAGAAGCTTTCGCTGCCTATTTAATAAGTGCATGTACAACCCTAATAAATGAGTGAGCTCTTAAGCCGACGTGACAATGTAATTTTGCAAATAGCCCCTCCAACCTTTGAAGAGACGGCTGGGTGCTCTCTTGACGAAGAGACGGTCTCTATCACGTGTTCCGATGTAAGAGATAACTCTGAGCACCATTGTATATGTGAAGAGACGACTTATATATGTCATACCATCATTAATAATATGCATTTATTAAAAGACAACATGTTCTCTTCTTTGTATGATTAGAGTTGTTTCATGTCTCTTTGCTTAGATACATGTGTCCAAAAGACCACTGTGAGCTCTCCTTTGTACATGTCCTGATAGCCAGAATTTTTTGCCGGAATATTTTTTCCTGTTGTCAAAATATAATAATAGCATGTTAAATATATTTATAGTGGCATTGGTGAGTAAATTTTGTCATTTTACATCCAATGGCTATCATTATTTACCATGAAGTTGGGCGGCTAGATGTCTTGCTTTTTTGTGGGAATTTCTAGTATTTTCCTTCGATTAATGTGGAGACCTCAAAAGGAGCCTCTAATTAGTAAATATTTCTAGTATTTTTCTCTGATTAATGTGGAGACCTTAAAAGGAGCCTCTAATTAGTAAATATAAGATTGCATAACTCATGCTCTTTTGAAGTCCAATTGCATATTTGATCTCGTTTTCCGTGTTTTACATATTTGACCCCGTTTTTGAATCCGAAGCAAACATTTATCTTATTTTGTTAGAGGTCATTGACGGTGTGAAGTATATTATAAAAAAGACGTTCATACCCTTTACGGAATCGACCCTAGTCTATAACGGTTGTTGCATGAATGCCCTTATTTCAGTATGAATAATTCGGAAACATTTCAATAGTAAATTGAGTATTTGAACACAAAAAATGATACAAACATATCACACTCAAATATTCCAATTGACTCCATCCTACGGCTCACAAATAAGCTCTAAGGCAAACACTATGCTTCCATCTTTCTTCCTCACGAAGGAGCCAACAACTCGGTTGGAGGAAATTGATCGCCATTGATGAGTTCTTGCTGAATGAGTATTTGTGACCATCGAAATTGATTAATTGGAAGATGTAGAATGCAAATATCTGTTCGATTTATCTCCATCTCACAGATAATGTCACAAATTTCAGTTTTTTTGCGGGTATGAATTGAGAAGAGAAAAAAAATGAAATTAAGGATGAATCAATTGGTGAGGACCGAATCTAATACATAAATTTGTGTAGGAAGAACAAACTGTTGTTCCAGTGAAGAAAAAAGCTCATAAATCCACGAAGGAACAATCCACAACATGGATATTTCCCTCGGGTACGTGTATGTGTCACCGTTGAGGAGATCGATCAAGGATGTGTGGAGCACGAGATTGAATGCCCCATATCTGAGGCAGGGATTATAACTTTACATGATGTTGTCAGTTCTTTCATCATGTGGAAACGACGTGAGGTTATCCTCTCGGAACTACGAGCTTCTCCTCCCCGTTGTCTAGACAAGATCAGTTCATATGAGTCAACAACTCACGGGGGATGAAGCTAGAGTTGGGCAACCGTCTCATTTGTCGAGTGCTGCTTCAGCCGCTAAACAACAAGATAACCATAGTACAATGAACGTGTTATAGCAATAAACTGTGAAAAATACACACAAAGTGATTAATGGATGAGTTGGCTAGCAAAGCCCAATTTTGTTTTGATTCTCCATGAGGTATTGAGTTCAAGTCTTCCCAACCATGTATTTTTTCATATTATTTACCATTACTTAATGCCTCTATATTTGTTGAGGCATTGTGTAATGCCTCTATCAAAACTGTCACTATATTTAATAGAGTCGATTTGCATAGTGCCTCTATTTTCATAGAGTCAATGTATGGCAAGGCACTTATGAGGCATTTTCAAAAATGTTTCTACACTTGTCTAGAGACATGATAACAATGTCTCTACTGTATTAAAATCACACCTCTACAAGCGAAATGTTTTGTAGTGGTGGTCTAGTGTGGGCATGGTGTTTGGGTTGGGGCACCGACCTAGATGTCAAGTCTACTGCATGTGGGTATAGGTGTATATACTCTGCAGAGTTATAATCTATACATATAGTTGTGCCTCCGAATATGAGCACTACCTGAGAACTTCCCGAGTGATTAGTTTACTACTTCTCCCCTTGATAGGTGTTTTACTTCCGGCTTCGAGCTGTTGTTCCAGTCGAGGTGTGCTGTACTTAAAATTTGACCCTTGTAGGAAGATGTTGATTCCTGTGAGACCACTTATAAAATTTGAAATAATTGAATTTGACTCACCTAGATTTCAGGATAATTGCTACAGATGCTAAGCCCGTGCCCTTGAAATATCCAAGTATGCACCACATTGTTGCTAGGTAGTGCGGCTTGCTGAGTACTCTATGTACTCACGACTTTAACACTTTGTTTATTAGTCATGAGTTGTTCAAGCTTCAACTCCAAGACTCCGTTGACTTGACTAGACTAAGATTGAAGATGAAGAAGGAGGATTTGACCTACACTCAAGTTGCATGTGGATTTGGATTGACTACGAAGGCTTCCGCTACCGTTCAAGTTGAAGATTTGCTTCCGCTACTTATACTTAGAGTTTTGCTTCTGCTAGTAATCATGTGTTGTTTTTTGTCCTGTGTGTCATGACCTTGTACTCGGATGTTGTTGATGTTATCCTCTTGCTTTTTATCTAATTTCATATTCTTTATGGTATTTTGGTATTCAATTATGTTGGAAGTACAAGTCATTCTTCTGAGAGTGACTATGAGGTACAAAGATACGGTTTTCACAATTATGATAGCGTCAACTTGCTGAGGGTTTCTCCGATCCAATGGACTAAGGGTTGTTACGAGAGGGTTACAATGTCTAGATACCGTAGCCAATCATGGAAGAAATCAAAATAAATGAAAGTGCGTATTGTTTATTTCTCGATGAAATCTTAGAACATGCATATTCCATCCGGCACTCTTTCTATGAGGAATAGATTGATTGAATGAATCAATGACAATATCTGTGGTATAAGAATTTAATGTAAATGAGATAAAACAGTACTGACATATATGGAAGCAACATAGAGTTATCTTGAAGATAGTCTCCATAGGTTTTAACGTAAGTATACAAACAAAGAAAAGAATAAAAGTTGTCTCCATCAAAATCCCGGTCTGGACCAAGAGCCCGGCCGCCGCCATGTTCTGATGAGCTTAACGACCCGCCGAGCGATTGCGCCGAAGGGTGGCATAAGCTTCCTTCGCCGTCTTAAAAGACGCTGGTCGCAACAGCCCCGTGCGTGTCATGTCCAGCAACTCCTGCGTTGTTTCAGACACGGGCTTCTTCTCACTTGCGGTTGCGGTTGCAGTTGCCGCCGCCGAGTCTTCAGGAGTCACGGCCGCTGTTGCCACCGTCTTTGTCCCCTCGGCCTTGGCCTCCTCATCGTCGGTGGGAGGGACAGCAAAGCAGGAGCACAAGTTGAACTTAAGCCTGCCCATGTCGGCGTATCGTAGCAGCTAGTAGCGATTGGTCACGCAAGTTGTTGGGTTTCTCAACTTGGAAGTCCGTTGGCGTGCTCTTTCCAAAACTAGCAGGCAGGTATATGAACATGAACGTACCAGAAGCGATCAACCGGAGGTAGAGTCCTCTTCGAATTCCGATCGTGGTCCAACTCGTCAACGCGTGATGGAGTTCGATCGAGTACAACACAGCAGCAGTCCGCCGAATCGAAGATGGGCTGACACTCGGCCTGTATGGGAATGCGTATCCGTTCCGGGCATGGCATGCACCCTGGCTCGTTTCTTTATCGTTTGAAAAGTTGTTTTTTTATCTTTCACTTAATCCCATGCACTCACACTTAGAGTGTGTTTGGTTAGGACTGTGAAAAAGTCAGTTGTGAAGTATAGGCTGTAGAAAAGTCAAAAGCCGTTTGGTGGAAGGGACTATGACTTTCTAGCAAAAACTATTGAGTGGACCCTACATGTCATCTAGCTAGAACCCTCTCCATGTGCTCAAAAAAATCTAGAACCTCTCCACTTCTCTCATTGATAGTGGGCCCCGCTGCTCATCCTCTTTCTTCTTCCTCCCGTAATATGTCTGGTTGCTCCCGGTAATCTGCCCGCTGCTCACGCGCCTCTGGTGCCTCCCGCACCTCGCCGGCTTGCTGCCTCCCACCCACGTGCCTCCCGTGCCGCCGCGACGGCTCTTGCACTTATTATAGCTCCGGCAGCCTCCGGCTTCCTCCCCGGATTGTACAGGAACTTGAGGACCATGAACCCCTCCATGCACGCAACATGCATTCGTTCGCGCATCCACATTGTCTCCACCTTGACGCGGCTGCAATTGAGGCGGTAGAACTTGCGCGCCTGCCCGGGTGTTGTAGGGGTGGAACAGCCCGAGCCACATGCCCTTGAAGTAGACACTAGACAGGATTAGCATTGGCGAGGACAAGGTCGGTCTCTGTGTCGATGTCGGCGGTGGAGACGAGTACATGACAGAGTCGATGTGGTTGTCCGTGGCATTCTGCATCCACTCGTTGAACAGCGTCACAGCTTCAGAACTTCGATTTATGTTGGCATGTGATAAAAGGAACGAATTAATTGTGCCATTACTTTTGATTAGAATTTGATCATTGTTGAACTGGAAATGACAAATAGAATTCTCAACCAATTTGAATATGTCTCTGCTTTAGAAAAGCTGAATTCGTATCTAGTTTTGACAACCACCCTCTCTCAAACATTCAAAGATTAAGGCAATTTTAAATTGAAAAGGTAACCCTCAAATTCCAAAATATATGAATCAGGTCAAAGGGAGACAAGATCAGATGAAATCTCAAAACATTGTAGAAGCAGTTATCAAATGTAACTGCTAATTATATTTTTAGTAGCAGCAACACATATCGTACAAATGATACACAAAAAGAGGATTACTATTTTCTTTGCCTGTGTGAGCAAAGAAACTTAAAAGCACAAACCTCATCCGTGAAGCTCACTGTTTGCGCCTCCGACTTGTTTGACTCAACCAAAAACTTTTGTAAATGAAGTGAGTAAAAAAATTCAAAACTCATATTGCTCCTTTCTATTTTATTTTCTATATGGGTTGCCCGGGACTCAAACCTGGAACTAGTCGGATGGAGTAGATAATTCTTCTTTGTTACAATAGAAAAAAATCTCTCCCCAAACTACAATGTCGACCAAACTCGTCGGCGAGCCCGCCACTAATAGCGTCAACCCAAGCACCGCCGCCGGAGTCCAACCGGTTGGTGAGGACGCGGATCTAATTGTGAACCCTGACCTTGATTTGACTACTTCCTTTGTTCCAAAATAAGTGTCACTATAATATTCATGTCCAGTCAAACTTTCTTAACTTTGATAACTTAACTTTTTGTAAATATTTGGTCAAAGTTAAAAGCAATTGACTCATCGGGAAGCAAGAACGATACTTATTTTGGGATAGAGGATACATAATTTTTAAATCTATACAATTTTTCATTTTTCCTGTTATAAATGCAAGGGTCCACACAATTTTTCATTTTTCCTGTTATAAATGCATGGGATCCACACAATTTTATAATGATCCATTGCTTCAAAGATAAAATCTATAAAATCCTCCAATAGTGAAGAATAAAAATCAAAGTTCCACATTCAATAAGACAATTTCTGCGTGTTAAAATGAAAAGTTTCAAATTGTTAGAAAGAGTTTCAAGGTTCAAGATAAAAAGTTCCAAAAATTGAATAATAATACAAGAAGTTTTCATAAGATTTGTTCCAAATTCATCAAATATATATTGAGCCTTTTAAATTTTTTGTTCCACCTGAAACATAAATACTGTAAAAAAGATGAATGACGTAATTACAAGTTGCATGTTTAATTAAAAAGTTCTACTTTTCATTGAAAAGTTCTGTTGGTTAATGTTGGCACTTGGCAAGTTCCATATTAATGTAAAATATTTCACCTTTGCAAAGAAATGCCACATATATATAATTTGTTCATGTTCACTAAAGGACGTTCCTGACTTTTCAATAAATGGTTCCATCTTAAAACGTGAAAGGTTCCAGAAATAATCTAGGGTGCAACAAATGGTTCCAATTTTGATTAAAAAAGTTCCACCTTCAGTTTGATGAATAATATAGTTGTAAAAATTCAGCCGCTTTATTCCATCTCCGAAACAAACCTGCTGACAGCCCTTTGCCTTGAGGATGGACAGTCTGAGGTATTTGGTCAAGGTCAATACATGCTCCGATGTTGCTTTTGCTGGTGAGTTGGTTCCTGAGGAGAGAGAGGAGACACAGGAGGATCACTTGGCAACAGTGAAGCATATCCTCCACCTGGGCATTGTGGTATGGATGAAATCAGCAGAATCCATATCTTGTCTGATAATGTTCAGTGACAGTGATTATGTTGTCAATCTTGATGGCTCGCGTAGTGTAACTGGGGTGATAGTTTTCCTTGGCAGCAATCCGATCACCTGGCAGTCTGTGAAGCAGAAGGTGGTCAAGCAATCTAACTGCGAAGCAGAGTACATTGCAGCTGGGAATTTATATTTCCTGTAAAGCCTTGTGGCTCATTATTCGGGTGCTAGCTGAAATGTAGGGACTACACGAAGTGTCCCATTGCTGAGAGATGACAACAAATCAGCCATAAGCTGATCAAGTTTCTGTCGTCCAACAGATAGAATAAACACATCACACCTGATTTAGGAGTTTATAAAGAATGGCTAGACTGAAGTAGAGTCCGTATTCATCTGAATTGAAGACAAAAGGTGATATTCTCATGGAGCCACTTGGTAGGGTCAAGTTTCAGAAACCTTGGACCGAGATTGACTTAATTGATGTAAATACAAAGCATCACATGGCGTAAGTTCTATGTTTGCTTAGTTTGAGACCCACCTCCATGGAATTTTCCATACTGCTCCACTCTAGAATCTTGGTGGTATAGTCTCCCGAGCTTAGTGAGACCCTCCATTGCTCTCTGCATCATCTCAAAGCTGAGGTATAATGAAGCAATATGGGGTCACTCATCTTGAATGCTCGCGTCGTTTTCACCTTGAGTTTCTTGATGCTATTGCAACAGATACCAGTGATGACCAAGTCATCAACATTCATGTTGACCACCAACTACATGCCACCGTTTAGCCTGGTGTAGTTAGAAGGCTCGGATGGATCCTCTTGTATCCAAGTCGACAATAACATATAGTACAACTTATTGTACTAGGCCATTGGTGCCTGATCATGTTGATGTAGATCAGGCGTCAGAAGAAGTCCTTCGGAGCTTGCCATCTATACGACACAAAATGGCAATGGACAACTGGTGGTCATGTGGGCGTCGACGACTTGATGATCACTGACACCAATTGTGACGATGCCAAGACGTTCAAGGTGAATACCGCATGCACATTCAAGATGAGTGACCTTGATCTGCTCCACTACTATCCCGACATTGAGGTGAAGTTCATCGTGAGGGAATATGTTACTAAGCTAGGGTGCATCACCGTCAAGATTCAAGAAGATTCTATAATAGAGCAGGATAGAGGGGGTGCAACCCTTGTGAGTTGTGACCCACACCCTTGGAGATGCGCCTACAGCTGAGCAAACAAGCCAATCTTGGCACAAAATGGAAAC
The DNA here is from genome assembly GCA_031894775.1 of Chloris gayana. NCBI lineage: Eukaryota > Viridiplantae > Streptophyta > Magnoliopsida > Poales > Poaceae > Chloris > Chloris gayana. The sequence goes on from JAUNZO010003244.1 coordinate 477,007, forward strand.
ATGACCTTACCAACAAGTGGCTTTGTCACAATGTCGCCTAGTTGTTCTATAGTTCCTGTGAACTCTATTTTAGTCTGATCAATCTGCGCACACTTCCAAACCGATGATACTTCACTTACTCTGTCCATGAAGCAACAGATTCTTGATCAACGCTATTGCTGATTTATTGTCAACTCTCAGTAATGGGACACCTGATGTAGTCCCGTGCACTTCAGCTATGTGAGCCACAAGGCATGACAGGCACTGTTGGCAGTTGCAATGTATTCTGATCCATCGTTGGACCGTGCCTCCACCTTCTGCTTCATTGACTGCCAGGTGGTCGGATTTCTGCAGAGGAAGAATACCACCTGAATCATGCTTTTGCCAGCATAAATGTCATTAGCATAATCATTGTCGCTCTGAACGACCCTACCAGATATGCGGCTTCTATTGATTTCTTCCACACCACAGTCCCAATCACAATATGGCTATATATTGGAGAATATGCTTCACTGATTTCCTCTATGAAACAACTCACGTAAGACACAACAATAAAGAGATCAGGTTCGAATTGACCATGTACCTGAGACTGGCGATGATGTTTCTGTAGGAGGTCACGTCCACTGGCGGCTCAAAATGCTCTATTTACTGAGCTTCAGGTGCACCTCCATCTCTATGGGCGTAACGGGGACGAAATTGTAGCACTCAGAGAGAGGAACACAACGAAAATTTTGTGCTGCTAAAACTGGCAATCGATTTCTGACTGTTATTTTGCTTAAATAGACGAAAACTGAAACAAATTGTGGCCTCATTCTTGGCCGATATGCGCGACATGGAGTGGTCACGATGCATGCCGTGGACCAAGCACACATCAGAGCTCGAGCTACACTTGCGCACAACCGCATGACCGGACATGCGCCTAACTGCCTAAACTTAGCTATGAAGCTAAATAAAGTAAACTGCTATCTTAAGCATAAAGGCCACGGGCGCTGTGGCCTGGTTGTTGTAGGGGCGGAACGGCTCGAGCCACTTGCCCTTGAAGTAGACAGCGTTGGCGATGACAAGGTCAGTCTCTACGTCGATGTCATTGCTAGAGATCATGGTTTCGATGAGCCCGCTCGTGGCCTTTTTCACCCACTCGTTGATCATGCATAGTCACAGATTCCTCGGGCTTCACATATCCATAAACCATATGCTCATTATGTTACTTTCGCATCATTGATCAACAGCGCAAGAATTCAATAGTTAGTCCTACAGCTTTGTAATACAAACAGACTAGTAGAAAAAGCCCTTTGCTACATGAGTCGTCCAACGATTTCAGTATAGTAAACACTAATATAACCTTATACCAATCCATGTGAAACACAAGTAAAAATACAACATCATCAGTTACTGTTTGCTATGACATTATCGGGACAAATACCATATATTACGACCAGAGAATAACGTACCAGGAGTATACAAATTATTATAAATTTTAATATGATTGCAAAATTGAAGTTCACATAACGAGTTTTGAATTAACCAAAAAAATAACGAGTTTTTAATCAACCAAATGAATTTCATCACAACGCAAACTTTATATTACTCTTACAACGAAAGACCTTTTTGGATTCATTTCATTTGTTCTTATTAATCTACAATTCTAGGGATGGGACAAATAATAATTTAGTGAAACATATTTTCCTAAACAATACGTATAGTCTGAAATGGCCAAGACATGCAAGATCGTAAGAAGCAAGGGAGTCTTATTTTTTTTAAAAAAATGAAACAAAATACTCCATCAAAACTGAGTGTGATACTGCATGTCTCAAACCACTATACAGACTTACAATATATTTTTTTTTGGTGAAATTTGAACCACTACTTTTCTGTTTTGCTCATGTATGTATTAGTATGTAAGAAAACGAATTTAGAGACTCTGCTCAAGTCACATAGGAGACTCTAATTTTTCGAGTCCCCAAATTCATGTCTCTAATGATATGTCATTGGAGACTCTAATTTTCGAGTTTTTGTCAAAATGAGTCTGCAATGACTGGTCATTGGAAACTCATTTTGGTAGCAAGAGTCTCCAATGATATATGAGAAACAAAAAACAATAAAGTTATACATTTTTATTCATAATATACAATATAGTAGTCTAGTACACGTGCTTTATTTACTTTATATATTACAAATACACTATCTTGATCCTTCAAACAACTAACATGCTTCAGTGGCTATACAATTGTAGCTTCGCTTCATCAATTGACATGTTTTTCTAATTGTATCTTCACTTCAATGGATATACTGACTATTGGACTACGAATCTATGATTTCTAAAGCCACCACTACTAAACATCCTTACTCAGACATACTGCTAGTTTATCTACCATACAACAATACCTAAAAAAAAAGGATCATAGGACCTTGCATGTACCGCTTTGACTTTTCATACTTATATTCAACTCTTTTGCAGCTCTGTGAAGGAACAGAAAAAGAAGAAATATCAGGTTTAGCATGTCCATTATGTTTTCTATAGACAAAAACATGATCAAGCAGTTAGTTCAAGCAGTTATTGTTTGCTACCAGCGTCGCAGGCACACATACGTATGGAATCTTGCATATCGTATTTTATTTTATTCACACAATCTTATCTACATAAGTTGGGCATATAAGTTATGCAGGTAAGATCATACATAAGCCAAGATCATGCAAAAGTACACAGGGACATTTTCAGGCATGATAGCACTATAATCTGCAATGTCTACCTTTAGAGTTACAAGCTAACACAGTTCATATTTTTGACTTGCATATTTCAGTTCTTGCAGCTAGTTAACAAAGATCAATATGATTTCTGAGAATGCATCCAACTATATTTTGTTGTACCATGATTATTGATGTGTGTACAAAAACCAGATTTCAAACTTCCCTCTTATAATATAAATCTTGCTAGCACTTGATCTACAATTTGAAATGCTTGAGAGAGAGAGAGAGAGAGAGAGAGAGAGAGAGAGAGAGAGAGAGAGATTGAGCAAGGACGTGTCACTTCCAATACGTCATGAAAATTGAACAAATAATCATCCATCTGTAGCATACATGCTATTCCCTACTAAACCTAACATAAGTGAACAGGCATTCAGCTGGAGATACATCTAATTAGAAACATTAGATATGATGCTATACAACAAGAAGGGATTCACAATGAAATGAAATTGTTTGGGAAGAGCAAGAGAGAGGTAAAGACACATGACACGTGATAATTGTCACGCTCAGCCTCCCTGACCTCTGCGAGGAAGCTCTAGAGGATCTGGTCCTAATCTACCACCGACGACCCCATCGACGCCAAGGAGAGAAGGATCCGACCAGAGAAGAGGCGGCTTGACATCTGAAATCTGAATGAGAACTGTTGACCTGAAACCTTGTTCACCAGTCACTACATTGTTCTGAAATCAGAAAAATTTCAGCTGGTTACATCAGAAAACTGTTGAACTGAAGTATAAAAATAATTTCCAGCCAAGTGTTTCTTCTCATCTAAAAGAACTTTCAACACAGCTACTTGCATGCAGGTTACATAAAAATTAAGTTTCAGTTAGTCAAATATAAATGGTAATATTTTGGATATAGTTACCAGGTTACGTAGATAGCAAAAACCTTAAGTACTACTACAAACTGCTGAAATTGCATTCCTATGGAATCTAGTGTACTCCAGGCAGTGTAGTTCAAACTGCTGAAATTGCATTCCTATGGACCTAAAGTACTTTGCATTCTCTTTATCACAACTATTCATTTGACAAAAAAGATAATATGTAACAAAAAAGAGTGTTTATTTAAGCACCAGGAGCTTATTTATGCAGTTTCCTATTGTTGTGAATATTTATAAATAACGGCTGTTATGCTTTTATGAACTCAAAATGGTACCTATCGAGGGTCATATATTTGCTTTTATAGTATAGTAAATAATGCATGAATTTGAGAATCTGCACAATGTGATTCCACAGAACGACTTTACCTATGTGAGGTTGATATTCTAGTTGACGAGCCAATTATAGGCCACTACACTATTTGAGTGGTCATAATTGTCCATAATGTGACATTACCTATGTGGTCATAATGGATGCTTTTTAGAAATACTAAATATGCTTTTGGAAATAATAAATATGCTTTTCACAAGTAACAGGATTGCAATTTTGCATGGGTTTATGCAAAAATATTTAGTGTACTTACTCTATTCATGAGATTGAGCAAGGACGTGTCACTTCCAGTATGTCATGAAAATTGAACAAATAATCATGCATCTGTGACATACATTCTATTGCCTACTAAACCTAACATAAGTGAACATGCATTCAGCTGGAGATAGATCTAATGGGAAACATTAGATATGATGCTATACAATGAGATGGGATTCGCAATGAAATGAATGTGTTTTGGAAGAGCAAGAGAGAAGTGAAGACACATGATACGTGATAATTGTCACGCTCAGCCTCCCTGACCTCTGCGAGGAAGCTCTAGAGGATCTGGTATTAATCTTCCACCGACGACCCCATCGACGCCAAGGAGAGAAGGATCCGGCCAGAGAAGAAGCGGCTTGACATCTGAAATCTGAATGAGAACTGTTGACCTGAAACCTTCTTCACCAGTCACTACATTGTTCTGAAATTAGAAAAATTTCAGCAGGCTACATTAGAAAACTGTTGACCTGAAGTATAAAAATAACTTCCAGCCAAGTGTTTCTTCTCATCTAAAAGAACTTTCACCACAGCTACTTGCATGCAGGTTACATAAAAATTAAGTTTCAGTTAGTCAAATATAAATGGTAATCTTTTGGATATAGTTACCAGGTTACGTAGATAGCACAAACCTTAAGTACTACTACAAACTGCTGAAATTGCATTCCTATGGAATCTAGTGTACTCCAGGCAGTGTAGTTCAAACTGCTGAAATTGCATTCCTATGGACCTAAAGTACTTTGCATTCTCTTATCACAATTCACAACTATTCATTTGACAAAAAAGATAATATGTAATAAAAAAGAGTGTTTATTTAAGCACCAGGAGCTTATTTATGCAGTTTCCTATTGTTGTGAATATTTATAAATAACGGCTGTTATGCTTTTATGAACTCAAAATGGTATTTATCGAGGGTCATATATTTGCTTTTATAGTATAGTAAATAATGCATGAATTTGAGAATCTGCACAATGTGATTCCACAGAACGACTTTACCTATGTGAGGTTGATATTCTAGTTGACGAGCCAATTATAGGCCACTACACTATTTGAGTGGTCATAATTGTCCATAATGTGACATTACCTATGTGGTCATAATGGATGCTTTTTAGAAATACTAAATATGCTTTTGGAAATAATAAATATGCTTTTCACAAGTAACAGGATTGCAATTTTGCATGGGTTTATGCAAAAATATTTAGTGTACTTACTCTATTCATGAGATTGAGCAAGGACGTGTCACTTCCAGTACGTCATGAAAATTGAACAAATAATCATGCATCTGTGACATACATTCTATTGCCTACTAAACCTAACATAAGTGAACAGGCATTCAGCTGGAGATAGATCTAATGGGAAACATTAGATATGATGCTATACAATGAGATGGGATTCGCAATGAAATGAATTTGTTTTGGAAGAGCAAGAGAGAAGTGAAGACACATGATACGTGATAATTGTCACGCTCAGCCTCCCTGACCTCTGCGAGGAAGCTCTAGAGGATCTGGTATTAATCTTCCACCGACGACCCCATCGACGCCAAGGAGAGAAGGATCCGGCCAGAGAAGAAGCGGCTTGACATCTGAAATCTGAATGAGAACTGTTGACCTGAAACCTTCTTCACCAGTCACTACATTGTTCTGAAATTAGAAAAATTTCAGCAGGCTACATTAGAAAACTGTTGACCTGAAGTATAAAAATAACTTCCAGCCAAGTGTTTCTTCTCATCTAAAAGAACTTTCACCACAGCTACTTGCATGCAGGTTACATAAAAATTAAGTTTCAGTTAGTCAAATATAAATGGTAATCTTTTGGATATAGTTACCAGGTTACGTAGATAGCACAAACCTTAAGTACTACTACAAACTGCTGAAATTGCATTCCTATGGAATCTAGTGTACTCCAGGCAGTGTAGTTCAAACTGCTGAAATTGCATTCCTATGGACCTAAAGTACTTTGCATTCTCTTATCACAATTCACAACTATTCATTTGACAAAAAAGATAATATGTAATAAAAAAGAGTGTTTATTTAAGCACCAGGAGCTTATTTATGCAGTTTCCTATTGTTGTGAATATTTATAAATAACGGCTGTTATGCTTTTATGAACTCAAAATGGTATTTATCGAGGGTCATATATTTGCTTTTATAGTATAGTAAATAATGCATGAATTTGAGAATCTGCACAATGTGATTCCACAGAACGACTTTACCTATGTGAGGTTGATATTCTAGTTGACGAGCCAATTATAGGCCACTACACTATTTGAGTGGTCATAATTGTCCATAATGTGACATTACCTATGTGGTCATAATGGATGCTTTTTAGAAATACTAAATATGCTTTTGGAAATAATAAATATGCTTTTCACAAGTAACAGGATTGCAATTTTGCATGGGTTTATGCAAAAATATTTAGTGTACTTACTCTATTCATGAGATTGAGCAAGGACGTGTCACTTCTAGTACGTCATGAAAATTGAACAAATAATCATGCATCTGTGACATACATTCTATTGCCTACTAAACCTAACATAAGTGAACAGGCATTCAGCTGGAGATAGATCTAATGGGAAACATTAGATATGATGCTATACAATGAGATGGGATTCGCAATGAAATGAATTTGTTTTGGAAGAGCAAGAGAGAAGTGAAGACACATGATACGTGATAATTGTCACGCTCAGCCTCCCTGACCTCTGCGAGGAAGCTCTAGAGGATCTGGTATTAATCTTCCACCGACGACCCCATCGACGCCAAGGAGAGAAGGATCCGGCCAGAGAAGAAGCGGCTTGACATCTGAAATCTGAATGAGAACTGTTGACCTGAAACCTTCTTCACCAGTCACTACATTGTTCTGAAATTAGAAAAATTTCAGCAGGTTACATCAGAAAACTGTTGACCTGAAGTATAAAAATAACTTCCAGCCAAGTGTTTGTTCTCATCTAAAAGAACTTTCGACACAGCTACTTGCATGCAGGTTACATAAAAATTAAGTTTCAGTTAGTCAAATATAAATGGTAATCTTTTGGATATAGTTACCAGGTTATGTAGATAGCACAAACCTTAAGTACTACTACAAACTGCTGAAATTGCATTCCTATGTACTCTAGTGTACTCCAGGCAGTGTAGTTCAAACTGCTGAAATTGCGTTCCTATGGACTCTAGTGTACTCCAGGCAGTGTAGTTCAAACTGCTGAAATTGCATTCCTATGGACCTAAAGTACTTTGCATTCTGTTATCAGAACTATTCATTTGTCAAAAAAAAAGATAATATTTAATAAAAAGAGTGTTTATTTAAGCACCAGGAGCGTATTTATGCAGTTTCCTATTGTTGTGAATATTTATAAATAACGGCTGTTATGCTTTTATGAACTCAAAATGGTACCTATCGAGGGTCATATATTTGCTTTTATAGTATAGTGAATAATGCATGAATTTAAGAATTTATGTGATACCACAAAACGATTTTACCTATGTGAGATAGATATTCTAGTTGGTGAGCCAATTATAGGCCACTACACTATTTGAGTGGTCATAATTGTCCATAATGTGACATTACCTATGTGGTCATAGTGGATGCTTTTTGGAAATACTAAATATGCTTTTGGAAATAATATATATGGTTTTGACAATTAACAGGATTGCATTTTTTGCTTGGGTTGTTTATGCAAAAATATTTAGTGTACTTACTCTTATTCATGAGAAAACATAGAATGAAGGTCCCAACCGCGATAATTCCCAAGCAGCAAACTAACCTACAATTAGCAGTAAAGAAGTCTAAACGATAATTTAATGCAATGAATGCACAGTAGAACATTGGATACCTAAAAAACATTGTTCATACGACAGAGGATGATAGCTACTGTGCATCACTAGTTAACAAGCAAATTTACTGAAATAGTAAAAGCAATTGTTAGTGAATCCATATGAAATTAGATAATATCAAAAGCGATTGGATATTCTTATGAAATGGAATAACTTCAGCATAAACTCGAGAGCACAGCCAGGCAAAGCACAAGGAGATTCATCAGGTGAACACATGAGAATGTAGCAGAGTATATCAAAGTAATAGCAACAAAAAATCACTATGAGTGAAGCACTATGTTTACAGAGGCATCAAGGAACTAATCGCTAACTGCATTGCATGTTGCATTTCGCTCGCACCACATCAATCACAATATCAATCACGCAAAAAATTCGAAAGCAGGTCAACTTTGGTTCAGATCGATTAGGATCACTGTTCAGATTTAGAAAAACGCACAACCCTGGGTAGTATAACACAACATCTTCACCATCTACATGCAAGATAACCTAATCATGATATATCAAAATGTTTTCTTTCCCTAGACGTTATTCATTTTTAATTGTAGCAGGGCTGATTATAAAGCAAATCAAAATAAGAATGACCTTGCAAAAGGGTTCGATATTAGTTGATGAATGCACGACGATCATTGCGTAAAGTGTGTAACACTATGTACCCTTTATCTGCTATAATGGCTTTCATTGTCGTGTAATTTAACCTTTCAAGTAACTGCACCAACGCACAATTTGCATGAGTGTTTGCACGTGAAATATTGTTAATTGATTATGAATATTTTCTAAATTCGTATGACATTTAAGTATGTGGAAGTAAAATGTGTAAAAGTCGCCTCGTGACATTGGATGGGATATATTAAAGTATAACAATTTTACGGTACACACCACCGTCAGTAGATGTTTCTACTTTCTCTTCCACTTGAGAGATCTTCTTAACATCTGTCACAATCTTCAAGAGGATTGTTTGGGTATGTTTCATCATCCTCAATCCTACTTGAATATCCGCAGTCATAGCTACCAGGACGCGGTTTCTTCACAATGTACAGGTCACATGTTCTCATGTTCTTTCTTTCCCAATGCTTCTCCATCATTTGACTCACTGAATTTTCAGTCCATATCATAGCCAAACCATCCGGTGGATTATCACCAGGAAGGAGGAAGTAAATGTTGGCCTTTCCTCTGTAGCCGAACGGTCTCAATTGTTCCATCGACTTGTACCAACTACCAATTCACTTCTTGGGAGTCAAGAAAGTTGATTTCACCAACCCTCCAATCCCAACATCATTTAGTCTTGAAACAAATATTTCCTCCAACGTGGACTCTAAACGTCTGGAACCGCCTACACACATGAGACACAATAAATTGAAAAATAATATAATCCATCAATAATAATAGATGGAGAAGTAAGCACTCTCGACTTACTTCGATGGTCAGAGATGAATTTTCTATCTGCTATATGAAAACATTGTGACTGATGAGCTCCATCCCCGCCCGATGATGACAATGATGTTCCTTTCGTTGGGTGGGGATGGAGCTCATTAGTCACAATGTTTCCACAGAGAAGATAGAAAATTCGTCTTCGATCATCGCAGTAAGTCGAGTGTTTACTTTTGCACCTATTATTATCATTGGATTATACCACTTTTCAATGTGTCGTTCTCATGTGTGTAGGTGGTTCCAATGATGTTTCGAGTCCACGTGAGAGGAAAGATTTGTTTGAACACAATGATATTCGTATTGGAGGGTTGGTGAAATCAACTTTCTTGACTCGAGAGAAGTGAATTGGTACAAGTTGATGGAACATTTGAGACGTTTGGCTACAGAGGAAAGGCTAACCTCTATTTCGTCCTTCCTCGTGATAATCTGTCAGATGGTTTGGTTATGACATGGACTGAAGATTCAGTAGTCAGATGATGGAGAAGCTTCGGAAAGAAAGAACATGAGAACATGTGACCTATACATTGTGAAGAAGCCATGTCCTGGTAGCTATGACTGCAGATATTCAAGTGTATAGTGAGGATGATGAAACATACCCAAATAATCCTCTTGAAGATTCTGAGGAATGTTAAGAAGATCTCCCAAGTGGAAGATGAAGAAAAAACATCTACGAATGGCGGATATATACCCTACAAAAACTGATTTACAAATCAAAACGCGGTACTAATCAATTCACAAAAACTACAAATGTTCAGTGCACAATTGACTTATTAAATAGAAAGAAAAACAAGATTATAGTTGGAAACATGTAGCTAAATAAGCGAGGGGGCAAACTAATCTACTAACCTTCTTAATGAATAAGCTCACGGTCTGTGCCTACCACTTGTCGGACTCAGCCGCGGCGTCGAGGAACGCAGAACACAATTCACAAATATACTACTAATGTTGAGTGCACAATTGATTTATTAAATAGAAAGAAAAACAAGATTATATTTGGATAAATGTAGCTAAATAAGCGAGCGGACAAACTAATCTACTAACCTTCTTAATGATGAAGCTCACGGTCTTCGGCTCCGACTGTCTGACTCAGACGCGACGTCGAGGAACGCATCAGCCCAGATACCGCCGCCGAGGAGCACGCGCGGCCCGCTGGAGTCCGACCGGTCGGCGAGCACGGAAGGCGAGGGCGCGCCGAGGAAAGCGAGGAGCTGCGCCTGCGTGGCGCGCGTGCACGGAGATCGGCAAGAACACGACGTTGCCGGCGTCGGCGGCAGCACCGTACCGTCTGCACAATCCGATGGCGCGGAGGGCGAGAGCCGTCTGCCCGTCTCGAGTTGTGGCGGCGGCCATGATGGTCCAGATCCATGGGGTACGGGGGAGTCGTGCGTGCTATAAGGTGTGTTAGTTGTGTACCGTGCGCGGTGGTGTGTATTTATACTGCACTGCCCAGTCTGGTACCGCGGAACTGTATTGTAACTCATCCATCCACGTCCTACATAATTTCATTTTTTTTGAGCGCCTTTACAGTACAATAGTACCACCATTATTTATTGGTGGTACTACGTACCCATCCGTATTAGTGGTATTCATAATCCGATGGCTCAGATCAATTTGCATATCACAAAATAGCCCTAGTACTGTTATGTGGTACTAATTGTATTGAGGTATTTTTAAAGAAACAAAATAGTGTGCATTACAATATTTTATATTACTTACAAAAAGATTGAATCATTATTATTGACTGGAAATTTAAATCAACTTTTGTGAACTGGAAATTTAATAAATTTGAATTTAAAATTTGCAAGTTTCAAACTTGATTTTTATTGATTTTTGAATTTGAATTTCATGATTTCAAGTTAGCGAATTCCAAATTTGAATTTGCATTTTGTGAATTTGAAATTTATCAAATCTAAAATTTGAATTTCATGAATTTTAAAATTTCACTGAAATTCAAATTTGAATCTCATCAATTCAATATTTTACAAATGTCAACCTTAATTTTTACGATATTGAATTTGATTTTCAAGAATTTGAATGTTGAATTTCACAAATCGTGAATGGCAAGGCAATGTAATTTTAAGAAAAACCTGTAGAACTACTGAAATACCCTAAACTGTACCACTAGTACTCTACTAGTTTTTTTTTCACGAATACGTAGGAGAGCTACATATCTCTGTATTAAGAGAGAATGAGTGGCCCCTTACAAATACATCACCTCACTCCGAGCCGACCTGTGAGGGATGTTTAGATACATAGAAGATGTGATCTAAGAGCAAAATTGGTGGATGAGACCTGACCAACAACAAAAAAGGCCTAGCTTATTCCTTCTACCCGACGCTGTTCCAGCGCATTCAAGCCCCTCGATCTTTTTGCTCCAGCCAAACACCACATATGGTGTTCCTCTTTGATCATGCTAAGGATAACGGGAAGACTTGGCCTCGCACCTTCAAAAAGGCAGGAGTTGCTGTGTTTCCACAACGACCAAGATGTTAGGATGATTAAAGTGTTGATACCCTTTCTCCTGCTCTTGTGCACTCGTTTAGTGGCTTTTCTCCACCATTTGGCAAAGCAATTGGTGTGCTGTCTTGGGACAAGGTTCTGCAATCCCAAAGGGGCGAGAACTTCGTTCCACACTTGACGCGCAAACACACATGATGTCAGCAAGTGTTGAACATCTTGGCTTTCTTGATCGCATAAAGGACAACTAGCAGGATGTGGAAGCCCTCTCTTGGCAAGGCGATCAGCTGTCCAACAATTATTGCGAATGGCGAGCCATAGAAATACCTTGCATTTGGGTGGCGCCCAGGATTTCCAAAACCGTCTCCATGGCTCAAAGGGTATGGCTCCTTGATGGAAGGCTTTATATGCTGATTTAGATGAATAAAATCCAGAGCCATCTAGGCGCCATATGTGGGCATCCTGTTCTTGTGATAAGGCAAACTCATGCACCACATCCCATAGTTGAAAATACTCAAAAAGGCCAATCAGAGACAAGACCCCTTGGATGTCTTGCGGCCAAGAATGATCCAATAGCGCTTGAGCCACCGTTCGTTGCTTTTGGAGGGACAACTGCCACCACAAGTGGCGCCTGGTCCATGACCGAGCACCCCATAAGCCATCTTTCGGTCCAAAACAAGGTGGAATCACCTCTGACAACGTGAGTTTCCAAGGCCACATTGAAGAGCGCCAAAGCATTAGGGTGTACCTTGATCTCAAGTCCATGCCATGGCTTCTCAGGATCAGTTTTACGCAGCCATAGCCATCGAATCTGCAGCGCCCAGTTCATGATTTCCAGGTTAAGAACCCCGACTCCACCTAGCTCAAGGGGACGTTGTCCTTTATCCCATGCAACCCTGCAGCTACCTGCATTAACATTTCATCTTCCTTTCCAAATGTACCCCCCTCCTTAATTTGTCTACTGCCTGAATAAACCATTTCGGGCGTTGATAGCTATTAGGAGATGGATAGGAATTACCGAAAGGACGAACCGGACCCAAGCTATCCTCCTAGGAATATTCATGAGAGCTGCTCTCCATCCCGGTAGCTTGTTCCCAATTTTCTCTATCCAAGGCAGGAGGTCCATTCGTGTTAGTTTCTTGTTTGATATCGGGAGTCCCAAATAGGTGCAAGGGAAAGTTGATGTTGGATAAGGAAGGCGAGGAGCTCCTCCAACGTGGTGCCATGCGCACCCGCGGCCACCAGGGCCAGCGCCGCGTGCACGGACACCGGTGAGAACACGACGTTGCCGCCGGCAGAGGTATCATGTGTGGACGTCGGCGCTAGGTGCCTGAAGAGGCGGAGCGTGAGGGCTGTCTGCCCATCGCGTGCTGCGTTGGTGGGAGTCCGATTAGCGCGAGGTCTACTGGTATCCATATTATCGGCTACAATCAACCGACAGTGCAGTTCTTTTATGATACAGATTACGGCACACATCAGACAAAAATCGTGATCTACTCTCGAAAACAATACATTACGGGAAAGATGAACTTTTCCGAGTGCATCAATCTTTGCCGTATGTCCGCAACACATGGTAAAGAGTTGTTTGTCGAGTGTCTGCCCTGTGTTTTATTTTAGGTATTCGGCGTTTGTTTTATTTTAGGCACTCGGCAAACAACTCATGTTCGTGTGTTTTATTTACACTCGGCAAACATAAATTCAAGTCATATTTTGAAGTCCTAAACGAATTCAAATTAAAAAATATTGAACAAACAAGTTGTATAACTTCTCAAGATCCACAATTTTTATTTTCATAAGTAACATTGTTGACAAAATCTAGATCTCTCGTATAGTTTCATAAAACTAGAAGAGAGATATATAACATTTGTAAACGATGTTCTCATCGCATGTCAGATGAAAAATGATCAAAATAAAACTTATAGATCTTAAGAATTTATACAGCTTGTTGTTCAGCACTTTTTAATTCGACTTAATTTTGGATACCAAAAAGGTATGTTTGATTTTCTCAAATTTGAAAATTAGAATTTTTCAAACAACGTCGATGGAGAAACAGTAAAATAAAAACTGTAGATATAAAAAAGTTATGAAACTTTCTACTAGTTGACAACTTTTTTATTTGAAATCATCTTGTCAACAGAAATGAAGTGACGGAGTCGGAGGTGACGGCCGGAGTGACGACCTTAGGTGGATGCGGAAGCGGCGGCCCCAGGCTGATGCGAACGCGGCGACCGACGTGATGGCTGCTCCACTGCTCGGGTGGAGACAGAAGTGGCATCCAACGTGGTACCATCCCTGGCCTCACTCGCAGCACAGCAGCGGGAACCTAGGTTGTGGCCCCAGCCCAGCACGGTGGCGGTCGGGGCATCCAACGCAGCGGAGGGGTTGGCGGCGGCACCCAGAGCTCGGGCGGCGTGGCGGAGGACCGGTGGCGGTGTGGTGGGGCTGGTATGCGAACGTGTCTAGTTCTTGCTATTTTTTTTTCAAAAAATCTCTATCGTGGCTTGGGTTTGGCTCTCGTCAAACCCTTTGTCGTGTGCCCAAAAGAAGGCACGCGACAAAGGCAGCTTTGCCAACATTTTTTTTGTCGTGTGAGCTATGTCGTGTCCCACCCACGACAAAGACTTTCTCGTGGGTATTCCGCCTTTGTCGTGTGCCCACGTGTTTCTCGTAGTGATATATCGCTATAAAAAAGTGCAAAGATGTCGGGCTTTCTTAGCTTTAGCGCATACCGATAATGTTGCTGAAGAAAAAATATAGCTACAAGGTTCACACCTCTAAATTCATTGAAATAGAGTATCTCAAATAGTGCTATGGCTAATAATGGATCGTATATAGACCAACATAGGTAGGAAGTACATTTGAAATTAGTTGTTCTTGGTATATTCTTTATAGCCTTGCTATTTAGTTCAGTTGCGTGAACTTATCATTACGAGAAACCGGTTCTTTGTCGTGTGTCTTTAGTGGTGTGAACTTATCTGTGTGTGCGTGTCACTATCCCTATGATCCATCTTTATCCCTACTCGTGTTTATTACTATTACTTTGGATTATCTGATTAAGATATAACCTATAAGTAATCTAAATAACCTATAACTTGATACTGCTTTCCCCATGGAAATGACCCCTCGAATATACTCCAGGGTGAAAGCCATTAGAGTAATCCAATGGTGAAATGCTACAATTGTATCTTCTGTGTGCTTACGGAATTCACTTGTAACTAATTGGAAGATACCTAGACCTCACATGTCAATATAATAGAGCAGTTAATCTATTTTAACAGCTTCAACTTGCATGTGTGTAATATTTGGAAGGTGAAACTTCCAAGGACATTTAACTAAAGCACTCAAATGCATTAGCTTTGCATGCATAAAGAAACGCCTTTGTAATTCCTATAGCATTAATATGAGCCTTTGGATCTATTTAATTAATTGTAGGCTATAAACCCAGCAAGATCCAACATGATCATTGGAAAGATTAAATGTGTGACTAAAACAAAAGAAAGAAATTGCATCTATCGATGTGGCATGCATTCACACTTCTTTTTGAGGAAAACAGTAGGAGAAAGCCTCTACTGGTATCTCATTTTATAAATTTTTTGTGTACATCACATGATATTTACAAAAGAAGCGAACTAAGGATGAAAAGAGGGGAGAGGGGAACCAAGGACTAACTCATCACAAGCTAAGAGTACACGACACTTGAAAGGCCAAATTAAGAAAAAGAATCTTATATTTAATAGAGTAAATTTCACAAAATCCCAGGTTTTATGGTTCTTGTACCACAATCCCAGGTATTATGGTCTGTGTCATATAACACCATGTTTTTTGTCATATTATTTCACATAACCGCAGCCCTATCAAAGTAGTTTGAATATTACATGTGGATTTAACTTTCATATCAGAAGATAACTTAGTCATATATTCGAATGGATGATTTGATTGGTTAAATCAACTGGAATGCATGTCTCATGCAAGCATAAACTTATAATTTATAAATCATATTCATTGTTAACTCTTGATAGAGGTGGGGTTTTGTGACACAATATGACCATAAAACCTATGGTCATGTGACACGGGCCATAATACCTGGGGTTTTGTGACACAAGAACCACAAAACATGAGGTTTTATGAAATTTACTCTATTTAATAATTCGAGGCTCCTTTTGAGGCCTCCATAATAATCGGGAGGAGGACGGGGGCGGGGGAGGGGGGGGGGGGATATCCTATAAATTATCAGACAGAAGCAAAACATCGGATCGTTGATTACTTGATTTTGATTTCCATCAAACCACAACCATGGATATCAACCATTGAAAGGAGTCCCCCGGCATTACGTGATCGATTTCTCCCCACCCATCGTAGCTTAGGTCGACAAGTATAAGACAGCAGGTGCGGCCTCCTTTTCTTTTTTGGGCAATATACCAGTTAAGAGCAAGGTGTGTGGTCACTAATCATTGTTTGGAGCCACACAATTGATCGGAAACATTCTTTTGATGTATTATAATGCTAATAATCATGATTAGTACATATAATGGATCTCCTTTCACGCTGAATGAATATATAAGAGACATTATGGAGCCATCCGGAGAAGATAACGAGCGTGCGTTCAAACCGTGTGTTTAAGAAATTTAGTACCCGCTAAATGGTCATACTTATCTGTTGTTCTTTGAAACAGACGTTTTGTGCAGATATTTTAATGAAATTTCTTCTCTTTCAGATTAATTTAGTACAGTTTTGAATATCATCTTTGAATGTATCCGTCAGCTAAGAACATTAGTTTGTTTCTTAAACTAGAACCTTTCCAAGGCTACCAGGAGATTCTTTCAGCATGGATCGATCATTCTACAAGTAGTCACCAGCAGCTATCGGTTGGTCCTTTTAATTGAGTTCCTTCTGTTATCATACCTTACATATAATACATCTAGGAGACAATCCGACATTCAATATTTCTTTGTCTCCATTCAACCATCAATGATGTATATTAATGAAACATGTCCTTTTAACATGAAAAAGGTCTCCTTATATAATTGATAAAGTTATCCAAAGCAAGGCTCTCCTTACATAATTGTTACTTATAAGTTAAAAATCACTGTATCAAGTATTTTACTTTATTATATGAATTCATATTTTCTCCATTTCCTTGAGTTTAAAAAAATGATATTTGTTGGTATGAGTATTGGTCTCAACAAGCCTCAAATAAAAGGTAATAGTTAGTGACATACATCATCTAGATGGAATCCTAGATTAACCATGAGAGTGATATTTTTTTTGATTTGGGTATATTCCCTCTAATTTTTAATATTATTGATTTGGCTAAAAACATATTAGATAATCCAGAGGAAGTATATATATAGTTTTGTGTTCCCTCTATGCATATCAGCATGTACAATGGAAAAGAAATCTAATACTTTTTCTGTCATTATTTGACAAAACAAACAAAAACAATTCCTCCTATTCTAATGACCTGCTCAATGCTTTAAATAGCAGGCTAAGAGATTTAGCGGTGTGCCTCTAAAACAGCTAATAGCAGAGCTAAATCGGGCAATAGCGGGATATAGCAGCTAAATTGTTCATGAACTCGAATAGCGGTGCACCACCTCAAAAGGCTATAGCAGACTATAGCAGGAGATTTAAAACCTTGGTCCTGGTACTATACAAATTTATAATTTGAAAAATAAAATATCTCTCAGCTTAGATTTCTATTTTACCTGAGGAAAGAAAGACTCAGTGTAAACTAGACACCTTATATAAATTAATAAAACACACAGGCTTGGCTCTACTCACGAAGAACAGATAGACAAAAACATCATATGATGTTCTACTTCATAAATTCTCTCATCGAAATGAGGGCAAATCGTGCGATTCAGAGGCAGCGGTAGCGAGGGCGAGGTGAAATTGAGACTACCCACTCGTTGGCTACCTACAGGTTGGGGGTTCGACCCCCACTTCTCATAAAAACATCTACTCGTCTACTACTATGCCAAAGCACAGGTTAAGAGAGGACCGATCTCACATTGGGTAACGGCTCATTGTGTAAGGATGGGGCAGGGTTCGAGGATTCTCTCAATCCACATGAGAGGATCTTCTCCTTAACAAATACTGCGGGACAGCTTACTCCCGTGGATGTTGTTTTACCCGACGGTCGACTAAGTGGAGTCGTATTAGTGCGAGGTCTCTACTGGTATCCGTATTATTGGCTATAAGCAACTGACATTTATGATATGGCACACACAAACCAAAAAGCGTAATCTACTCTTCGAAAAGAATATCGCTACAAAAAAGTGCAAAGAAGTCAGGCTTTCTTTGCTTTAGCGCATACCGATAATGTTGCTGAAGAAAGAATTATAGCTGCAAGGTTCACACCTCTCTAAATTCATTGAAAGAGAAAGTATCTCAATTACTGCAATGGCTAATAATGGAAAGTCATGTATATTAAATGTACATGCATAGAAAAGACTAAATTCATTGAAAGAGAAAGTATGTCAATTACTGCAATGGCTCATAATGGAAAGTCGTGTATATTAAGTGCACATGCTTAGAATAGACCAACATAGGTAGGAAGGACATTTGGAACTAATTGTTCATAGTCTTTTCTCCATAGCCTTGCTACTTGGTTCAGTGGTGCGAACTTATTTTTGTGTGTCACTACCCCTATAATCTATCTTTATCCTTACCCCTGTTTATTACTTTGGATTAACTGATTAAGATATAACCTATGAGTAACCTAAGTAACCTGTAACTTGATAATGCTTTCCTTGTGGAAATGACCCCTGAAATACTATAGGGTTAAAGCCATTAGAGCAATCCAATGGTGAAATGCTACAAAGGTATCTTCTGTGTGCTTGCGAAATTAACTTATAACTAAGTGTAACATACCGAGACCGTACACGTCGATAAGGGAGTTCCAAACAATTATGGTGCCTAGCCAGGGATTGTTTGTCTGGTGTATCTAAACAAGTGTCGACAAGGACCATCTTTGCAAACATCTATTTGAATTTTGGGCATGAAAAACATTTGGTTTCATTGCAGCAGCAAAGTTAGAGACTAAAAAGTGCTGATCAAGTTATTGGATTGTCTGATAATTAGTCAAATATACGATATATTTATATTTGAATTCTAAAGTATTCCAAGTACAGCATGATAATGTGTGACATTAGTGATCTGTTGATAATATTAAACTGAGTGTTGTTCATGCTTAATCACAATAGGACAAGAAGAACAAAAACAACCTGACAATTTTGAGAGTGTACTAATAGGAGGGACTAATGCCATGGGCACTCGGCGGTGTTATTCCAGACGATTGACATGTCATGGTGCCTGAAGTAGCCGATCTAAATTGATGCGGGGAGATGTTTGCGGTGTCATGTTCATTGATTGGAACTAAAAAGGATTTTGGGTAATTGACTTTCAATCTAGTTGAGTCTGCAAAGGTTCTCAGAAGTCCTTTAAGGCAAAACATGCCAGCATATTAGGGCATGTACAAAGGAGAGCTCACTGTGGTCTCTTGGCACATGTATCCAAACAAAGAGACATGAAATAACTCTAGCCATACAAAGGAGAGACTTTACATGATTTCTTTTAATAAATGCATACTATTAATGATTGCATGACATAAGTCGTCTCTTCACATGTACAATGGTGCTCAGAGTTGTCTCTTACATCGGAACACGTGATAGACTGTCTCTTCGTCAAGAGACCACCCAGCCGTCTCTTCAAGGGTTGGAGGGGCTATTTACAAAATCTCATTGCCACATCAGCTGAAGAGCCCGCTCATTTATTAGCGTTGTACATGCCCTTACAAGTGAGGCGTCATCATCACGTTGTACGATTGGGTAGTCAACTGGGAATGTACGACCTAGAGAATGTTTTAGAACTCCTTGGAGGATTGCCTCATTGATAGCTGACTATAGCAGGTCTGCAGCTAGAACAAATAAGAGTGGTGATAATGTGTCACCCTGCCTGACACCTCTCGTACAGTGATAACGTATACCAGGGAGCCCATTCAAACGGACAGAGGAAGTGCCTAAGTCCAGTATTAGTTTGATCCAGAATATCCATTTTTTTCGAGAAACCCTTGTGCTTAAGAATCCCAGAATCACCTTGTGGTCGACTTTGTTAAAAGCCTTCATAAAAATTAAGTTTTAAATTTATTATTTCCATTTTCTTTAAAAAAAGATATGAGCACTCAACTTATCCACAGATCTCCTGACTCAACACGAACACTGATCCTCACCCAGAGCTTCAGTATAGTATTCATCACGAGGTTCACGATTGAGATATATTAAGCTTGCTTCTGAGGACTCACCCTTATGATAGTTAGGGATAATAAGTAGGGGCATGCGTGCCATCCATTCTCATTATAATCTTTGTTGTCTATATGCCTGATAAAGTATGCGGTATGCTTTTGGACTAATTCATGATTAGAAATGCGCAGGTCCTAACCTTATATATCTTAGCACAAAGAGTGAATTTGTTTGGTGTAGATGAAATTAGAACAATATATATAAGCAATGATGGTGGTAAAATACTTTTAGCAAAAAGTATGGAGGATAGTCCGTTGGTATTACTAGAAAAGTCTCTTGACAGATACGCACTTTGTGAGTGAGGTACGCTTTATTTTCATCTCGTATGGAAGATAGAGTTTTTTACAAAAAGCATGTGCATGACCGTATCAATCATGTCATGTTTTTTTATAAAGGATCATGTCAAGTTGTGAACAGATAAATTTCATAAGCACGTCTAGCTAGGAGCTGAAAAACGTTTCAAAGTCACTAATTACATGCCTACACTCAAACATCCAATTTCATAATGCTCCCTCTGTTTCTGGATTTTGTCTTCCAGAAAAGGGAACTAGTTCATTCTTGAACTAAAGTATCGGTCCAAGTGTCCAAAAAACAGAGGGAGTGGATTGTGGATACAATTATATCTTTTATCATCTTATTTGAAGTTCAAAAGAAGCCACCACATTTTCTCTCAAAGCCATGAAATTACTACATTAATCTAAAAAAGAAAAGATGTAACATCTTGGATTTGATGGTCCGAGCGTGACACTCAGGGGTTAGGAACACCAATAAGGACAAGGACCTAGGAACTCATCGTGCATGATCAGGACCTCATGACTATGAGTCATCAGTCCCTTGAGAGAATTTTTTTGAATAAACAGGAGGGGAAAATCCCCTGCTGATTTTTTTATATTAAAACACAAAACACATTACAAGAGGAGCTCAAGAAAAAAGAAGGCAAAAAAGAAAAAGACTAATACAAAGTTTCTAGCCATTGTTTCAAGTCCTCTTTTCTATTATCTTTTACTCTGTATAAAAGCAGAGCAAATTCTTTCTTGAAGATGTCCCTACAAGTTTGAACTATGAGTCATCAGTCCCTTGAGAGAAATTGCTGCAAGGCAATATACATCGTAAGGAGCAGATGTGATACCTGAATGAGGAGGCAATTTTGGGGCATGATGAAAACAAACACAAAAGGTATAAAAAAATCTAGGACATTTTGTGCTCAAAATTGGTGGATAGGCCATCTAATTTTCTTGGGAGGTCCCGCTAGCACCATCCAATTTGACATTGGTCAATGGGGTCTGTATAAATTTCCCCATTCTACTGTGTTTTGTCATTCATGTGCGAATTTCATCTTTTTTCTACTGCATAATTGATGGCAACCATGCTACTTGAGACTCACAAAAATCAACGCTAATTGAAGGCAACAAAACAATTTTTATTCATACTACATATTGATAACTAAACATTTGAAGAAAATAACTCACTGGAAACACAAGGACCGAATTGGCTGTTGATGTCAGTTCAGTTGCAACTTCAACACCATGTATGAGTGTATCCAACAAGAGGAAGGTGATCACTAAAATAATGACTAGAAGGATATTATTTTAATGAAAGCTGGTACAAGAACCAACTTAATCTACAACAAATATCTTGAAATGTTTCTAATTTATAGTAAATAGTCTGATTTGTTGAGTCATTAATAATCAAGTAATAAACTCAATTAGCATTACAAGTATATAGTGAAATATTTGTGATAATACATATTTATCGATCTTCATATATTAATTTAAAGATGAAATATTTTTTCTAGCTACACTAATTGCGTGGATCACCTTGCTTGTTAAATCCTTAATAAATCTATTTGGAAACCCTTTTGTACCGAGTTAAGAAAGTTAGTGAGATTAATTTAAACACGCATGAAACATCATCTACACAAAAGCAGGACTAGAAGGCCTGGTTTTATACCTTGATTAAAAAAAATTTCTGAGAAAGTGATGAAGAGGAATCTGTGTGTATATAACACACGTGGTTGTTACCATACCTCCTTTCGATGTTGTTTAAGCTCGATGGTGAAAGAGAGCAATGGATGAGGCAGCCTTTCCAGCTGTACCTCACAAAGCGGGAATGTTCTTTTAAAATTTTAAAATGTTGCGCTTTTGCCCAACGAAGGAAAAGGTGTTTCTTACGGTTCTGCTCTAGTGGCTGTAAATCGAGATACAAATACCGGCCCAACCGGCACCTCATAACAAGAACATACACTGATCAGAATCAGAAGATGGATTTGAGATCTACTATACTGCTATTGGTTCTGATGCTATTTCTGCTTGTATCCGCTACATCGAGCAAAGTTACTCACTTCACCCTCTTATCTGAATCCTAACTTATTTTTCTCAGGAAGCTAACGGCCGGCATTGTTTTCCTAAAAATGCTTTTAGGTGTACATCGTGTACATGGGGGAGAAGAAACATGAAGACCCGGCCGTGGTCATGGCCTCACACCACAATGTTCTTGCCTCCATTCTCGGGAGGTACAAAGAAAATTATCATCAGCTAGCCTTACGCCCCCTACCCCAAACCTTCTTCATACCATTTCCATTCTCTCTGCGCTCGAAAAACTGATTTATTGTGTCAGTTTGGCATCTGTAGAGAAGCTTGACTAAACAGGGCCATATATAGCGGGGCTGCCTGTTCAGAGTTCAGCATCTTAAGTACCTGTTTCATGGACAGATGATAGATGTTCGAAACCAGGAACAAAGGGCGCCGGGGGTGTTGCCACCTTTGCCAGATGTTTCTCCAAAAGTTGTTAATGGATACTAATTTACTGCATCATTACTGTAGTTTTAAGTTACGGTAGGGGTTTATGGCCACCTCTATTACAATGAAGCTTCGTCCTTCTGATTTGTTTGGTTTCCCTGTTAGACCTAAAATGAGAGAGGGAGGTTTATTAATTAGGCGTATGAATGAAAAAAAAGCCCTCTTTCTCACCGTAGAATCAAACTTTGTTGCTACTCACATTTTGTTGTTATTCCTCAAATAACCAGTAAGGATGAAGCCCTCAAGTCCATAGTCTACAGTTACAAGCATGGGTTTTCTGGATTCGCGGCAAAGCTAACGGAGAGCCAAGCAGAGGTGCTCAAGGGTACGCGAACCGCGATCGTGCACTGACATGAGCAAATCCTCTGCTACTTGCATTGCGAGTTCGTACCAACTAATAACGAGTTTTCTATGCAGAATACGCAGGCGTCATCAGCGTGAAGCCGAACACTTACCACAAGTCACACACGACCAGGAGCTGGGATTTTCTTGGGGTTAATTACAATCTGCCATCAGGGCTTCTGAAGAAGGCAAGGTACGGCGAAGATGTCATCGTCGGCGTCATCGATTCAGGTTCAATAGATTTGACATGACATTCTAGGAAAATATGTGACATAGTAACAAAAGGCATAATATGTTCGTAGTCTCTCAAGGTGAATTTGAGGCACAAATATGTTGTTACTTACAGGCATATCGCCCGAATCGCCAAGCTTTGACGACAGTGGGTACGGCCCTGTGCCGAAACGGTGGAAAGGCATTTGCCAGACCGGGCCGGGATTCAACGCCACAGATTGCAACAGAAAGATCATCGGCGCCCGGTGGTACGTCGACGACGTCGACTCCGAGGACCTAGTTGACGAGGTCATGTCGCCGTTGGACCTGGACGGCCACGGCACGCACACCGCCTCGACGATCGCCGGAGTGCCAGTGCGGAACGCAAGCCGTAGCGGCGGCGGCCTGGGCGCAGGCGTGGCACGCGGCGGCGCGCCGCGCGCACGGGTGGCGGTCTACAAGGTGTTGTGGAACGGTCGGTGCAGCTGGGCCGGGGTCCTTGCGGCCCTGGATGACGCCGTGAACGATGGCGTGGACGTCCTGTCCCTGTCCCTGGGCATGTCGCTGGAGCCCGCTGGGACGCTGCACGCCGTGGCGAGGGGGATCACCGTGGTGTTCTCTGCGGGGAACTCCGGCCCGGTGGCGGGGACGGTGGAGAATGCTTCGCCGTGGGTCATATCGGTGGCCGCCAGTACCATGGATCGGTCCTTCCCAACTGTGATAGAGCTCGGCAATGGAGAAAAGCTCGTGGTAAGTACGCAAATGAGCAGCACCTTGATGCCACTAATTTCATTCCTGTAAAATGTTAGTACACATAAACCAGGTCCAATAGACACTATAACAAAGAGCCGTTATAGCCACGGTTCCAAACTCACTATAGCCGCGGGTGAGACCAACCGTGGCTAAGTTTTCGTAGCTAAAAGTAATTCACTGTAGCCGCGGGTATATGGGGATTCAACATCAACCGTGGTCTAAATTAGAAAACAAAAAAAAGCCCGAACGGGGCGAGCAGGCCCGCCCACCCATCCAGCCATCCGATAGATCCGCTGCCCCAATCCGACCACCCACCGCACGAGCCCGGCCACCATCCAACGGATCCACTGCCCGCCGCCACGAGCCCGGCCGCCATCCGACGGATCCGCCGCCCGCCGCCCCGGTCCTGGCTGCCATCCGACGGAGCCGTCCACCCACCGCCTCGGTTGCTCGCCGCTCGCCCCCGCCGGATGGATCCACTCTGCTTGCGCCGGCCGCCTCGATGCCGCTCGCGTTCGCCGCCCCGATGGCCGCTGCCCTCCGTAGATCCCGCCATCACGATGGCTGTCGCCCCTCCGTAGATCCTGCCACCCCGATGGCCGCTGCCACTGCTCGATGGCCGCCACGTCCGAGGGAGGAGAGGGCAGCGACTGCTCGGGGCCGCCGGAGGAAGGAGGGGTCGCTGGCTCGGTGTCGCCGGCCCGCCGGCTCGGTGTCGGGGTCAGGTGCCGGTTGACGGAGGAGAGGGTGACGGCTGCGCGAGGGGAAGGTTGGGAGTTGGTTGAGGGACGGGAGGCAGCTGACTGAGGTTAGGGTTCCTTCTTTTTATAGCGGACGGGCCGTGATATGGGCCTTTGAGACGAACCGTGACTATAGATAGAGGCCTATCTGTTGCCACGGTCCGTTTTTGGCCGTCTCTATTGTTATTTTGCTCCTGTGGCTATAGTTAATTTTTGTTATAGTGAGAACTCTCACATGATTCACAAAAAAACAACAAGAAGAGAACTCTCACATCATGCCTATTTTAATTGCAGGGCCAATCTTTTTACCTCAATGACGTACCACGAGTGAACAGCAGCGAATTTTACTCCCTTGTTGATGGTGTTGGGTATGTAAAAGCGAAGTACTAGTATACTTTCTATATGCACAAATTCATTTTCTTTTCACCATTCACTGATGCTGACCGATGCTGATTGCTGAACATACCGTGCGCAGCTGCGACAAGAAGTCGCTGGCCTCAGTCGACGTCACCGGCAAGATCGTCGTTTGCTTTGCGCCAGTGGACGCAGGGGTCTTTCCGCCTAGCACAGCTCTGGACAACGCCATAAAGCTCCTCAAAGGAAAGGCCAAGGGCATGATCTTCGCGCAGTACACTACCAACTTCCTGGAGAGCATTAATGGTTGCCAAGGCATCATGGTCTGTGCGTTCATGGACTACCAACTTGCTTACAGAGTGATGATGTACAGCAATAACGACAGGTGTGGGAAAAATCTGTTACTTCTATTATGTAGTTACTGGACTGCAAATTAATGATCCTGAAATGTCGATTCCCTGTTACATATAAAGATCGCCCAAGGTAAAGATATCTCCAGCCAAGACTGTGGTCGGAGGCGGGGTCGTCTCACCGAGGATCGCCGAGTTCTCTTCTAGAGGCCCGAGCGCGGCATTTCCGGCCATATTGAAGGTGAACACATTTTGATCGTCAATTTTTATTTTGCCACCATTTTGATCATCAAATTGTTGGTGCATCCATTTCTAAATGTATGAAGACCTGTTCCTGTTTGAACAGCCTGACATAGCTGCTCCAGGAGTCAGCATCTTGGCAGCGGTGAGTGATTCTTACGAGTTCATGTCAGGGACCTCCATGGCATGCCCTCATGTGTCAGCTGTCGCCGCGTTGCTTAAGTCAATTCACCCAGACTGGTCACCAGCTATGATCAAGTCCGCCATTGTTACCACAGGTTGGCATAGCTGTCAAGTTATAATTTCTTTCTAAATGTACTGTATTAGCACAATCCAGATCCAGAGCCTAATATTCACAAGTTTATTTTCTTTTGACTGGTTACAGCGTCCGTAACTGATCGTTTTGGTCTCCCAATCCAAGCTGAGGGTCTTCCAAGGAAATTAGCGGACCCCTTCGACTTTGGCGGTGGTCACATAGACCCAGAAAAGGCTGTTGACCCCGGCTTGGTCTACAACATCTACCCGAAAGACTACACCAAATTCTTTAACTGCACTCTTGACCCCAGTGATGATTGCAATCAGGACATAGGAAACCTCTACTTTCTCAACCTCCCATTCTATTGCTGTGCCAAATCTCAAGGACTCTGTCACTGTTTGGCGCACTGTGACCAACGTGGGACCAGCGGAAGCAACTTACCGGGCAAGGGTTGAGGCTCCAATAGGTGTGAAAATGTCGGTCGAGCCTTCGTTGATAACATTCAAGAGCGGTGGCCCTAGGAGTGCCACATTTAAGGTGACGTTCACAACGAAGCTGAGAGTACAAGGCGCTTACACATTTGGTAGTTTGACATGGCTAGATGATTGTAAGCACTCAGTGAGAATACCAATCGCTGTGCGCACCATAGTCCAGGACCTCGTTGCTGACGTGTCATAAATTTATCTAGAGCTTGTAAACATGTGTCCGTGTTGTGTTTATCCATTATGTGCTTGTAATAAGAAAAGATCATGTAATACGCTCCCAGCAAACTTAGTTCCATTATCTAAAAAAAATACTCTCCCAGCAACAACCTGAAAATGTAAGACGTGTCTGATCTGCTGGACTCCATCAACATTGACCACTAATATCCTTTACGACATGTTCCGCATGATCGTAAAAGTTTGGAACCTTGATATGTGTTTCCTACAATTTCTTATTTGTTTCAACATGCTACAGATATGTGCATTTATTATTAATTCAAATGCCCAGAGCATTGTAGAATACTTCGAGAGGGGAACAATAGCAATCATCAGCTGCCGTGGATATTCCAAAGAATAACAATGGAGTGTTCAAGGTGGTCGTCCCTTTTTTTATGGAAAGGTGCGGTCCCTGTTAATTATAAGGAACGGCCAGATTATTTTAGCCGTGACCAAAAATTAGAAAGCAAGAAGTTAATTAGATGGGCATATTGAACTTATATGTAGAAGTTAAACATTAAGGCACATGAATCATCAAAGGCAAGTCTTCACACGGACCCATAGCAAGGTGAAGAAAAATTTCAAAGAACTTGAAGTATCTGCAAGAAAATAAAATTTATATTGGACACATAATGTTGTATATAGAATTAAGTTCCTCATACCAATTCGTGAGTTTACAATGGTGCTACATGAGAACCAGATAAAAAATGCGCACTAGTTGCGTTCACATGTGACAAGTACTAGTATGTCACGATTTACTATTTTTACAAAATGTAACCGGTCAACCAATTATTGAAAAAAGGTCAATACATGATGATTTTTTAAACAGGAGCTTGTATTACGGTGTAATAGACAGGTTACAATCTTATGTAGCTAAATCCATCAACCAGGAAGGCAGGGGATTCATCCGCGCACACACACACCGACACACACACACGCGAGATCAACATATGATATGGCTTCTTCACGCAGGAATGAGCCACCACATTAGCTTCTCTTCTAGCAAAAGTAACGGAGAAAGAAAGAAAGGACCGCCTAGCTCTTGTATATCATGTCATAACCCAGAAACAACCGATCTATCCACCGTGGAGGAATTGACAGACTCGACCAGTGTTTTGCTGGATAAAAATTTACCTGTTTTTTTATTACAGATTATTGTCTTTTTTTTTGCGGGTATTACAGATTATTGTCTTGAAACGGCATTGCTCTAAATCCTTTACATAAACTATTTCTAATGCGTGGATAGTTGTTTTAAGCAAAGACACAATGACACGTTTCGAGGTAAGCATAGTTGAAGTCTGTAGAACTTTGATGCTGATCATTGCTTGGTGTTGGTGGGATCCAGGACGTGCCCTGCGAACACGATGACCCCGGACCGTTCCTCCATAATGAAGAAGGTGAATGGGTGGTCGGCGATGAACTCGACGAGGTCAGGCAGCGGCCCATCACTGCTGCTCGTGGCCATGGTGACCGTGGGTGCCTCTATTCCTGCCTCGTTCACCTTGACAACAGCCTTGTGAGCGACCTTGTTGAGGAACGTTGACCGCGAGCCTCTGGCATCCCAACTGCACATTCCTCGCAATTCGGCCTCTGTCGGCGAGAACGGCAGCGAGAGCCCAAGCCTTCGGAAGTCTTCCTTCAGGTCAGTCCAACTGAATGAGATTTCGAACCTGGGCAGATGCAGGTTGACATTCGTCTCCTTCATCGCGGCCAAGACGCCATACAGAAACTCTGGTGACGTGGCCAGCACATCCACCATGCCTGCGATGCCATCGTTCGCGTCGGGGAGAAAGACGAACATGGAGTACTGCATGGAGTTGTCGCCGGCGTCCGACGAGGCCTTGTTCTGCACCTGTCCAGGCTTGTAAGGGAGCCTCAGGACCTTGAACCCGTTCATGCATGCGACATGTTTCTTAGTGTACATCGTCATGAACATTGCCTCGGCGTTGCGGCCGTTGAGGAGCTGGAAGTTGCCCCGCCTAGAGCTCGAGGCGTGGAAGGGGTGCAGCCATGCCCCCTTGAAGTAGACCGTGTTGGCGAGCACGAGGTCGGTGGAGGTGTCATTGTGACCGAGGCAGATGACAGTGTCGGTCAGGTTGTTGGTAGCCTTCTTCACCCACTGGTTGATCATGTCTACAACTTTCGTTGGCTTCACATATATTAACAAGGAATGTCTCAGGTCATCAGGTATAATCGACAATAATGGGAATAAAAAAGGAAGTAGATGTAATAAATTATAAAGCCCATCTAAAACATAGGATCACTTATAGTTACGAATCTAGTCATCTAGACCACTAATAAAGTTTAAAATCACGGTTTAGAATATTTCGACACCATGATCAAACCGGAACATAAATGATGCGCCATTATCTCATAAGACTTAGAAAATCTGATCTATGATCAACACAGTATGTACATCTATGATCAATTTCTTAATATGACTCTCTATTCTCTACATAATTAGAAAAATGAAAAATTGTTTGCATTCTCATGATAATAAATCTAGGCGTTGTCAAATTAGAATATTATCTAGCCATCCTTTATACTTGCAGTACCAGGGATGAGAACGAGAAAATTTGGGTAAAATGAGTTTGACGATATATATGATCACATCAGCAAGACAACGTTGGGAAACAAGATGCAGGTTTCTGTGATTTAGCAATCAAACCACGAATCAGAAGTTCATACTAAACACAAGAGTGATTCAAGATTCAACATTTATAGTGTTATGGATTTGACAAAATGTTATTATTTTTCAACCATCTTCATCGAACCCTGGGTAGACTGAGAAAATGGAACGGTATTATATATCTATAACATTGAGAAATTTCAATCTTTGTTCGTCTTTCATAAAGGATGGAAATCTTAGCCTTGGATATTAAATATCTGAATATGATTGATTCTGTTCTCCAAATAAAAAAGTTGAAACGTTCTTATGGATTTTGGTGATAATAAATAGACTTCCGTGTGCTGGAAGCCTGGAACACATAAACTGGTGCTGCACTGTAAATTAAATTAGAACAGAAATCAAGGATCGAGATAACTAGGTTCCTATGAATAGCAAGATTTGTTCGTTAGATTAATAGGTGGAAAGATTTGAAGAAAAGATAATAATTTACTGACCTCCTTCGTGAAGCTCACAATTCGCGCTTCACATTTGTAGGACTTGGTGGCGACGTTGCGGAACGAGTCGGTGAGCCCACCGCGTGAGGCGTCCACCCAGACGCTGCCGCCGAAGAGCACGCGCGGCCCACTAGAGCCCGGCCGGTCGGCGAGGACGCCGTCGGCGAGGCGCCGCCCGAAGTCGGCGAGGTCCGTTGCCGAAGGCGCGCCGAGGAAGGCGAGGAGCTGCGCAAGCGTGTCGCCGCGCGCGCCCGCCGCCGCCAGCGCCAGCGCCGCGTGGATGGACACCGGCGAGAACGCGACGTTATCGCCGCCGTGAGCCGACGGCGGCGGCGCGAGGTGTTTGGCGAGGCGGAGCGCGAGGGCCGTCTGGCCGTCCCGGGTGGATGTGCAGGTAGCGGCGGTGGCGGCGGCCATGATGACGGTTGACGATATGGTTTCTCCAAATGCAGAAGGGTTGCCTATATACGTAGCTGCGCTCGAATCGGCACGATGGCACGATCACTCTACGTTCGTAATTGCCATAACAATATCCTGGTTATTATGTGTAACAAAATATAGTCAATAGTCTTCAATAACAACTGAGTTAGTTTTAATAGTGACTACTTCAAGATGTATAATACTGTTTTTTTTCAGATAATAGAAACAATAGTTTCCGACCTCCACAAAGCACGTAGCCCGTTTTCGTTTTACTTATACGTAGACTAACAATAAGAACATGGAACAAATGAAGGAGGTTGGATCCTATTTATTGAAGCGCCATCTATGAGACGCAAATAACTCAAGCGCGGTCATCTCCAACATCATGCTCACCTCACGAATATGATCACGAACCTCCTCGGGTAGCAGCTACACCCAATACCTTAGCCAATAATCTCTCCTAAATAAAGCCTACCAAAAATAATGTATATCTCACATTATCAAAACAACACTACTAGAATAGAAGCCTTTAATATCGGGCAAAAACTGCCTCTAATATCGGGCAAAAACCCGCTATTACGTAGACGTTATTAAAAATCGAGGTGTTATAATATCGGACAAAACGCTCGCTATTACTGTGATTTAGAAAAAAATAAAAATAATAAAATAGGGCTTGGCACATCCCAGCCCGCCAACCCCTACGCACTGCTTGGGACCACCTCGTCGCATCCGGCGCTGGGGAGGGGTAGGGCACAGCGGGGAGCCGGATCTAGCCGCCGCCACGTCGGATCCGGTGCCGGGGAGGTGTGGTGTGCGGCGCATCGCCGTATCCGGTGCTGGGGAGGGGCGGCCCCGCACCTTGTTGCCGGGTAGGGGCGCGGCATGGTCGAGGGAGCGGTGGGTGAGGTCGGGGAGGGGCGGCGTCGTGTAGTGTTGCCGGGGAAGGGCGGAGGAGGGGCGACGGCGCGCTTCGTTGCCAGGGAGCGGCGGCCGGGATAACCACCCGCCGCCGGCCAGGGAGGGTCACGGCTCGAGTGCGTCGCGCGTGCGTGGGGTGGAGGGAGAGAAAGAGTGATAGGGAATGATCGTGACTTAGGATTAGGATTGAGAACCACTATATATATAAACGAGTTGATATAGGCTTTGAGTTGAGCTGGTTGGGCTGGTGTTGCACAGCAATACTGGGCCCGTGATGATGTCACTATACCCGATATTGCTGTAACATATTCAATATCATCCCTACGCCCACAATTATAGTCCATTTTCAATATCGGGCATCGCTGATGTCATCAACGTCTTCTATTACAGCCACGCTGCAATAGCGTTGCAACTTGATGATGTCAACAATGTCGCACTGTAATAGCATTTTTCTTGGGTGCCCGCTATTAACGGAAAATGGCCCCTGATATTGCTGGCTTCTTTTGTAGTAGTGCAAATATCATTTTTAGAACTCCAAATTGCCCAAAACATGGCCGCTCACCCACTTGAATTATTTTTCTATTTTATGGGTTAACAAGAGAGCCAATCGCCAACGATACGAGCTATTGATCAAGATGGGTTAAGACCCGTGGTCATATGTACTAGCCTCCAAATATTCCTAGCATGATGGCAATCGAAAAACAAGTGTTGAGTTGTTTCATTGGTATTGCAGAAACAACACTTTTGACTTTCTGTCGTTTTGCCATATTGTCTTATGTTAAAATAACTCCTCAGATAAGATACCATATGAATATTTTAATATTAAAAGCGTACTTTCAACTTCCAGATTAACTTATAACAAAAAAAGATCATATTTATTCGTAAGAAACATGTACATACATTCCGGATCTTTGTACTTTCCAAGAAACAGTGCCCCTCTGATCAGTCAATCTGAAATTTGACATATTGGGTATGAAAGTCATTATATTCAGTGAGTTTTAACCAAAGCATGGTACACCTAAAGGATAGATTGTAAGGTGTATTTCCAATGATTTGTTCAACAGAATTGTTCTGGTAATAAATCACCTGGTACAAGTTGGGGTATGTCTCACTGCTGAAGGATCTGATCCATGCCATGCTTCTTACCAAATCTAACCTAGGAACCATCCTTTACATTAAAGGAAATACATGATAGGAATTCATCTTTGGCTTTTGACAAATAGAAGTGAGAATCGGAATGTATAGGACTGTATCGATTCGGTTTGGATAACAATAAATTCTGACAATGCCATTTCCTGATTTCTACATAAATGTTAAACTAGTTGTCGTGTGAAGTTAAAAATTTGTATTATAGGAGTTTTCTAGTCCAAAACTGTGGTCACTATTTTTCCTCAACTAATGACCATTAGTTGTAGGGTAGTTTAGTAATTGCACTAAAAAATTAAAGAATTGAGTATTTACACAATCTTTTGTTAGTTGCACTAAAATTTGACTAACTTAGTAATAATGATGAATATCATAAGAAATTTTGTATAAAAATTGACTAGCTTACTAATAATGATAAATTTTGTTTATGATAAATACATTATTTTGATGATATAACCCTTTGTAATACTCATTAGTTATTAATTTCTGAAATTAAATCATTACCATTGTATTTTGTATAAAAATTGACTAGCTTACTAATAATGATAAATTTTGTTTATGATAAATACATTATTTTGATGATATAACCCTTTGTAATACTCATTAGTTATTAATTTCTGAAATTAAATCATTACCATTGTACGCAACTAGTGACTATTAATTATAAGAAAATAACCATCAATTGGACCAGAAAACTCCTATTGTCTTAACCTCGAGGCAACACTGCTGTGGATAGGAGTATAGGATACAGTGTCCCAGACATCCGATAGAGATTTTTCATGAAATATATATATTGGCAACTAGCATGCGTTGCTATGGGTCTAACTTATTTTATGAAATATTATACGCACAATATAAAAATCTTCCCATACTGATGTACTCTCTCTCCATATTACTCATCCTACACTCATCTAGTTTTCTTAATTTACTTGTGACTTTTACATCCAAATACACTATAAATCTTTATCTTTATCTCCTTATTCCTTGTGTTTTGCGTGGCCCATGACCAACATATGACACTGAGAAAAAGAATGAAACAACACTACAATAGTAAAAGGCCTCAAAAGAAATCAATATGCCACTCTTCTTCTTCTTCCAACCAGACGTTCTTGTGTGCCATTGAAGAAAATAAGACCTCAAGTTGAA
This sequence comes from Chloris gayana, assembly GCA_031894775.1. Lineage (NCBI taxonomy): Eukaryota > Viridiplantae > Streptophyta > Magnoliopsida > Poales > Poaceae > Chloris > Chloris gayana. Next base: position 510,703 of record JAUNZO010003244.1, read on the forward strand.
GGCTACAAATAGGTTTAAAGGTGGTAGGAATTCTTAAAACCGATGTCCACAACCATACAAAGATAACCTACGGTATTAAGGATGGGCGAGGAAAGACAAATGTGACAGATTAGGTACCGAACCGGAGTCAGAGTGAACTGCGGTATAATGCGACGATTCGTAGGTTTCATGTGTACAGGCTCCTGCGATGGCATCATCGTTGTCCTCAGCGTCGTGTAGAGGGTTGTCGTCATATGGAGTCATCATCGTCGTCGTTGGTTTTGTGTTGAGGGTTGTCCTCTGATGGAGTCCTCGTCTGCATCCAGTCCATCTTGCTCCTCATCATTGCACGCGAGATCAGTTCTTCCTTCATGGGGTATGTAGATAACAAAAAATAAATTGTGGTTGTCGCTTCCTTCTCTGTGCCGATACCTTTCCGGCTGGCATCGTACATGTCGCCATGCTAATCACGGACAACACGGCTCATTCTCCAGTCTGTTTCATTCTTCCAATAATCTTCACGATCAGATAGTTCTACATCAATGTTTGTAGCGGCAGCCACGACCGCCACATCACGATGTCAGAGGCTGTTGTGGTGCCTTGGCCGCTTCGTCAATGAGGGGTTGGGATGGGCACCAGTGATCCAGTGGAGCGCTTGGTCAGGGAGCCAGCTGTGCGCGGTGACGGGGAGCGCATTCTTCCGTCGGCGGCCATGCCCACGGGGAGAAGTGCTAGGGTTTCACGGAGCCTTCGTGCAGCAATGTGATCAGAATATGAGAGCGAGGATGTCTCCACTTTTTACGAGGCAGTTTTACTTCACTCCGTCTTGGAGCGGATTTCACGTAACAAAACAAACTACGAACAAGAGAGACGATCTAAGCGACACCAAAAGAGAAAATAGAAAAGAGAAGAGCAAGGGAGAAATAATAAGAAGACTAGCAAAAGTGTCCGTGCTTTGCTACGGGCGAGTCTTAAACTCTCTTCCTAGATAAGGATTCTAAGCTTAAAGTGGAGGTAGAGGTTAGGTATTATGTTTGTTGCTTTTTTAAACAAAATATTAACCTCTGCTTACGTACACTTGATTTTGTTCAGTTCCATTTGAAAGCATCGACTATTTTTTTACTGTTATTCTCTTTCTTTCCAATTTCACCTCATTTGTATTGAATTAACCTAGGTCAGTCCTAATTGATTTGATATTTTTTTTGATCAAGTTGGATTTGGAAGCAAATTAAACCTACTGTAAGAGAATTTGAGTCCCCCCCAATCCAGTGAGAATGTCATTGAGCGACAGAGATAGTTTTCCAGATTTGTCATCCTCACCGGCGCCGGAGCCACTGCCGAGCTCGCATGTGCCTTTCCATGGCGATAAGGCCCTCCATGGTGTTTCCCGCACCCGAGCTCGCTCTTGATCTTCGGCTTATGTATTAAAGAACGGATCGGATTACAGATCGTATTGGACATCGGTAACTTACGTAGAGGTGACACCAAATGGTCACTTACGTGGAGGCGGACACAAAACAGAATGTAGAAGACCAAGGGAGAAATAATAAGAAGTCTCCATGACCCTAAGATCAAGCAGGTTTTGTGAATGAGCTTGACGGCTCACAATTACGTCTTCCTCTTTCTTCCTATGCTAGAGAACGGAACATCGAACCAGGAACAAGTGGCTTCTGGTTTCTTTCGTCTGTAAGCCTTTTGAGAGGTTTTCCGGTGTTTGCGAGGTATCTAGAGGTATTAAGAGGTATTTCGATCTCACGCTAGAACTGTTGATTGAGAGATGGGCAAGGTATGTAACAAAAATTATCATAACCGGTGGCAGGTGGGTAATTATATACAAACAAAAAGTCTTTAATTAATAGTGTCACATCAAGTAAATGATCGATTAATTATGAACATCATCATAGAATTTTCTTCCGCCACCATCATCGTCTCTCCCTTCTTGTCTCCTGGGCTCTACATCACCACCAAGTAAATAATCAAGAATCCGAGTAAACAACGGTACGAGGAAGAACGTCATGGCACCAAGCGGCGGCGTGAGAAACGTGATAGTGCCAGCACCGTCGGGTGGAGCGCTGGGAGGATGCGGGTGCAGGCCCATGTCGCCGCCGTGGGACTTTGAGAACCATAAGCTACGTTCAAGAACACCATCACGTGCGACAAAAACCCTAATAAATCACAAATCTGAACGTAAATCCGAACGGGTACGCCAGGCGCTGCCTGCCTTGGGCTGTGCAATAATTTTGAGTAAATCATACCAAAACAATGTAAATTACACATTCCTACTGGCTTCTATTTTGAGTCAACATGTAAAATTATTATTTTATCCCTAATACTTAGGTACTTCTACATATATTGAAGTACGTTTAGCATTGTATCTTCTATCATAAGTCATTGGATCGAGGCCAATAGACGGTCCACATTCTTTACAAACACCGGAAAACATCTCAAACCGTTTACTGGCTTTAGCTAACTGCACACAGGAATCCTACAAGTTCTCATCCCTTATTCGCTGACCATGCACGTGCTCATTTTTATTCCTAGATTTACACTAGTACCTAGTAGTAGGTTGCAGATTGCTTGTTGCCGACTTTTCTTCATCATGGCTTAATTGACGTACAATATTCTGCTGCTAGACTGAGTCAACTTGTCAACAGTTCCACCACATGCTAGACTGAGTCAACTTGTCAACAGTTACACCACATAAAAGTACAATTAGCCAGTTCTAGCAATGCTGGTAGTCAAATACTGTTAGAGTCGCATCGAAGTTCTTCATTATTAATTAGTTAAAATCTACGAAAATGATGAATCTCTTGTTACCTAGTACTACAACCTTGCCAGGCACTTTACATTTGGGTTAACAGATTAATTAAAGTTCTTCTCGGGAGTCCGGTTGACCTAGCACTCCTTGCAGTCTCTGTATCATGGGAGAGGGAAATGTGTTTCTACACTCTGCTGAGAAACTGCTATATATATATACACACATCAGCGGCTGAGCAACATATCGAACCCATTCTACAAGAATTGAACATGTCCACTGATCTGAATCCCAAAATGGAATCAAGATCGCTGGCTTTCTTCTTTATACTACTGTCAATCATCCTGTGGATCTTGCCCCTTTCCGCCAATGCGTCACCAAGCAAAGTACGACACTTTCATTTCCTCTTCCCTGATGCTCCTCTCTCTTTCAGGATTAGTATTCCTCGCTATTGCTTTTTCTTGCAAATAAATAAATAAAAATCCAGATCTATGTTGTGTATTTGGGGGAGAAGAAACACAATGATCCATCTGTGGTTACTGCATCCCATCTCAACGTGCTGAGCTCTCTTCTTGGGAGGTACTACACTCACTTGTAGTTCGTATATTCAAGTTGTAACGTGCATATTACTGTTGGGACGAATAAGATGGCATAGCTAGCTTGCTGCTCACATTTTCTTGTCCTTGTCCATATCATCAATGGAGCAGTGAAGATGAAGCCCACAAGTCCATAGTTTACAGTTACAAGCATGGATTCTCTGGTTTTGCGGCAAAGCTCACCGAGTCTCAAGCAGAACAGCTTAAGAGTACTTACCGGATCAACACAAGAACAAATCAAGTGGTTCCGTTATCAGCTATTAGCAAGCATTACCTGTACTAATTACTAATTCTGTGATGCAGAGTACCCTGAAGTAGTCAGAGTGAAGCCTAACACATATCACGAAGTGCACACGACTCGGAGCTGGGATTTTCTTGGCCTGAACTATCATCAACAACCATCTGGGCTTCTTAAGAAGGCAAAATATGGCAAAGATGTTATCGTCGGCGTCATTGATACAGGTTATGACTACAGAACATTCAAGCTGAAGTATGCTGCAACTGAAAGAAGAATATCCAGAGCTCAGTTTTTGAATTGTTCGGATCTGTTCCAGGCATATGGCCAGAGTCACGAAGCTTCGACGACACCGGGTGCGGCCCGGTGCCGAAACGGTGGAAAGGCGTGTGCCAGACCGGCGACAAGTTCAACGCGACGAGCTGCAACAGGAAGATCATCGGCGCCCGCTGGTACGCCGGCGACGCCACCGCCGAGCAGCTCAAGGGCGAGTACATGTCCGCGAGAGACGCCGATGGCCACGGCACGCACACCGCGTCGACGATCGCCGGCGTGCCGGTACCGGGCGCGAGCTACGGCGGCCTGGCCGCCGGCGTCGCGCGGGGCGGCGCGCCGCGCGCGAGGCTGGCGGTTTACAAGGCGTGCCTCGGCCAGTGCGGCGACGCCTCGCTCCTCGCTGCCGTCGACGACGCCATCAACGACGGCGTGGATGTCCTGTCCATGTCCGTGAGCACCCTGCTTGAGATCCCCGGGACGCTGCACGCCGTGGCAAGGGGGATCCCCGTGGTGTTCTCCGCCGGGAACAACGGCCCGGCGCAGCAGACCGTGCTGAACGCCGTGCCGTGGGTAATCACGGTGGCGGCCAGCACCATAGATCGGTCGTTCCCGACGGTGATCACGCTCGCCGACGGGGAGAAGCTGGTGGTACGATTCGTCAGGCCACTTCAGTAATCCGAATAACAAATTAAGCACAATCTTTATGGATTTTGTATGTGAAATCTTATAGTAAGTTTATTGCATGGCATGGGGGAAAATGCAGGGCCAGTCCATTTACTACACTGAAGTGGCGGCCGCGAACACCAGCACTTTTGAGGCGATTGTTAATGGTTTTGGGTAACGAACTTGATTTCTTCTCTATACATACATGTTGTTTAGACGTGCTCTTAAATATTGACTGATGCTGAGTGTACCTAAGATGCATCGATACCAAACAATTTGCAGCTGCGACGAGGAGACGCTAAAGGCGGTCGACGTCAGCGGTAAGATCATTTTGTGCACGGCAGCGCTCGCGTCGAAGTCAACGCCTGAGGAAGTATTTGTCGGCGCCCATAGCTTTGCTGTCAAAGCCGGGGCGAAGGGCATCATCCTTGCGCAGCACACCACCAACAACCTCGATATTCTTCAGCTGTGCCAAGGCCACATGCCCTGCGTGGTTGTGGATCACGAAATCGCATATAGGATCTTAAGGAAAAGGTAAACGCCTTGAACACTCCCTCCGTCCCATATTATAATGCTAATAATAAGATGCATGCGCACACATCTTAAAATTTACAGTTTGAAAATTTTGACTAACAATAATATTTTTGGTTTAATGGTATAAAGCTCGTACAACTACATTTGTGTTTCAGTGTGTTACTTCCTTATGACTACGATTTTATTTTACTAGTAACAATGCATTAGAATATAATAACAACCCAAATCAGTGTCAAGTCAAACCACATCTTATAAAATAAGAGAATGGAAGTACGACGTGCATATATCGTCAAGCATTAACATCCTCAGTCATTTCTCACAGCGACATGAAGGTGAAGATATCTCCGGCCTCGAACGTGGTCGGGAATGGTGTGATCTCACCTAGAGTTGCAGCGTTCTCTTCGAGGGGTCCGAGCTTTTCGTTTCCTGCTATACTGAAGGTGACATTCATCTACCTTAACGCAACCTAAGCGCGTCTATTAATAGATCAAATTGTATTGAAACATGTCCTTTTGAACATGGACAGAACCCCTAAATAATTTTGTAAAATTGAGTATGTATATGAGTATTCAGTCATGCTTCTTACCAAAACTTTGTTTTTCTCTTGTGACTAAGCCCGACATAGCTGCTCCTGGAGTTAGCATATTGGCAGCAAAGGGCGACTCATATGAGCTTTTCTCTGGGACATCCATGGCATGCCCACATGTCTCGGCAATAGTTGCGCTGCTCAAGTCAGTTCACCCAGATTGGTCCCCTGCCATGATCAAGTCCGCCCTTGTTACCACAGGTAGGAACAATGTATTTTCACCACATTACCAAATTACAACATAACATGCCAATATCGTTATTGTTGTTTCAGCATCGGTGACTGATAAATTCGGTATGCCAATTCAAGCTGAAGGATTGCAACGGAAACCAGCTGACCCCTTTGATTTTGGCGGTGGCCATGTAGACCCAAACAGGGCAGTTGACCCTGGCCTGGTGTATGACATAGACCCAATGGAGTACATCAAGCTGTTTAACTGCACTCTTGGTCCAAAGGAAGATTGCTCAGACTACCATGGGAATCTATATCAGCTCAACCTCCCCTCCATCACTGTGCCCAGCCTCAAGGGCTCTATAATGGTTTGGCGAACGGTAACCAATGTCGGACAAGAGGAAGCGACTTACCAGGCAAATATTGAGGCTCCAACCGGTGTGAAAATGTCGGTGGAGCCTTCTACGATCACATTCAAGAATGGTGCCCCAAAGAGAGTATCATTTAAGGTGGTCTTCAAAGCGACGATGAGAGTACAAGGTGGCTACTCATTTGGGAGTTTGACATGGGAACATGGTCGTAAGCACTCAGTGAGGATTCCAATAGCGGTACGCAACATAGTTCAGGACTTCGTTTCTGATGTGTCTTAAATTTATCTAGAGACTATTTCCCGGATTTGTTGTTTGATCCCATGTTCTCTTGTAACAATAAAGCAACATAGGATGAGTACCAGCAATTCAAGAATTCAAATGGTAATTATATCAGTAATTTGTGAAAATGTGAAATACATTAAACCATGCACCTTTTACATAAGAAATATCATCAAGAGTTTGCAGCCAGTCTTCTAATAGTTTCTACAATCTCTTAAGGTCACTAGTCAGTGCAATTGGATGCAACGTGATTTTTATTGCAATACATGAGCTTTTGTCATGGGCCAAAGATACTATGGGCCACCAGGCCCTGGCGACGGCCCACTAAGGGGCGATTGGGCCAATGGAGTGCTGGCCTGGTACTGTTTATGGTGTGAACAGTACCCGTGCAACACTGTAGCACCAAGCCCACCTAGGATTACTTAGCAATTAAGATGTTTATGTATTTCCATGAATTGTAATAGGTTGCTTAGGAGTCAAGAAAGCCTCTCTATATAATGAGAGGATTGTAATCAGGTCTAAGCAACTAAATAGAAGGGCTTAGTCCCCTATTTCCACTCTCTAGCCTCCATGCACCTCTCCCCCTCGCCCTAGCTGCCGCTGCCTCCCATCTGCACCTCCATAGCAGCTGCCGCCACCTGCATAGCTGGTCTAGGGCAGTAGCCCTAGGCTTGCACATAACACTTGGTATTCAGAGGCCTTCTCCGATCCTCCCACCACCATCATGTCTTCCAGCGGTCTGTTCATAGAGTTTTTCGCAAGCCTCGAGATGGTGATGAAGTACCACATGGAGACGCTAGCCGCCCTCACCGACTCCCCGACATTCCAGGCCAAGGGCAGCAAGATGGAAGAAGCCGCTCGCCGGACAACGACCATCAGCGCCGCTAAAAAGGCGATCACATGCGTTTATGGCAAATCCATCACCGACATCGCCAAGCAACACCAAGAGGAGGCCCTATATGTTGAGATGGCGGCCTTCACTTCCACGGTTGCATCAACAATGGAGCAAATTCATGTGGAGAACTTCATCCAGCCTACTACAACCATCGCTAATGGCGCAACAGGTATTGTTCGCTCTGCAGATCATGTTGTCATTGGCTGTTTCGGAGGCCATTACCACCGTGGACACACCCAGTCACCCACAGCTGAGCAAATCTGCATGGATCACTTCAACCGAGATGCCACCAACCATCATGAACGGTATCCCTGCTATTGTTTATCCGACAGATCTAGAAGTTCCTATTGAAGAGAACATCGTCCTGGCTCCAACGTCCTAGATCTTTGCATCGGGAGGCTCCTCAACACTAGTTGTCAATAGGAAAATAATGGAGGGCAACGCTGTGACAACAACAGATGTGCCATTGGAGATCTGCCCTATTGATGGCACAATTCCATTAGATCCGAGTGCAGCGATTGAGGTAAACACCATCCGAGGCCCAACTTCTACAATTTATTTGCCTTTGGTTTTCGATCTGGTGCTTTTCCCTACCCTAGGCATAAATGTGTGCTAAAAAATGCCTTGGTTTTTCCAACAACCAACTTGGTAGCAAATCCGTTCTTCTCGGCAATGAACATCACCGTTGAAGCTCAACTAGCCGCTGGTTTGACACGCGGAGATCTAATCGCACCACCAACTTCTGATTTGGGAGCCCTCTCGCACTTTGGTCAACAAACCACCACAAGTCCATGAGCCGGTCAAAACACCTCTCCTATTCAACAACAACGGGTCTACCTCAACGTTGGCAACCACCATGCATGCCTCGAGGGACAACAATGTTGCATTCAAAGCCGATCCTTTGATTGTCCTCAACTTCATAAGGTGTGTACTTGAATCGATCAATACTTGCCCTAAGAAGGAGCGAACATCAGGAACAACCAAGCATAAGCATCCCAAAATTCTTAATTGGTTGTTTGTTGTTTACTATCTCTGCCCAAGACCACCTTCCACCATGACGACCACTCGATGTTCAACACCATGAAGGCGGCTACACCAGCACTAAGTCCCTAGAGCGATCAGCATATCCTTCTACCTCGACAGATGGCTTACCTTGTTGGTCCGCAACATCTCCTTCCTTCATCAACAGCAGGCCTTACAGGCTACTCCACCACGGCAGGCCCTAATGGCTCGCATATTGAGTTGGGAGCTCTCTTGGGCTTGGAACAGCCAAGGTGGCCAGATCTTCTTCGACAACAACCTCTACTTCGCGGCTTATTCAACATCCCTCCATCATGTTTTGGCTACCCTCCTGCGGCGTTCGGAGGAACTTTTGTTTCACCAAGTTGTGGTAGGCTTCCTTGGACTCCCTCAACATGAGCTGTCTTCCACGTGGTGTTCGTCTTCTTTAGGAGTTGTCTACTACAAGTATTGCATCGACAAATGTTCGCTTCGTCGACCTTGCCGACCATAACCTCTTCCACATGGCTTTCATAGTTCCCAATGGAGCTATTGTCCCACTCTCGGCTTCTGATTTCGACATCCTCTTTGGCCACTTCATCGACTTGACAGTAGCTCACCCATGACCTTGTGACACTTTTGTCGTGACTTTCGACGATTTACTACGGATGACGAGCAGGATAGGCGACCCTTCTTCATTGGACCTCCACGTGATGAGCTCCACCTCTGTTTCGACTACGACATCAAGCTTTGTCGTACTCCTGCTACACCGGTGATCGCTACCCACGTCCGGATGGTTTTCGAGCACGAGGATGTGTGGGTTCTCGGCCCGGACGATGGTGTTCTGGGTCAAAGATATTATGGCTCACCAGATCCTGGCTGTGGCCCACCAAGGGGTGATTGGGCCAAAGGGGTGCACGCCGTGAACAGTACCCACGCGACAATGTAGCACCAAGCTCACGTATGGTTACTTAGCAATTAAGATGTTTAGGTATTTTCATAAATTGTAATAGGTTGCTTAGGAGTCAACAAAGCCTCTCTATATAATAAGAGGATTGTAATCATGTCTAAGGAAATAAAAAGAAGGACTTAGTCCCCTATTTTGTACTCTCTAGCCTCCGTGCGCCTCTCTTCCCCTCGCTCTAGACGCCGCTACCTTGCCTCCATAGTAGCCGCCACCCTAGGCCTACACAGAGGTTTACTATGATAGTAGTCAGTTTTAGTTGCAATAGGTCGACATGTTCCCATCATTTTTCAGTTGGTCTTACTTTTTCATGGTTTGTTCAAGAAAACTGTTTTGGAGATACAAGTGGTTGTCTTCAACCTTTTTGCTCAAGCAAAACTAATTATTATTTTTTGTAATCATGGATAGATATAGTAGTGTTCCTATATTCATATGTTAATGGTGATTTCAGTTTATATTGTGTTGTTATTGATGTGATTGTTATTTGAATGTGTTGTAATAGTAAATGACTGATTGAATTAATTAATAATATAGATGTTTTGCAATAATATTTATTGTTGAGTATGTTGCATTACTGATTTAATACTACCAATGTCCCATTGAAAGTGTCGTTCTCGCTTCCCAAGAAGTCAAACCTTTTCAACTTTGACCAAAAATATATGAAAATAGATACATGTTTATTGAATATAATTAGTATCATTAGATAGATAATTGAATCTACTTTCATAATCAACTTATCTAAAGATACAAATATTACTAATATTTTCTACAAATCTAATCAAAGTTTAAAAAGTTTGACTGACACGAATACCATAGCGACACTTCGAATGGGACGGAGGGAGTATCATTTAGTAACTATATGACGCTCACACATTTTGATGTGATATAATTCGACAAAAAGCTACAACATCTGTTGCATTGTGATAGTCGTTAAATATGTAGCAATGACTCAAACTTCATTGCAATATCCTATAAGTAAATTGCAACATCATAGATATCGCTGCCACCAGAAAATATCATGTTAATATAGCAAATTAATATGAACTCTAGCTTTGTAATAGTGCTTCCTGCTACCAATCAACTTTGTTGCAATGACCATTATAGCAACCAGAACCATGGTGGCCAATATAACTAATGCAACATCCATGGTCATTGTGTGTTTACATCTTTTTTTTCCATGTGGTCCTTCGTTGCAACACCCTATATTTATGGCAACATTTTACAATTGTGATGCAACATGCTATTGCATAGGAGATAATTGTAACGCCACCACTTAGATGCATCAGTTGCATATTGCAATGAAAATGATTTTATTGCGGAACTGGGCTATTTCTGATCGTTTTCTTCTCCTTAATGAAAACCCACCTAGCTCCTCCTAGGTTGGATCTCCTTTTTAAAAAAAATGATTTTGTTGCAAAAAATTTGCACCATTGTGCTCGGCCGATTTTCTTGCAGTGATGGGTTGATTGCCTAGTGAAATAAATTTGTGTTTTGTTTGATGCCTTGGAGATCAACTTATCATTACTTTTGTTTTCGTAAAATACCAATAATAGTTCATACTATTGCAAAATACTACTTAATTTACTGTCTTAATATTTCAAGATCAACAGGAGAACCAGATTCACTTTGAAGACCACTAAATTACTCATTCTGTCTTTGGAAAAAAAACTATAGACCACCTCCTTCCTGAGATTGACAAGATGCCTTTAAACAGCGAATGAGACGCCACACTTTTTCATTTAGATGGCGTGTACCGGTCCTCCATTTGTGTTATCCCTAGAATTGAGATCAAGTGCGATAGTGACAGCTTTGCCGTGCTACCACCAATGCAAGTGTCGTGATCCACCTACGATGTTGTTTCGTGCATCTTAACCGAAAGGCAATCTTTGCAAGATGCACACTTTGAACACATTCTGATAGGGAACATTCTTTATTAGTTGGGTAAAGCTGATCACGGGTCTATTTCGCTTGTTTAATGGCACTTGTAATTAGTAAAAGACCAGCAAGGCAAATGAAATAAAAAAAACATTTGGTTAAAGGCATCGAAGGTTCTTTGGTGGATATATATAGGTTGTCATCATAAAATATCACTAAGATCTTAATGTCGATTTCAAAATTCTTGAGCCCTAAGTGCAGCAAATTAATACCTAGGTAACACATTCTGATAGGAAACGCTAAATGCATGAGTACACGATGCATGCTTTTATTTTTCATTTCTGTTGATTCAACATTTTGATTATGGTGATGTTGCTCCAAAATATCAGATAGAAAGTCCAACGTAAAACAAATGATAAATAAAAGGAAAATGAAAGAAAAAGGGAAACAACGAAAGAGGAAATTGAAAGAACCTTTTTTTGTGCGGTTAAGAGAAAAAGAACCTGGGTTCACATCTCCTTTTAGTTTTCTGCTTAGGGCAGACATCTCTTGCTCCTGCCGGATTGATGGTTGGGCTGACTTGGGCCTGGCTAAAATCACGCATTATGGGTTGGCCGGCTGTCAATCGTATGTTTCTAGGCACGTCGTCGGGGTCCTATATGTAGATCGTCCGACGAGAGACGTAGGATAGATCGGTGTTTGAGATTCATGTGGATTAGATAAACGTGACAGATTGAGGCGAGTGGAGAAGAGAAGGGTGACTAGTGCTGCCACATGTCTCCATAGGATTGGAACGGTTGGGAGGAAGAGAGAAATCAACTGATTTTGGAACTTAAAACACGTTTTTCTTCTAAACCGTAACTTCGTTTTCGAATCCGTTTGCACCGCCGTGTTATTTAGAATTAATTCTATGAAACGAGATCCAACATGAATATTTTCTTTGTTTTTTTAAAATCTAATTTTTGTCAATATCTTCAATGCATTGTATCAGCGTTTTGTTTATGCTGTGTCAACATTGTTGATATTCTATATCAACATTTTTCTGAATATGTTGATTTCATTTGTCTAAAATGTTGATCTGTATTTGTAAAACCGTTGACACGAATTCTCTAAAACGTTGATATGTGTCACGATAGTGGGAACCGATCCACAGTTGAGAATGATTAGACAAACTGCTCGCTGGCCTACTGCTCCATGGGCCACGTGGACCGATCTATCCATCGACTTCCGTCGATCAATCTGAGCATAGGACGTCCCCGTCGCCTGTCCTAGCTTGAACCTACCATGTTCTCAATTTTCTTGCGGAACAATTCATTTTCAGAACAAAGATATAGACTATATATAATTTTTCAATAGGATGCCACGTTATTTATCAGAGTCGATCTGAAGTAGTACAAGAGCTTAACAGGCAGCAGTGTAACTACCTTTCCAGGTTCCTGACAGCAGATGCAGACACAAACACAGCTATCACCGTGCATGCACAGCAGCTACCGCTCTTTGATGTTCCAACGCCCTCTATGGCGTTTACCGCTCTTTGATGTTCCAACGCCCTCTATGGCGTTTATCCGTACCAACAAAGACACACACGTGGACATCACCTGGATCACACGTACAGCAAAGGAGAGACTCATGCTTACCACCGCTCTTTTATTTGTACACATACATGCACACGCACGAGCGGTCGGTCAAGCAGGGGATCTCTGTAGAGCCAACTATAAGAGCCCACGGCCATGTCACACCACCTCGCGGATGGCTCCGGCGGCGGAGGCCGCCACAGCCTTTCCGCGTCCGCCGAGGCGCCTCGCTTCGGCGGCGGCGGCGTTGTTCTCCAGGACGCGGCCGGCCAAGTTGAAGCCCTGGCGCTTGCAATCGAAGATGCAGTCCGTCCAGTCGATAACGGAGTGGTAGTGCTGCTTGTTGCAGTTTTCAACGCAGGCGTCGTAACTGCTGCTTCCCTCCGCCTTAACGACGGTGGCGGCGGCGGCGGTCGTCCTTCCTCCGCTGCGCCGGCTGCCGATGCCACGGCGGCGCTGGAGAGCAGCACCCCACCGGCGGCGAGCAGGAGCAAGACGCACCAAAGCACTCCACGCCCGTCGTTCTTCGCCCCAAACCCCATTGTTATGCTTGTATATATTCTGCACACAGATTAAGAACACTGCTAATACTAGTCGTGGCAAACGCGTGGATGCTGTGCTGCAAGTCCGGCGGAGGGCCGGCATTTATAGACGCGCTCCGATCCATCTCGGCCACTAATTAATGAATAGAGCTAATTTTTATTTGCCGTCGAAAATTGTGGAGTCTAGCAACACTGCTGGAAACGGCTCATGATAGCGTGTGCTAGAAACTATGTCGTGTGTCTGACACATGGGCAGTGTAGTGCCCTGCACTGCAGGTCTGTAATGTTCAGATGGGCATATTGGAGTGGGCTCGTGTTCAGCTACAACAATTTGACGTTAAATAAATATTTTCAGAGCTAAAGTAGTATAAATTGAGCTAAATAGATAGATTAAGAGGAATGATTGTCTCATATTCAGTTCAGCCCACTGTAAAGATGCTAGATCCCCATACTAACTTAACAATTGTCACGTTATCTAAAACGAGATAGTTTCACAAAATGACCGAAATATTGGATCTATAGACACAAACCTACCAAGTCTTGAGCATATTTCACAATCCATTATATTACTCTGGGATGTGATTTCACTAAAACGACCACTCCTATGTTTCGTACAAATATAATGCTCTTTCGGTCCTACGTGTCAGCAGCATATAGATCCAAAATCATGCATGTATTGTATCGACTTGCCATATAATACATGATACATTTCCTTGGTGCGTGTGAATAATGGAATGCGGAACCATAGTAGTGTGGGATACAGTACAATAAAAGAAAGTGGCAACTTTGTGAAAGCACACCGAAACTAATGGTGGGTTTGTGAAAACATGCTATAGACTTGTTGGTGCGATTATAGCTATATATAAAACTAAAGTGTTTTGATGGGTTTACAAAATTCACTCTATCTAAAAAGCTCAACAATTGATCACAAATGCTTTTGGTAGATGGATCGGTTTAAATCCTCACTGGGAGCACAACAATCTCCAACAAAATTTGTTCACCCGTCTACCCAAACAAACCACAAAAGCAGAACAAGGGGAACTTCTCAGGGTTCAGAGTGTACCCAAGCTTAGCGACTAGCTGATAACAACCCTTCTCAACCTTGGTGGTAGCAACATATACTTACATAGAACTGATAGATCACCATAAGATTGGCACCGTTAGGAGTGGGATAGAATAAAAATTGGTTTCAAACTTCAAAAATATTTTTATTTCAAATTGTAACTCCATTTTTAATTCATTTTCAATCCACCATGTTATTTAGAATTTGCAACATGTCGAAAGAACTGGATCCTACATACACATTGAAAGAACCAGGAGCAACATTGCTCCTGT